>OY987257.1:29879885-30479885 GCA_963920725.1 Rhamphomyia laevipes
AACGAAAATAAACTTATTACTTTAAGGAAATTTTTTTGCACAATTAATAAAATTATAGAATATTCGAGGTAGGTAAAATATAAATAAATATATACATTTTTGTTCAGCTGCAAATAAAGTTATTTTACTAAATTTTTAAAAAAAAATATTAAATTGGTATTTAATTTAAATTTATTATGTATGAAGTATGAACATTAAAGTTTTGTTTAAAATATTGCACAAATAGGTATATATGATATGAATGGACGAAAAATCAATTTAAATATCGGTGAAATAAAAATAACTGATTGGTGCGCAAGGTTATCTCTATTTATTTTGTTGCACAAAAATTGTTTTGATTTAAACTATATATATATATATATATATATATATATATATATATATATATATATCGTCTCATATTTTTTGTATAGATATAGATTATTAAAAAATAACCGATAAAAGTAAAAGAGAAACTAAATTTATACATAAAATGTTTAACGTAAACAATTTCTTTGAAATGCTTATCATATTGTTTACTAATAATTTATTTAAAAATTTAAAATATACAAATTTATAATAAAGTTTATATCATATTAATTGAATATTTTATCAATTTTTAGATTACATTTCCAATGGAAATTAGATTTTATTTTATTAATATTTGATATAATTTCAAACAGTATAGTCTACTAAAACTTTATCGCAACACATAATTCATCGCATAATATAACAACAGAGTTCAATAATTAAAATAACAATGTATTTACGATAATTTATTTTGTGAATTGTGATGCAATGAATTACATACTTGCTATTAATTCCTTGAGATTATTTCAAACTAAATCATGATAAAATATTTAATTTAATCCATTTAATCTAATTATTATTTTAATATTATATGACAAAATATATAGAGATAGTTATTCGTCAATAAGTTGTATTATAAAAATAGAGAAGTGTAATTTTTTTTAAAATCAATTTATAATATGCCATAATAAATCATTATACTCCAATATGAACAATACAAAGTACTTCGATATAACTATTCTGATATTATATGTTCACTAACCGTACTGCAAATTTTTAATACAACATTAATACTTTAGTGTACTTTAAATTCAAAAAAAAAATTATTATATTTCATAATTACTATATTAAAAAAGCGGTTAACCAATTATTTTCAAAAAATTAAATCACATAACCACGTTTTTAAAAAACTCAGTTTTACTTTCTATATACTAAGGTTATACATAAATTTCACATATATAATTTATACATTATTGTATCCTATTTTAATGAATTATTTTATTTTATTTTTTTTAAAGAAAATACTAAAACTTCAAAAATAAAACTATATAAATACAAACTATTGTAATAAAATCAATACTACTAAAATTTATAAGCCGGTAATAAAATTTTATTAAAAATATTTTTTTATAATATGTACTAAAAAAAAAACATAAATATTAAAATAAATCTTTGTTTTTTTAGGAAATATAGCGAATTTTCAAACTTTTAGAATTAATTATGTAATTCCTCACAGATTGTTTTCTCAATAAGAGATGAGAGGTAAATTAATAAAAAAATTAATAATAAACAGACTGTTAAATTGACATAATTTATTACAAAAACATGTAAAGTGTCAATCCCACCAAAAACAGAAACTTTTTTTTGTTTTTTTACTTATCTGTTCAAGTTTTAACATTGCACACCCACCAAAAACCGAAACAGAAACAGAAAAATTATCTTTTTTGACAACCAAAACAGCTAATTTTTTCATAATCATAATGTCATGGCTGCAAACGAAATTTGAAAAAGTTTGAAAAACAGAAAAATGAAAAATTCGAATTATGGAACAGATAAAATATAAAATCGTTTTTTATAAAAATAAAGCGATTTCAAGCAATAAAAATAAATTAGACAAATATTGTTTGTTACTTTATATTATTTTACAAATATTTTTTGCTGAAAAACCCTGTAAATTGGAAAATATCGTAAGTTTAAAAAATAAAAAAAAAAAAGTTTCGGTTTCTGTTTTTGGTGGGATTGACCCTTAAATAGTTAAATTAAATATAAAAAAATAAATTTCTGAAAATAATTACTTTTTTTTTTTTATTTATATTAACTCATGAATCAACTGTATAAATATTTTATAATATTTTTCATTATATATGCTTTATTATTTTATAAACGACGGCGTCTACTTTATATACATTAATTTTTACATTTGACACGTTTATTATTAATTTGTATATTTTAAAATATATAAAAAAAAATATAGGTAGACGACGTATACCAGTTGCATTGCCCAATACTGGGGGTATGTATCGACGTAAAAACACAATATGTATGCGTGTAGCGCTGGGATCATTTCTATTCTTTTTAATATTTCTTCAATTTCAAGTATTTAATTTCTGTAAGTATTTATTTATTTCAAACATAAATTTTAACGAAATTTAAATATAATATATTTAAAAGCCGATTATCGTGAATCAACTATACATGATACTTCTACAAATGATTCAAATGCAGCTATTTTATCTATGGTGCCATCGGTTTTACATAAATTTTTAAAAAGTAAAACTCGTAATCAAACTTACATTACTGGTAATTATTTCGGTTTTTATTTGTTTATTAATATAATAATTTTTGTTTGTTTATTTTTATAGTTCATAATGGAACACAAAATCTTTTATATAATGAATGGTATCATCCACCAAATATTTCAGAAATTCAAAAACAAATTTATAAATATAATGAATTACAATTGGTATTAAATGAAGATGCATTTGGTCCTCTCCAAAATGACTCTGTGATAATAGTTGTGCAGGTGTGTAATAAATTAAGATATTTTCAAAGGAATTTAATTGCTTGATAAATTGTATGACATACCAATAATATGTACATGTTTTTTATAATATTTTTTTCTATTGAAATATTTTATTTATTACCTGATTATTTTTTTTAAATACCAAAGAAATATTATATACTACTTGGTGTTTTTTTTAAAAACAAAATGTGTGAATAATTTTGAAATTAAATAATTTTTTTTTTCACTTAAAAAGGTTCACAATCGAATAACATACCTTAGACATTTAATTGTAAGCCTCGCACAAGCTAAGGATATTTCACGCACATTATTAATATTTTCACATGATTACTATGATGAAGATATTAATGATTTGGTACAATCTATCGATTTCTGTAAAGTTATGCAAGTAAGTTATTCAATATTTATATGAAAAAAAAATATATTTTTAAAAAAACAATTTAGATTTTCTACCCACATTCGATACAAACACATCCCCATGAATTTCCCGGAGTCGATCCTGGTGATTGCCCTAGAGATTTAAAGAAAGAAAAGTAAGACTGAATAATAAATATCTAGAAATATATATATATATATATATATATATATATATATAATGATTTCATAAATCATTCGTTTCAGAGCACTTATAAAGAAATGTAATAATGCCCAATATCCAGATTTATACGGTCATTATCGAGAGGCAAGTTTTACACAAACAAAACATCATTGGTGGTGGAAAGCAAATCGTGTATTTGATCAACTTGAAGTTACACGTTATCATACAGGTAAAAATATAATCACAATTAAAATCATTATAAATAAGAATTATATGTACATTTTACAGTACATATTAATTACATTTATAATTACATAAAATTTTAATTTTTAGGATTAGTACTATTTTTAGAAGAAGATCATTATGTGGCAGAAGATTTTTTATATGTTTTGGAATTGATGCATAAGCGAGCACTTCAACTTTGTCGCCAATGTAATATTCTTTCATTGGGAACATATTTAAAAACATTTAACTATTATACGTATAATAGCAGGGTAAGATTAAATAATTTTTTTATATAAAATTCTAAAATTTCCACACAAAAAAAAAACACATTAACTAAATGAAAGTGTTTAAATTTATTATTTAAATATAATTACAATAAAAGAAGTTACAAAATAAATTCATATTAAAAATAAAAACATAGCACTAATTTTTTTATGCTAAGAATAATAATCACAAAAATAACTCATGCGTTTTTAGAGCACATACAAAAAGATTTTTTTTTGTCTGAGCGAATTCAGTCTCTAATAGTTTCAGATTTTATTTACATTTAATATATTGTAGTATATATATTTTAGATTCGTTAGTGTTGTTAAAAAGAAAATATCGTAAAATCATTTAAAATATATATATATATATTTTTAGATGTATATAATAATTTATAGTATGCACAATTAGCTACAACAAAAAAAAAAAAACATTGTTAATCATTAAATTTATATTCGTTAATTATATATATACACACAGAATAATAAAAAAGCTTTTTATGGGCAATATTCCTCCTCCTACGCCTCGGGTGTTTCTTCTAACAACATATTAGGACATTATGGTAGCAAACAAAAAACCTATCAGAATCAAAATTCTTTTCATATTGATCGTAAAACAAAATCTAATTATTCACCTGCATCAAATGAACAAAAAAAAAATACAAATACAGCACAACAAACTTGGAGTTATCATGTTTTACCATCTTTGTATTCAATTTATCAAAAGGTAGTCCATAATATAAAAATCGTTTATTTTAAATTAATTGTAGGATATTCGATTTCTTATTATTATTATTATTAATTATAATTACTTTTATGTTTGGTAGTTTAATAATTTGAATATTATTTATTAATTTTTATTAGTAGTTAGTTATTAAAAATATGAATTATAATAATAAATGCACGTTTTATATTATATTAAATATTATAAATCTGATTTTTAATTTTTGGTATTCGGCTAATTGATCGAATTTAACTGAAAATATATTGTCCAAATAACAATTGATAGAATTCAAAATTGACCGAAACATAATTTATCGAATATAGAATTTATTTATTCGATGGTAAAATTACTGAAAATACTAAATGTATAAATCTAATTCACTTTCGGTCATTTGTGTACGTGTACGTTACGTATCTACCTTATTTACTATTAGTAATTTGTATACGTATTCAGTAAATTTTACTTTCGGTCAATTGCGAATTCGGTAAATTATTTTCGATTAAAAATTTTAAATACATATATTTAATAGTGAATACATCTTGATCTTTGTTCATTCGAGTTTTTTAAATCACTCATTTTATTTTACAAAAATCTTGATGGTTACTTAGTATAAAATTTATTTGGATATATTTAACATCCACAATTACATTAATTTAACTAAACTTATGTCATGCCTCAAATAGTATGATTATAATGTTTTTTTTTTCTTATTAATTATTATTATTGTTCCATTAATATTAATTTTAAAATATATTTAATTAGCATGTTAAAATAATTGTTTTCCTAAGTCATCTGGTCATGCACATATAATTTATATTTAAAACATTATGTATTGAAAAATTAGTATTTGTTTATTAGTTTACTTATATTCACCATAATGTAATAATTATTTATATATATGACATTAGAATAATTAGGGTAAATTCTTATCATTATTTGTCATTTATTAAAACAAAATTATAATAAATATTCTGTAAATAAATGTGTTATAATTATAAAAAAAAATTCTGTATAGGTGTTACCTTATCGAGAACTTGATTTCAATAAAAGAAAAATTATATATTCTTATGATCAGGTATAATATGTGTTTTGAGATTATTTGTTTTGGAAAATTTGTATATTTAAATTTAAAATATAATCATCAGCACAAAATGAATAATTTTTTGTTAGTGTTTAAAAATTGTTTTTTATGTTTTTCTTTTATATTATTATATAGAGAATAAATAATTGATGCCACTATGGATAGTGGCATCTAATTAATTCTAAGATATAATATTGGCTTTTAAATTAATTTTAATTGCAACAATTTAAATAGATTAGATGACAAAAAAATAATATAATATTTTGTTTTCCATTATTTTCATTTAAAAATTAAATTAAGGATGATTTTCAGTCGCTGCTCATTTACAGCTCATGAGTCGTGACTTGACTAGGGTATTATGATATGAGGAATTTTTGAAGCCACTGCTGCATTTGACATGATAAGCGACTGATAATCAGCATTTAAATTTTGAGAAAACATTTTTTTAATTTAATCCTTTTTTATTATAAAAATTACTTAAAACTCGATAGATGCGGTTAATTGTTTTAAAGTAGAAAGATTTTCTCCGAAATAAATATATTCATAAAGAATGATAATAAAAAGAAAATGTGAAATTCACGCCAATGGTCATTATAAAAGTATTTTTTTTTTTTAAATCAGTATTCTCATAATCTGACTTTTTTTTAGAGTTTTTATTGAGAATTCTTAATAGCTTAACTATAATTATGTGTTACAAACAAAATATATTTAAAATTTAGATAGATATACTTTTATCCAAATATTATATTATTGCAATAAACAAATATTATTTTCAAGATAAACTGTTTAATTTATCATAAATATTAATATTATTTAAGAAACTTTTATAATTTATATAATTTTGTAGTAAATAATTATAATATTTAATTATCTTGGGTTTTTTCTGCATTTAATTGCTTTGTAATGATTTTTTTTTTATTGAAAATAAAGAAATATTTTATTAACATTTAAATAATAAGATAATATTAATACTAATATAATTTTACAATTTTTGGTTTAGGTTGAAGTTATGTCATGGATAAGTAGTCAGCATAATATGGGATTTTCATTTAATAGAACAACATGGAAAGAAATTAAATTTTGTGCTCAACATTTTTGTAATTATGATGATTATAATTGGGATTGGTCATTACAGCATTTATCCCAACAATGTTTAAAACATAAACTACATGCGATGATTGTAAAAGGGCCAAGAGTTTTTCATATTGGCGAATGGTATTAATTTGGTTTCTAAATTATTTTTTATTATAGATTCAATATTTTTTTTTTTTTAGTGGTATTCACCATAAAAAACAAAACTGTGAATCTAATCAAGTTATTTCCAAAGTTCAGCAAGTATTAAGAATTGCTAATAAATCTGGTCAAATGTTTCCAAAAAAATTGACATTAACTGTTGCTAGTTTAATAAAACGTACAAAATTGCGTAAAGGAAATGGTGGTTGGGGTGATAAACGTGATCATTATTTATGTTTAAATATGACATTAATAACTAGGTAAATAAAAAAATAAATAAATTAAAAATGAAAATAGCGGGGATAAATATAAAAGGATGGAAAATTTTAGTTTTAAATATTGAAATATAGTAAATGACTTAAAGGTCATTATATAGATAGATTTTTTTAAAAAAAGATATGCTAATTTGAATTTGTGAAAGTATTTTGAGACTACAATATTTTTTAAGAGCAAATAATTTTTAAAAGTTGTTTTAAAAGATAAGATATAATTTTTCATATATAATATAAATTTAAGTCATTAGTAGATAGATAAACATTAATAAATTTTCAAATTTTAAATGAAGTAATGCTTTGACAAAAAAAAAATATAACACGTTTTTAGGAATTCAGTTAATATTTCTTTTACTAAACAATTAATTTTTAATAATGAAAATAAAACAATTGTAAATTTGTAATTTTATGAACTTTTAGGGCGGCCGAAAATCTTGAGGAATTTTTCGCCGCAAGAGCAGAATATTACCCACAATTTTGAACATCAACTGAGATAATGTATAATAATAAATAAAGAATTTCTTTTATTAGAGCGAACGGCCAAAATACAGTTAAATAAAAAAATAATAATTGATGTAATAATGGATGATTAAAAAAATCGAAATAATATTACATTTTAATTTATTGGCTGGTAGAAACAATGAATTTTATAACATAAAAAAAAAACTAAAAACAATTTTATAATATACAAAAATAAAAAAGTAAATAAAAAAAAAGATCTAAATAGAAAATTTGGTTGTAACGAAAATAATCAAAGTTTCCAATGAAAATACAGTTGATGGTATAAATATTCTTGATCTGATGCTTAATACATATTTCAATTGTTTAATAAATATTATTTTGCTTAGACAAATTAATGGCAAATTTGCTTATGCTATTTTTAAAATATAAATGTTAAACAATTTTTATAAATATATAATTTGTTTTCAATTTAATAATCTGTGTATATTCAAAATAATACCATTATCTTTATTTTTTCTAATGCCGTCCAAAATATAAAAAAAGAAATCCTTAATATCCAATTTTCATTGTTTTATCAAGAATTAAAATATAATTTTTTTTTATATATATAATTAAAAAACTCAATAAATAATATAAAATAATAATTTTTTTTAAAAAAAGTGTTAAAAGATAAAAATCATTTAATTAATAAAGATTTAATAAAATAAACAATATTTAAAAATTAAAATATTTTGATAAGAAAAATTAATCTCCAAATAGTAACAAAATATAGTAATATTAAAAATAATATAAAATCTAGGATAGTGAATAAAATTATTTGTGTAATTCTGATGTGATTGTAATGTTAAGAAGACTAGTCCAAACCAAAAAAATAATAATGTAAATTAAATAATCATATATAAATGAGAAATAATTGATGAAAAAAGAAAATAATTATATAATTTAATTATTTCAATTTTTATTTGATTTTTTTAATTTTTAATCCGAAAATTGAATATATAAAAATTGTGTGCTATGGGAAAATACAAAGAATATATAATTTGTATAACAAAACTTTTATTTGTAAATTAGGATTTTCTAAGATGAAATATTTCAACATGAAATATTTGTATTTACAATTAAATCTCGTTTAGTTTTTAAAATTCTTTTTTTTTTTTTTGTATACAGAAATATTGTAAAATATATGAAATATGATAATTTTACATATTATACAATTAAAATGAAAAAATTTCCTTTTACACAGATTTTTAATTATATTCCTAGTCAAATAAAAAATATATTGAAAAAAAAAATTGAAGTTTTTTTAATTAAACTTAGTAAACATTTATTTAACTATGAAGTATAGCTACTGCATATTTATATGAACTTAAATACATACTTTTCTATGAAGTAAACTATGATATAACAACTCAGATGTAATTTAACTTGTATTTGTCATAATTCAAGTAGTTTTCGTCGAACAGAGAGTTAATGAGTTTTTACTTGCATTCAAGTACTTTGACATGAATTTATCTTATTTTTGCTTGAATGTTCCGTATGCGCGGCGAAAGAGAAGAAATTAAAACTATAATTATGATAAACCACTTCATGTGAAATAATTTATTATATTAATTTATTAAATACATATATCTTTTGCTTGCTACCCATTGATTGTAATGTAATGGTGTTATCTTTGAGCATATAAGACAGGTGACAGGAGAAGATAAGCTGAAGCTGAAAAATTTTCAGAGTGCCTTCAAACTGTAATACGAATAAAATAATAAAAATTAGAGCACAAATAATATAAATAACTATCCTCTGAAAACATAAAAGGGTTAATATTTCATATATAAAAATTATTGTTATATAAGTTACAAGATGTAAGAGAAGAAACCGCTCTTTATTGTAGTTAAAATTGCGTTCTGAAGATTTAGGATTTTTAAAATCATTGACCTTAAAATGTAACGCACGTACTCTATAAGTTACGCGGTAATCATCAAGCATACCACCACTCTACACAAATCACATCTTTAGAAAATCTAAAATATATTTTATTTCGATAATTTATAACAAAAAATAAGTAAGCCTCAAAAGAAAATTATTCTGAATACAACACTGTATAAATTTGGCTTTTTGAGCGCTTTTCAACTTTAATTTTGTTTGTGGTTATAATAATATGGTACTTTTATTGCAACTTTTATAGTGTTTTTTGAATGAAAGGTTGATATATTTTAATGTTTGTATAAAAAAAGTACCTTTATTCAAAAAACCATTTTCAATATAGTAATAGTAATACCATATTAATTTTTATATATACGGTATATACTTGTAATTGCAAAGGTAAAGGAAGGGTATGTTTTGAATTTCACCGTATTTGATTAAATAATAGGCCACCCTTCCCCTTCAACATGCACGATGCTCGATGCACCCTCTTCAAAATGTTATAATATATATTGTATAATGTAATAATTAATAATTAAATTACATTTACAATTGTTTATTAGTTAATTTGTAAGATTTTCGCTTTTTCTAAAAGCTATGTTTGAAAATTAAAAAGAAAAAGCTTTACCCCTCAAACAAGCTCGACGCGACGAACGCGACAGAGACGGATTCAAATGTCGAAAAAATATTGAATTGTAGTATAGGAATATATGATGGACGTACACGACGGACGCAACACGCAAAAGTTGAATCGATTTCAACTTTCGACGGACGTCTTGTATAAAATAAGTACTTTTCAAAATTTTGAATTAAAATAAATTTATTTGACTTTCCAAAAAATTTTTGAGTGAATTGTTAGTGTAAAAATTTATTTAAAGTATAAAAGTACATAGTTTTGTTTACAAAACAAAATGTTTATAAACTGTCATTGAAAAATATATAGTCCGTCTCAACCGTCGAGTTTGCTCCATCGAAAATTCTCATGCGTTTCTTGTCCATCCGTCGTCAGTCGACCTTGTTTGAACCATTAAGTTGAAAATTTTTGATAACCAACCAATCTGAAAATGTTTGAAGGCAAAACAACTCCAAATCGTCTAACCTGACAAAGCTTATATAGGGTAAATTTCAAATTATTATTCTCCATTTATGAAAAGGGGTTCGTTTTCGAACCGCCTACGAAGTCATTTCTTAGGTTGAATAAGAGGAGTAGTAAAAAACATTATTGGGTATTGGAACTACGCTAGAGTTCGCAAAAAACTAACTAAAAACGGATTATGCAAAAATAAAAATATTTTGTGAAGCTTTAGGCGGTTCATAAGAGGTTCTATTTGGGTTCGTTAAAAGCGAATTCGTATTTTGACTTAAAGGGCTACTGTCTATATACTAAAAATACACATTCACTCACATTCCCACTATAATTTTATTTTATATATTAACATTTTTTTTTGCACTTTGGTCGAGTTGTTTTCAACTTGTCAAAATATTTTGTTCAAAATCAAAATCACAGTCAGTCTGTTTTTATATTTTAATTATAACATCTTGTATGTTAAATAGGTTTTATTATAAAAAATAATATTTTTATTTGTCATCCATCATATAAAATAAATTTTTATTTGGGATGGCGTTTGTATTGGCAAAGTTTTGCAGTCGTAATCTAAAAAATGTTGCATCTGTTAATCCTACAATTTTGGGAAGAAATACATACTTTGAAGGAGTCAATGAATTATCTCATATAATCCCAAATAGAAATCCAAAAATTGTTTCGGCTGATGAAGCAGTATCGGTTATTAAATCTGGTAATAAATAAAAATATAAACTAGTTTTTATAAAATATATATATTTAAATTATCCAGTTTCGTTACAATAATTCTTATATGCGCCACACCACACTATTAGATTATGTAACAATATTGGATATTCTTTCAAGTTAAGAATTCTGTTTCAGGTTCAGCTGTTAATTATATTGAGTTTGTTATTTTAATTAAATTTACCGACAAATTATTTATTATATTATGTGTAGTGTAGATATATATATTAATTCAACTTTAAAATTTTACATACGCTTAAAATTTGTGTGGAGCTGATAGATAATACTGTACGTTTATTAGTTTATTCACATTAAAATTCATTTGAAATTCCAAATTTTACAATACATACAATATAACATGAGCTACAATATTATCAGTTCTATAGACAATTAGGTACATTTGTTATAAAAATGTTAAAACTGTACGAAAAAATGATTTTATTTAAAACAAAAAAAATATAAATACACTGAACTCTGATATTAATAATCATGATAACAAAACAATTTCTTATTATTATATATATAAAATTTCAAAATTGCTCTTATCTATTTTATTAGCGTGTTTGTAAACAATTCCAGGGATGAATAAAACATAACGTCTATCTATATAATTCTTTGTTCAATTTTATAATTTTTCATGTTTGCTTTATCACACAATTTTCGAATTCCTAGAGATATTTTCACACTTTTTTGATTATTGTTAGATAAATTAGTATATCATTAAAATTTTTATTAACATACTTATAAGAATTACAAATTATTATTATTATTATAATAACTATATTAATTTAAAAAAAAATATATAAATTGTCCATAATATAAGAAAGTGCATATTATATTTATAATATTTAAAAATTTCCAATTACATATATTGAATATAAAAATATTAATGGTTGGAGTTGCCTAGCCGAGGACATAATTCTATGATTTACTATTAAAAAAAAATGCATTAAGTTTTGCTCTGATGTTTGCCATAGTTCAATCTTAAAAAGCTCATCTTAATAGTCTTCATCTGTAACTATATATGTATCCTGTTTTCTTTTTATTAATTGCTTGTTGTAATACTTATACTATATCTATATTGAATAGCTCTTTGTAATCGTTTTGGTGTAACTCAAGAGATACCACGAGCAGACTGACCACATATTATATAAATGTAAAACAAATATGTTATGTTTTCAAAATAAGTCTAGCAAATCTTTCCTCTTATGGAATGATTTGCTAGAGACTAACTGCAGCCATTAACATTTATTAATAATTTATAATATGGAATATATAATATATTTGAATTTTTTTCAGGTGATACCGTTTTTTGTTCTGGAGCAGCTGCTACACCAAATGTTTTACTTAAAGCTATGTCCAAACATGGCAAAGAAAGCAATTTAAATAATGTTACTGTATGTCATATGCATACAGAAGGTCCAGCAATATATGCACAACCAGAATATTCTGAACATTTTCGATCATCATCATTTTTTATGGGTGGAAATGTACGTAAAGCTGTAGCTGAAGGACGTGGCGATAATATGGCTATTTTCCTACAAGATATTCCTTATTTATTTTATAAAAAAATTGTACAACCTGATGTTGCATTAATACATGTATCAAAACCAGATAAACATGGTTATTGTTCCCTTGGTACAAGTGTTGATTGTGTACGTGCTGGTAGTTTACATTCAAAAAAAATCATAGGTTTGTGTTTGAATATAAATTTAATATTAACAACTGTATCAAATTTAATTATCTATAAATTATTTTTTTTAGCTCAAATAAATCCAAAGATGCCTAGAACTTTTGGTGATGGTATTATCCATCAATCACATTTTGATTATGCAGTAGAAATAGATGAACAATTACCAATTCATGGTAGTAAACCACCTAGTGATGTTGAAAAAAAAATTGGACAATTAATTGCTGAAAATTTAGTTGAAAATGGTGCAACTTTACAAATGGGTATTGGTAATATACCAGATGCTGTACTAAATTCTTTACATAATCACAAAGATTTGGGAATACATTCTGAAATGTTTGCCAATGGTGTTGTTGATTTGGTAGCCGCAGGTTGTGTTACAAATAATCAAAAATTAATCCATAAAGGTCGTATAGTTGGTTCATTTTTAATTGGATCTCAAGAACTATATGATTTTGTTGATGATAATCCATTTATCGGTAATTATAATTACAAATTTATTTATAGAAGAAATTTTAAATTAAAATAGAAAACATATTTTTTTTTTTTAGAAATGTTGGGAATTGATTATGTAAATGACACAAAAATAATTTCACAAATGCCTAAAATGACTGCTATTAATTCGTGCATTGAAGTTGATTTAACTGGACAAGTTAGCTCTGACTCAATTGGTACTCGTTTCTATTCTGGTTTTGGTGGACAAGTTGACTTTATAAGAGGCGCAGCTGAGGGTTTTGACGGGAAAGGTAAACCGATAATTGCATTGGCAGCTACAACTAACAAGGGCCGAAGCAAAATTCAACCCGTATTGGCACCCGGTACGAAATTATTTTAATATTTTATCAATAATAATATATTTTAAAAATAAATTATATTAATTTTCTTTTTTTTAGGTGCTGGGGTAGTTACATCTCGAGCTCATGTTCATTATGTTGTTACAGAATTTGGAATTGCCAGTTTGTTTGGAAAATGTATGCGCCAACGTGCTTATGAATTAATAAATATTGCCCATCCTGATCATAGAGAATCTTTGGAAAAGGCAGCATTTGAACGTTTAAAAACAATGCCTTCTGCTTAATAAGTATGGTTTTAGTGCGAATAAAATTAAACTTACGGTTTAGTGATCATAATGAAAAAATAAAATGAGAATTTATTTAGTAAAAATATTATAGTTGATTATAAGAGACGAATGAAGAGTATTCGAGTTATATGATATCGGACATTTGAAAGTACTTTATTTTTAAACTCAATACACTATCTCTCTTCATAATAAGCTTTATAATTTATTTATTTTGATTTATCCAAAACATGCATTTCAAAAGTGACTGCTAATACCGTATGTTTTTAATGGAGGAATATATATTTTTTATTTTGTTCTGGATAGATAATTATTTTATTTTTTAATTTTGAAGTTCATTTATATAATATATATATATATATATATATATATATTTCAGAAATTTTTCAATATTTTTATTATCAGTTATATTAATATATAAATTAATTGTATTCTATAATTTGGAATTAAAATAATGTAATTATTACTGAGTTATAATTTTCTTATAACTTGGTAATAAAACTTATTGGAATTTACATTAAATAAATATTTAAAAAAATGTGTTTTTGCAGTCTTTTTAAATAAGGTTTCGTTTTTGATTAAATTTCATTATTTTTTAAGGGGTTTATATTTGAAAAGTTTTAAAATCCAAATAGTATAATTTAATTTCATTATAAATGTGAGCTTAATTTATATAGTCACTATTTCAATACATACATACATCATATCTCTACAACGTGAAGAATTTTTCCTTAGATCATGGAGTATTTGAATGTTAGTTAAGACCATGGGCGAACTGGGCGCGGACGGTATGTCAATCAGTCAAATTAAATACGAAATTACATATAATTTCATTTCAAATAAAAAAACAGTTAATTTCGTATAAACACTGTCAAAAAGCAAATAATTTTGTAGAAAGAACTTATTCCTTAAAACCGCCGTTATAGGCAAGCATCACTGATTACTGACCAAAATCTATTTGAAGGATTGCCACTAGCGAATTATGTCCGAATATTGATGAAGTGATAAATTCCAAGAAAAGAAATTATTCATATCATCAACACTTATTTTGCTTAATTTTAAAAATAGTTTTAATAATAAAGTTTTATTAATTTTATGTGGACATTGAAGTTCTTTGTTTTCGTTTTATTTTTGTTGAATACTTTAATTTTGTTTGAATTTATTTCTGTACGCTTACAATTATTCTATTTACATTAAAAACTTATTTTGTAATCATGAAATTTGAAAATTTTCTTATTGCTGTATGGCCCGCCGAAAATAATATCAAATTAAAATGGTCATTCAAAAGTAATAACTTATGTAAAAATATTAGACCACTGCAACGATAGGGAGGGAGGGAGGTAGGATAGTTCATAATCATATTTTGTAATGAAGAAGTTTAAATTATTCGAAAATATTATACCACAAATTTTATTTATTTAACAATTCAAAACGATTTTTTTTCCATTTTTTTTTTTATTTTTATTTTCGTATATACTTGTTTTATATACATAGATGATCTACAAGAAAAATGTAGAAATTTATTTAATAAAAAAGTTTTTTTTTTTTACAATTTTGTGAATTCAATACTTGTTTTTAAGAAAAATTGACTGAAAACTAAATTAATCCCATAATAGAAATATGGCAAAACTAAAAAAAATTACAATTTAAATATGTATAGGTAATATTAATTTTTTTTTTTTTAATCAAATTAAAATTATAATCAAATTCATAATATATAAATTTTAAATTTTTTTTTTTTTAAAAACGTCCAGTTTCTGTTATTTCTTTATTCTTAATCTTATATACTTAAAAATCGAAGAGAATGTGTCAAAAGGTCGTCTAAAATTTTGTTATATTGTGTTATTATTAGTTGTATTTTTATTTTATTTTGTAATTAAATTTTATTCTTTTTTATTTTGTTTTGCTCCTGTTTTACTATCTGAATTATTTTCTAATTTCAATTTCTTTTTTGGATGTCCTTTATTATTATCTTCTTCTTCAGCTTCTTCGTCTGATTCATCGGATTCCATATCAATAACTTCAACGTCATCTTTTAAATTATGACCAAGAATATGTACAGGTCCATTTCCTTGAATTAATTTAAAGGTAACTGATGTATCATAAAATTCAATATCTGGATTCACAGCACGTGTTTCACCGGCTTTTAAAACAGCAATTGGAATTTTTAATGAATCTTTTACAGTGTGAACCTGAAATATTTTAAATTTATCAAAAATAAATACAGTGTATAAAAAAAACAATCGTTTATGTAAATTTTTAATATACAAAATGCGTAAGTTTATTATTTATAATCGACATATTTTTGTCAAATATTATTTTTCAAACCACGTAAACAAAAATTATTTTTAGTATAGTTCGGTGTTTTGAATTAACAATTTGTAAATAAGTAAGTAGTAGTTACTATTACTATTTGGGTTTCATCATATGCAATTTTAGTTTTGTAATTTCATCAGTTAAATAAAAAATTGATGATAAAATTAAATGTCAAATACACAATTAAAAACTATAACATTACTGTACCAACTATAACATTACTGTAATTAATTGTAATTGTTTAAATATCAGAAAAGATTGTGGATATAATAGAAATTTTAAGTTCAAAGAATTTTTGTTTTAATAAGAAATACAAAAAAAAAAACTACTCATAAGTAGTATTGTACTCATAAAAATTTATTAATTTATAAATTCATAAAAATAATTTAGATTATCAAAAAAAATTTAAGAAGCTAGACAGATATTTATAAAATGTTACAAATTTAAAACAAATTACGTTATATTAATATAATTTCAATATTGGCAGACACGAATTATGTAAATAAATAAATATACAGTAATTTTTATACAGATAATCAAATCAAATATAATAATCAAAAAAATTTATATACACAATTGTTTAATTACACCTAATAATTTTCCCGGGTTTATAATTGCTTCTCAAATATAGTTTTTTTAATTAAACAATTTTTATTCACGTGATTTTGAAATCTGGTACAATAAAAAAATCGTGATTAAGTTATTAAATTTTTTAACAATAACAATTTTAATTTAGACAATAACATAAATTTAAAAAGGATTCAAAATGTAATCATATGAAAGTAAAACAAAATTTTAAATTCAATGTACACTTTAAAATAAAAAATATTACGTAATTATTTACTGGGTGACATAAAGCAACTAATAATTCATAGTAATTTTTCCAAAAACAATTTTAAAAATTAATATTCTAGTATCTACGAATAAAAATATACCTAAGGTAAAGCCGGAATCACGATTAGAATGGATAAAATTATACTTTTTTTTACCACTTTAGCAGCTTATTTCGATGTCTTATAGTGGAACTTTTCTCCTAGGGATTAACGTACAAGGTACAACTACTAAAGTAATTTCGGTATTATTTTATTGAATACTTCCATCGACGTGTTTACATCGTAGTCAAATTAGATCATTTTGTGGACAAGTTTCCAACACGCTGACAAACATTTTGACGTTTTAAGAAACGGTTAAACAATTATTAACATATTTTTTATTTTGTGGTTCAATACGTTTTATTTGAAAAAAACACAGTTTTTATATGTTTATGTTATCAATATTTTGTATTGAATGAAATAATATTAAATTATAATTATTTTCCACACAACTAAGATGGAATTGGGCAGCATAAGCTTCAGTAACTTTCTTTAATGAAATCCAAAATATTTTTCTTTAAATTTACAAAAGAGCGAATTGCAAACAATTACGTATTCGAGTAAAATGTTAAAAATGGACGGGCCAACGGCCAAAGAGCCTTTTAAAACTCGTGAGAACACTTCCCTCAGGAAATTAACTGCATACTGTAAATGCACCTTAACTCTAATAATCATTTGCGAAAATTAAATATGAACAAAATTAAAACTAGGATTGTTAAACAGACAGAGGATTCTGTGTAAGTAAATTTCTTTTCAAAAAAATTGAACATAAACCACAGCATGGGGTATTACTAAATGTGTTCAAAGAAAGATTTACTTACACTTAGTTTTAAATAAATATATAAATAATATAGATTGATATTTCAACTAAAAATTTGTAGTTATAAAAATATTGCAATGTTAAATCTAGACAGAGCATTTACTTTTACCCTGTTTAATACTACACTGGATTAGTACAATTATATGTTATATATAATTAAATATTTACAAAATAATTATTTTCCTGTATTTATGTGTGGTTAAATTAAAATAATTTATTAATTAAAAAAAAATGTCATGTTTATCCGAAGTTTCAAAATATCTACTAAAAATTTGGACACGTTTTTTTTTTTAAATTTCGAAATTACAATATAAATTTACATAATAAAAATTATTATAGAAAGGCAATAAAAAAAAATTAATTAAAATAAATTTAATAATAATTTTTGTCATTAACATTTACGTGTTAAACATGTTTTACTTAAGGTATAAAGTATAAATAAAGTCCCAAAATTTATCAAAACAAAAATTTAATTTAATTAAATTTTTTTATAGTATATTGATAAAATCTTAATTTTTTTTTTTTTGATAATTTTTTATTGATGAAATCAATATTTATTATCTAATCTTAATAATTTGTAAAAATGTATTATTATTTTATCGTTTTTACTGATTCTACTAAAAAATTATGTTATCAAAATTAGATTTATGTCGTCATTGTATATGAGAATTGAGTGCGATGAACGTCGTAAACTAAATTAATTGTATTACCTTTAAATGTGTTACTAACTAAAGAATTACAGTTTGCCTACTATATTGATTAAATTAAATTTTAAATATATTTATTTAAAAAAAATCAGAGTTTTATTAATAGGGTGTGAAAAAGTATTATAAATAATTTTGCTGAGATTTAATTACGAGTACTTGTCAAGGTGAAATTAGTCGAGAAATAACATTTATAATTATTTTTGTTAAAAAAAATAATAAACAAGCGTTTAAATGAAATTATAATGGAAATTTTTTTACCAAGTGATTAACAAAAATAACTATGATTATTATTGATACGTTAACAATTTATTTCTGGTTCACGTTAATATATAATTATATTTAAATAGCAAAATATTTATTTAAATTAATATTTTGTTGATTTTTATTTATAAAATTGATGTTTGATATCATAACATCAATTACTTTTTCAAATAATTTTTTTCTTTTATTGCTGATTTTTGCTAATCAGCTAAATTTAGTGATTTTCATTAATCTGTAATTAGAATCTATTGCAGAAAAGATATAGATACAATAAAAAAATATTTGAGGAAAACGAAGACATCTTCAAAATATGTACCGTTAAAAATTTGTATAGCTAGCTAATTAAAAACTTTAAATAATTGTAATTTGTCCCAATACATAATTTACTGTCCCAATACATAAAAACAAAAGGGTAAAAATATATGTACACTAAATTATAATTTTAGCAAGAAATATTGTTCTTTTCATATTACAAGAAATATATAGAAAATAATTAGTTAAACGATATTGTTAATTCAAATATATCTGTAGAAGTTGTGTATATAAATGCCAAAACGGATCAACCACTTTATATTACATTTTCTGTCCCAGACTCTTAATGCACATATAATAAATGATTTTGTTCCTACATTATAAACGAACTGCCCGAAGCTAGAATTGGCAATAAATCACAAAGTACGATCGACCGAAAAGTTATTCTCCGGGACATGTATAACATGAAGGGTTTGTAAAAGAATACGGTGACTAAAAATTTCGCCAGAAGAATGCATGAATCATTTTACTTAGTCGTCATACTTTCTTAATTGGAGAATTGTCTCAATTATATCATTAACAGTGAATTGGCATGCCTATTTTTGTCTTCAATTAAATAATAAGGATGAATGTATAACTAAGATTTGGACGAAACTAAATACAATAATTCGCTTCATATTTAAAGTACAGATTAAAACCAATACTATTTAAAAATTTATATAAATATTATATTACCTCCAATTATATTAGCACCCTGTTACAATTACTTAAATCTTAAACAAACTAAACAATAGAACTTTATTTATAATCTACTAAACGACAACTTAAAATATCTTAATTTATGAATATAATTTTCTGATTAAATTATTATCATATCAAATTTAGTTCACTACTACTTTTACTACTATAATTAATATATATTTTTCTAATCATCATCATAATTTGGTTATATGAGTCAATAGCATGTTAAGTATTTTATTTTGTAATATCGACGGTTTTTACAAAAACCATAATTATGATACCAATAAAAATAATTGTACATGTGATTTTGTATATTGTATAAAATAATAATATTTTAAGAAATCAAACCAAATATGCATCACATATGATGTTATAGTATTAGCTTTTTATTTCCCGGTTTTTTATTTTATTTTTGTTTTGTAATTTTTTATTTTATTATAAATTCTTATCGGCAACGGAGCAAACACCATCATATTTAAATAATATATAAATTTTTTAATATTATACATGAGAATTAGTCTGACAATGAGAAGTAAATTGAACAGACGTGTTAATAAATATCATTAAAAAAATTAATCAAATAAAAAATATATAAGTTATTTTAGTTTAAATTAAATTCAACATAAAATTAAAGTAAAGAACCATATATTTATTTTTCTTATTTGAGAAGAGTGTTTTAAAGAAAAAAAACTTAATTTGTTTTTTTATAAAAAAGACCATAAAAATTCAATAAATATTAAATTTAGATATGGCAAATCATAACATAACAACAGGTAAATTTCAAAAATTAAAAAAAAAAAAAACAATTAGTTTTACAAAAAAAAATATTATGTAAATTATTTATTATAGATGACGACATTTATAAAGAAGAATTATTAAATGTCGGTAATTTATTTAAATATAAAGCTAAAAAAGTTTGCCGTCAAAAGACAATTTTAAATAAATTACCAATAATTAAATGGCTACCAAAATATACAATAAGTGATTCAATACGTGATTTTGTTGCCGGTCTAACAGTTGGATTAACAGCAATACCACAAGGTATTGCATATGGTGTTGTAGCTGGACTTGGACCACAATATGGTTTATATTCAGCATTTATGGGATGTTTTGTATATATATTCTTTGGTACATGCAAAGATATAACAGTTGGTAGGTAAAACATTAATTTTTAAAATCGTTTAATTGATTGAGAACAATTCACTGAGAACACAATTGACCGGATATAGAAGTAATCAATGACGATTTAAAAAAAAAAAAAAAATTTAAACTACATTCATAAAATTCATAAATCTAATTAATATATGTGGTAATTTCCCGTATATTTACTTACTGTCAATTGTGTTATATTCGGAAAATTTAATTTCGATTAATTGCTCACTCAGTCAATTTAGCAATAGTGTACTAATTTAATAAATGTTAATAACATTCTAAAAAATATTTTTTTTTTGTTTATATTTTTATATAGGACCAACAGCAATAATGGCATTAATGGTACAAAAATATGTTACAGAAAGTCCTGATTATGCAATATTATTATGCTTTTTATCGGGATGTATAATAACATTATTTGGTTTATTAAAATTAGGATTTTTAGTACAATTCATATCAGTACCAGTTACAGTTGGTTTTACAACAGCAGCAGCTATAACAATTGCTAGCGGGCAAATTAATCCATTATTTGGATTAAAAAGTACAGTAGTTACTATGCTTTTACACTAAAACATATACATGTTTTTCCATTTAAAATTTTTCTGTTATCAATTTTTAAGATAACGAAAAATTTGAAGTTGATTTTAATATAATAAATAATAATAATTATTTTTTTCTTTATTTGAAGGCCCATCAAATGAATTTATTGAAGCATGGACTCATTTTTTTACCCACTTAAGTAGTATTAAATTATATGATTCTATACTTGGTGTATTAACATTAATATTTTTACTTGGTTTTCGGGTAATTTATAATAAATTATATTATTATTTATATTTATATTATTTTTCTAGCAATTAAAAGATGTTACTGGTAATTTTAAACCAATTGCAAAATATTTATCATTATCTAGAAATGCTTTGGCTGTTGTATTTGGAATTTTATTAGCATTTTTATTAAATGATTATAATTTGTTTACATTAACTGGTACAATACAATCTGGTTTACCAGATTTTCGATTACCACCATTTACCACAAATATAAATGGTACAACAATTGAATTTAGTTCTATGATACAAAATTTAAGTTCATCAATAATAGCAATACCATTAATAGCAATTTTAGAGAGTATTGCAATTGCTAAAGCATTTGGTAAATATAAATAATTTTTATTTAATAAATATTAAAATCTAATAAAAATATTAAATTTAAAAAAAAATCAGCTAAAGGTAAAAGTATTGATGCATCACAAGAAATGATTGCATTAGGATTATGTAATTTAATGGGATCATTTTTCCAATCAATGCCAGTTACTGGATCATTTACTAGAACAGCTGTTAATAATGCTAGTGGGGTTCGGACACCTCTTGGTGGTGCTATAACAGGTGGACTTGTAATATTAGCATTAGCATTATTAACACAAACATTTTATTTTATACCAAAAGCAACGTTGGCTGCAATTATTATCGCTGCTATGATATTTATGATTGAATATCATAAAGCTTTTGAAATATGGAAAGCTAAAAGTATTGCAAAAATATAAATTATATAATTTAAATTTATATTAAAAAAAACTCTATTTTCGTATTTTAGAAATTGATATAATTCCATTTTTGGTAACATTAATAGCATCATTATTTCTTGGTTTAGAATATGGTATGATAATTGGTATTGGTGTAAATGTATCATTCATTTTATATACTAGTGCAAGGCCTGCACTTAAATTATCAAAAGAAAAGGTATACCGCATATATTTTCTTGTAATTCATTTTTTTTTTATAAATTTTTTATAAATTATATTTTTTTAGATGAATGATTTTGAATATCTTATAGTAACATTAAATGATAATTTATTATTTTCATCTGGTGAATATGTTAAATATGAAATATTGAAAATAGTTGAACAAAGTAAATCAAAATTTGTATTAATAAATGGTTTAGGAATAAATAATATTGATTCTAGTGCAGCATTGGTAAATATTATAATATTGTTTGTTTATATTTTCTAGTTTTATATATAAAAAAAAAAAATTCTTTTCAGAATATGCTATCGTTAAGAAATGATTTAACTTTAATAAATTCTGAATTGATTTTTTGGAATTGGAATATTAATTGTGCTGGAGTATTATATCGATTAAATCCATTAAATAAGAAATGTATTAAATATAGTAGAAATGCAGATATGGCTATAAATGAGTATTTAGAAAATAAAAGTGAATCAGTATAATTATTAATTGTAGAATATAAATTTAAAAAAAATTAAGTATTAAAGTGATTGTTTTTTTTTTTTTTTCTAGTTTTAAGGTTATTATTTCTTATAATTTTTACTATTTTTTTAAATTAATTAAGTTATTTAATATTAAGAAAAATTTATAATACACAAACTTGTCAATATATTAATTTGCAATTATATTATAAAAATGTATTCAAGAAACAAAGATAAAAGTTAAGATTTTGTAAATAAAAAACTATAAGATTATCAGTCAATAACCTTTTGGAAAAAATATTTATAAATACCTAGTTTAAATAAATAGTAATAGTTTATTTAAATAATTAATTTCGTTCAATTTGAAAACTAGGGGGAGCAGATAACTCGTAGCTATATATAACAGTACTTCGTAAAAAACATATCAGCATTTTAGAAACATGAGAAAAGCTGTTTTTCATGTATAATTAAACATTTGTGAACATATTGGTACATTAAATGTAAACTTAAAATAATTATATATATTTTATCTCTAAAAATTAAAGTCATACTTGTTTTTCTTTTATACCTATATCTTTTCTTGAAAGAACTTTGCAATTGGTTTAATTTAATATTCCTTTTCCCTTTACCAATATATTTGTTATACACTAGTTCTTATTTAAATAATTATTAATTTGAAAGATTAATCTCAACATGTTTTTAGTTTATACTGCAAATTTTGATAAGAAATATAAAAGTTTTAATATGAAAATAACTTTAATATGTAATGTAAGTAACTAAATTTTCTATTAACAATTGTATAGGTTATATTATTTCAAATGTTAGTTAATAATCAATACAATTAAAACTGTGATTATGTGCAATTGTATACATGTATCATGTACTTATGCTTATCAAAATTTTCTTCCTAAACCTAAATAGGATGTTTATTAATTGTACACTAATACAAATACCAGATATATTTTTTTAATTATCAAAATCAAACTTTATATAAAACTAAAATATACACATGTATATACAAATATTTTTGAAACACGTGCAGTTAAATGTATTTACATATATTATACAATAGTAATAATAAACATGGCATCTTATTATTTGGATTAAACCTTAGAGGAAATAATACAATATAAATGTTTATATTCTAACAAATTATTTTATAAAGAATCGTCATATCTACTCTTACTCTTATCAATTCAATAATGTATCTATATATTATAAATATATTACCTCAACAACATTGTATTCTCCTTCTTTAGCTTCAACACCAAGTAAAATTTGTTTGATTATTAATTTTTGGCCACGAGGGAAATCCTCATCATTTGATATTACTTCCCATTCAATTGAACTGTCTTTTCCTTTGAGAGTTACACCTAAAAAAAATCACAAATTATATATAAAATTATGTCAAAATATCATTATAAAATTTTTAAAAACAATTTATATTAATACAAAATAAATCACTAATTTTTTGTTGTTAGTAGAAAATTTAGTTACTAACAAATTAGTAAAAGTTATTTTATTCAGATTTACCATAAAAAGATTCTTCAGACATAATGATTGTTTTAAATTTAGAAGATTAAAATAAGAACAAAATGCCTATTCTATTGAAAAAAATATGTATTTTAACGACGCTTTTGAGTTTGTGCTTTTGTGGTATAGCCGGCGATTTTACTTTAATTTGCCGCTGCAAATATATTTTGACAGCATCAAAAAACTATTTAAAAAGAGACAACAAACATTATTTATATTAAAACAAAACTATCCTTTTTTCTTTTTCCAAAATGTCAAGATTAAAATACCCTATAAAAATTTGATTCTTATAGTAGATTTTAATTATGTTGCATTCAAATGTCATTCAACCAAAGTCTTTGAAAGTAAACTGTATTAATGCTAGAGATACTCTCGCCGCTGGTGCCGCGCTGACGCTTTGTCGCGCTGTCAAATAAAAGTTCAGATATATAGAAATATATGAAAACAGATAAACTCGCCGCCGGGCTGCCGCTATTGCCGCCCGTGCCGCAACAATGTTGGTTGAATTTCAACTTTTTGCGGCGGTGATGGTTTGGAATGTCAGTTTTTTATATTGTTAATCTCATAAAAAAAAATTTTTGTTAAAGAAGTAAGATGAGTTTTACAGAAAAATTAATTAGTAAAAACTAATGAAATTTAATATAACAATTTTATAAAACATAACATTTTATATAAAAAAAAATAAAAATGTTTGGTTATGTTTTTGTGACGTTCTACCGCTTTGAGAGTATCTACTCAAAAATTCTACAACCATCACGGCCATCATTTGAAATTTCAAATCGGCTGATCGTCGAGTGCGGCGCGGCGAGAGTATCTCTAGCATAAAGGCTTACCCAAATTGGTGCGTTTTTTTGCGGCAGCGGCTCGTTTTTTTGCTGCAAAATTTAATTACATGGCGGCTTATGAATGTGCCCACACCAACGCGATTTCCGCGCGGTTTTTGCCGCAGATTTTTATACAAATTTTTTCCGCAAAAAAAACGCTGCAAACAGCGTTTTTTTGTGAAAATCGCTCCAAATGTCAGAAACATTTTATTTTGTTGTCGATGTAAAAAAATATTTTTTGGATTTTCTTTCAAATAAAAATGGATAAATTGGATAAAATATTTTTGTAAAACACTACAACAAACTTCGATGTAAACAAATGTTTTTTGGATTTTCTTTGAAGTTATGACATATTTATTTTGAAGTTTAAGAGCGAATTTTCGCCGCTTCGGTGTGGCCTATTATGCGATATTCACGCGATTTCCGCGTGGTTATTTTATTCGCGAGGTTTTTTATTGAGTGACATATATCTTGTTCACATGGTGCGGAGTGGAGTGGAGTGGACTGGATTTGTAAATCCACCACGTGAACATCGAAAAATGTAGTATGGAATGGATTATCAACTCCGTTCAAAATGTGAGGAGTGAAGTTAAGTGAATTTCCAAATCCGTACCACCGTGAACACTAGCGTACTGGAGTAGAGTGGATTTTGACATTTGTTTTGTTGTTTCAAATTGAAATTGCAAACGAACAGCACAAAACGATTTTTTAATTAAAAAATACTTCACAAAAACGATTTTTTAATTAATTTAAACAATTTTAGAAAAAAAGAATATGTAAAAAATAATAGTTCAACATGTCTTCACCAGAGGAGTTATGGTAGATTTACTACGATCCACACACACGATCTGTTAAAGTTTGTAAAGAATGCGGGGTGGCTTGAAGAGCAGTAGAGTAAGATTGTTGTTATTCAAAGGGAAACCTATGGGCCAACTAGTGGCCTAGTGTTGGAGATACAACCCACCCCCCCCCCCTTACTAACTAACTAACTAGGTGCGATTGAAGGCGAATCCAAAGAGTTTCGAACGATTGAAATTTCGCGAATCCAAACTGAAGGAAGAGATAAAATCAGTTGATTGGATACTGTACGAATCGATTCAAAATTGAACTTATCGGTAGCCCTTACTTTAATCTAATTCAGTGGTCTTCAATCTGTGTTCCGTGTAACAGAAGGTTTCTGCAGAATTGTTTGACATTTCCGCAAGAATAAAAAAATTATAAATTACAATTTTATCATATTAACAAGTTTTATAATAAACTTAACGAATATATACAGCTATTAAGACTACGAAGGAATACAAAATAGGAGCCACCAAACATATATACATACAATTTGGGAGAGATCGCATTTAAAATATATATTCAACGAGGAAACCCATAAAAATTGCATTTAAAATTTACGGGGAATTCTATTACATCACAAAAAAAAAAAAAAAAAATTTTTCATTGGAAAACTAGGGTTTCTTCAACTGAATTATTTTTCAGTTTGCAAAATATTATCAACATGGAAGGTTCCAAAGGTCCCGAAGAATGAAGATCAAACGAAGATTACTTTACTGAATTACAATTATTCTGTAATAATGGTAAATTCCAAACGAATTTAGGCATCTTACTGTAAACACTAAGAATATTTGTCGACAGCGCAAAATGTAAACACAGCTATCGCGTCTTTGACGTTTAAAAGCACGGTGTGTGTATGTAACACCGTGTTAACTTTGTAGCTTATCTAAATAAAAATTAATAAAAAAATCTGCGGTGCAGGGTAATTGTAAAAATATTTAGCATCCATGCACAAAAACATTACTTATCATTTGTCGCAATTGGCAACATTTCGGCAACCCCAGCAGAAATTAAAAACAATTTATCAAAACTTCAATTTTAACTTCATTTTCATCATTCATCAATTTTTGCCACCATATTCACATAACGATCGACAGACATCAGACAGTTCACCTGGTTCACCACACCACATTGTTTTCCTTTCGCACGTGTTGTAAAACTGCAGTATACTAGTACACTATAGTTGTTTATTTTTCTCATCTGTGTTATAATAATAAATAAATAATACTAAAAATAATGGAGACATACGCATTTTATGGTAATTATAACTTATAAGCTGAATATATAACTCGTAGCCAAAGAAAAGTAGCACAAAGTTTAGCTTTAAATATATAATTAATTTTCTTGTACAGATTAACTATAGCTTTAGTAGTATGTATATGAAAAGGTTTTAAGCCTAATAGGAGTTAATTATTAATATAATCCTTTTTAAAAAATATTTCTTAAAAAGAATTTATTAATATTAATTATTAATATATTATTTACATTATTATTTTTAAGGTGTAACTTTAAGTGAAAAGGATTCGGTTGCACAATTTGAAGCAACAGAACATCTAGTAGATGAAAAATTAATAATTCGACAAATTATATTAGGAGCTGAAGCAGTAGATGGTGAATATAACGTTGTACAGGTAAAAACATTGAGATTGAGAAGGAGTTCTTATTATTAATGTTATACCATTTTTTTATAGGCTGAGCAAGAAGGGTTAAAAATTCCAATTGCTGTGTTAAAATTAGGTGAAACTAGAATACTAAGACCAAATTTAGAATTTCCAAATTCATCTGTTACATTCAAATTGATTCAAGGTAAAGGCCCTGTACATATAAATGGACAACATGTTCATGGTGAAACAGATGAGGGCGATGGTGAAGGTTATTATGAAGATGAAGAATGTAGTGACGAAGAAGAAGAAGAAATACCACCACAAACAAATGGAAAGAGTACAAATAAAAGAAAATAACTTTGAAATTTATTCCAATTCTTTCCAAACATTATGTAATCTTATAAAATATTTTAAAATATAACAAGAAAATATTTAATAAACATAAATAAAAATAATTAATTTCGCTAAATATATAAGAAAATAAAAAAAAAATATTTTGTAGTTATAAATATAAAATATCGAAATAAATATTTTAAAAATATATAGAATTATTAATTTAAATTTTGGTAAAAAAAAACCACTTTAAATAAAAAGAAATATCGATTATAATTTACATTAATAATTTTATCAAATCAATTTATTTAGCGGTATTTTTTGTCGTGGTACCCTAAAAATGATTTATTTTAAAATTATTACATTTAATTTTTGAAAAATATATAAATAATACCTTATATGAATAACACGTCTTCTATCACTAGGATGAATTAAATCTAACTTTTGGCTCCAGTCTAAATCTTTGAACTCTTGTCGACGGTTTTTTCTATCAAAATATGATATAACACAACTAGCAGGTATCCAAAATATTGATGTTAAAACAACTACAGCCACTAATATGAAATACTTGTTACCGCCAATATAATAACAATAATAAAATAAATTTCTTACTAACGATGTTGTCTTTCAAAAATCTTAATACTTTGTTGATATTTATTTCTTCAATGATATCCCAAAACCGTTCGACAACATCTTGTATCGTTTTTTCACAGGTTCCCTAAATTATTAAATTTATTGTTTTTTTTTGTATAGACAATGACAATATAAATTTTATAAACCTTATTACAAAATCCTTGAATGCATGGAGTACCATCTTGTAAAACATCTGGTGGTTCAACTGGAAAGCAAGTTTCATTAATACTCATTCGGCAACATCTAAAATATTGAAAGTAAAATTTAATTTTATTTATATAAGAAAAAAACTAAGAATGTTAAAAAATAAATGAAAATAAAAAACCTTTTACAAGCATCCTGAATAATATCACACATACAACTCTGTAAACCTTGTGTTTCACAATATGGTATACATTTTCCATTTCTACATTGACCACGTTCTTGGCAAACTGTACCATCTGGCATTGGCGGTGATTTTGGACATTCTGCATGGTTTCCAGTACATTTAGACTCTTGTTCACAAGTTACATATTGAGCTTCTCGACATTTAACACTTGATGACATATACTGACAATTTTGGCAACACGGTGAATTTTTATCACTATTAAAATTAAAAATATATTTTTTATAATTTGAATATAATATACATATAAGTTATTTACCTGCAAACTGCACCTTGATTTCGACGAAGCTTACAATTTTTATCGCAACACGCATCATTATCTTCGGTTCCCAAAAGACCAGCATCGCATTGTTCATCGCCTTCAACACGTAAATTACCACAAAATGATTCTTCTGGTTCTGAGAAACACCGTCCCGATTTGGCTTGCAGTACTTTACGAATAGATCGTAATGAACATGGAGAAAATTTCTAAAGAAATAATAGTACATATAAAATAAATATTAAAAATAAATATTACCTTATTGTTAACATCGTATCCACTAACAGAATAAGTATACATTAAAAAACTACCACCTTGTGAAGCACTCGGAGAACATTCTGGTATATCTGGATCATGTTCAGATCCCCAATTATGGCCAAATTCATGAGCAGTTACTAGATCAGCTTCCCTGGTTATAACTCTTTGGCCGTAATGATTGCGCGAACTACTTAGCCCCGAATTCAAATACAACGTGTATCCATTCTTAAAATATTCTAAAACACGAAAAAAAATTATGATTTAATTATTATTATCAATATGAATTGAAAAAAAGTAAAAGATAATAATTGGGAAATAAACATATAAAAAGTAAAAAAATAATAATTGGGAAATACACATAAAAAATAAAGTAAAAACATAATTGAACTTTAATTTCATAAATTGTTGTATATGTTTAAACCTGGTGTACAAATTCCACCAACAGAATTTCTTCTTGGCGATCCAACATATGCTAACCCTAGAATACCGCCCTCAAATTTTAAATCAGTAAAAAGATGTGCTAGACAAAAATCTTTATGACTATATTCCCTTGAAAAGACCTTAGGAATAAATATTAAATATTTACATGCTTAACTCTATTACACATTGTTATTATTTTACTTAATTACATATATTAATAATTATATAAATATATTGATTGTACCTCCAATAAATTTCGAACATCCCATTTTTCTCGTACCATATTATAATGGGCTTCGCCACCTCTAACTCTTGTTGGTTCAGAATGAACAACAATTTTTTTTATTACAAAACCCATTCCTTTAAAGCCTTCCTGGTCCTGATATAAATTATATTAAAAAAATCAATATATTAATAAATTAAATTACTTTTAAATTTATAAAATTACCGATCTATCTTGCCATATTGTGTCATTGTAAATTTTATGTACTCGATCAATTAGACTAATCTAAAAATACAAATTTTTACCATTTTTAATGATTTTTAGTGATATAAATCATCATTACCAAATAATTAATTGTAGTTTTGGTATTACCACCTCCCATTTCTTGAAAAAAACGATAATCAGCTACCAAAAGTAGTGGACATCGTGTTTTTGTTGGAGTATATTCATATTGATCTGATTGTCGTTTCTTTCTTTTTGGGGCTGTTGTTGAATTTTCAAGAAAACTTATTTCATCAGTGTTTTCAGACCAAATAGAATGCAATTGTTCATCAGTTTCTTCATCAATTTGATCAGTTTCACCTTCAGGTTGTTCAATGTCTGTATCATAATAATAAATATACTGCTTTTGTAAAAAATACTTTCTACGAGTTCTTATTAAAATATACCTAATCCTTCTTTAATATATCCACATGTCATTGGAGCGCCATTTTCCTTATTGTGTGGATGATCTTTGTCGTAATAATTTTTTAAATCGGAAGCCCTGTACGCTATCATACTGCGATCATTTAAATGCGGAAAATGTCGCCATGATGGCTATATTTATTATTATAGTAGTATTTTTGAATCATGAAAATAAAATATTTTAAACATATATATATACCTCAATGTGATATGTTTCATCGGCTAAAACTATAGAACCAGTTAAAAGACCATCATCAATATGTGCTCTAACCGAAGAATGCATTTCACCAAAAACGCGACCAGTATAAAAGTTATCATGATCTACAAAAAAGATATATGTTTTAGATTTATTTTGAGAAAACATAACATTAAAATATATAAATACTAAAAAAAAAATTAAATTATATTAGAACCATCATTTAAAATTTTAATTAAATAACGTAATTGCCAAGAATTTGTTTTCAATCTTTTTGTATTACATGTAAATAACTAAATGATTAAAATATAGAAAATACTACAAATACAAAACGAAGATTACTTTAGATTTAGATAATATAATTTCTTACCTAAATGAACAATAGTTTCATTGCCTTCTGCATCAACTGTATATGCTCTAAATTTGCTATGTAATACTTCACGATGCGGATTTAATATTAATCGGAAATTCTTACCAAGAACATGAAATTCGATTTCTTTTATCACATTGTAAGGATGAGGGCTATGTTTTGTACCTCTTTTAACTATTTTGTGAGCTATCTGATGAGCTTGTAAAGTTTCATAGCTTAGAAGATTGTGCAGTGAAACTATAAGATAAAAGTTTTATTTAATTAGGTAAAAGGACTACACATATTTTTATTCATATTACAAGCTTCATGAAGGATAATTAAAATTTGTATTATTATAATGAAACCATTTAATCTAGTATTTATTCTATAAATCATTATTTTGAAAATTGACACTAAAAATAATTTTCACACAATCTGTTTTCTGTTTATATGTTTCTTTTTCAAGAAAAATCAATAAACAAAATAACATTTTCTGAACGCGATTTCACGACCCACACGCCACAGCCAGGCAACGCAAATGGAAATGGCTATATCGCGTTATTATATTAATTAATTGGCTTCCAAGACGCTCTCTACACACGCGTATCGCAGTTATCAAAATAAAGTTGAAAATTCTTGCAGCTTTCCTTTCAAATTTTGAAAATAAAAGGCAATTTTAGGCAATCAATGCTGGAATAAGAATGTTACTTCAACGCAACAGAAATAATTAAAATTAAAATTTAGGATAACAATGTCGAAATCGTCATTCAGTTTGTAGATGATGTATCGAAAAGAGTTATTTGGTAATTGTTGTCATTAAATTTAGAATACAACAAATTGGATATAAATATTCTTTACTTCACAAGTGAATCGACACCATGGTGTTTCAACTTCAACACAAAGTTAGCCAACTTATAACTTCAAGATTTCATCAACTATCTATTAAACTATATACTATCCAAAATTTTGCATTAGATTAGTGTTTTTCCATTTCCCAGTACTCAGTAATAAAGAATTTTTTTATCAAATGATTTTTGCGTCGTTATAAATTGAACAGTTCTTGTTTTGGAAATATTGGATTTAAATAGGTTTATTTTTTTAAGTCTCTGTACATTAATTTTATACTTTGGCAATAATATTAAATAATATCTAGTATGAAATATTCTTATAAGAACTGAATATAGTAATGTAAATATATAATACAATTTGTAGTTTTGAATTTGCTTGAATTTATACTTCTATTTTCTATAATTATAAATTTAAAAATAAAAATCAACCTTAATCTATATAAACTCACAAAAATAGTTTATAGTATCTATATTTTATATATGTATATATATAAGAGAGATTCTGAACAAAACTATAAGGTTTAGAATATTTATATATTCACAATTTTTTAAAATAATAAATATTTAAATTATAATAATATTTCTATACATGGAAATTTTCGAACGAGATCAAAACGAATATAATATTTTACAACTTAAATAGTTAATTCAATAAATGTTAATGTTAAATATAATGTTTTACTTTTAAATTTTAAAAATTTAAATGTTGTATATTTAATTATAGTCTTTAGAAAATGTAGAAAAAAAGAATCATAATTGCCCGGATAGTATAAATCGTTACAATATAACAAACTCTTCAGTTTCATCATTTTCATCATCAGTCGGACACAATTCCTGTCTTATTTGAGCTAATTGTAATTGTAATGGTTTGTATACTGATTCACTCGTTTCACTTGTTTCTTCGTCAGAATTTCCACCACGTGAGAAAACGAATAATGGATAATTAATTTCTGGATTTGGTATAGGACTCTCTTCATTTTGTCTATCATGGAATCGCATCGGATGTAAATACTATAATTATTATAGTTCATTTAATGTTAAAAAAAGAAAAATTTAAAATTTATATTACTGGCTGAACGTTTGTAATAAAATTATCAAAATCAATTTTCGTATGGCAATAAAATCCAACACAACAACTTGGGTCCATTTTAGAATTTTTTAGCTTGCGCGGCGATTTACAATGAAATGAACAAACAGGAAAATTTTCTTGCGTAACATCAACAACTTCTTGGCAATAATGTGGATCTAAATGAATTAGCTTGTCTTCTACAATAAAAACATTTATACGGAACAATATAATAAAATTTAATATTTTTTTTTACCTTGGAATCCCACAAAATATAAAGAATGTTTTGGTCTACCTCCTATAATTCCAAGACAATTTTCAATGCTTAACAATAATTTCAGACAATGAGCATAAACTGGATTCAGTTTTTCTGAACCTAAACGCAATGGCACTAAAATGATAACAGATTTCCAGTGCATTGGTGTTGCCGTGGGACTTTTGTTAGCATTTGTGTTTTGCCAAGGTACTAGAGGTTTTTCTGGCACTGAACATTCATCTAAAAGGTCCTGAATATAAACTGTAAAAATATTATGTAATTTTCTATTTTTTTGTTAATACAAATGTGGCTTTACATACTTGTGCAATCTTTTGCTACATAAACAACTAAGTCATCAAAGTCGGCATTTTCTTGTTTTGCTTGAATAACAGCTTGCCTAGAATATTATATTCATGTTCCTTAAACTAAATTTTAAATTTAATTTTATACCTTAAAAGATGTGAAACTGAAGATGGACCATACCAGTCTCCAGGCTTTTTACCACTTTCTTGACTTAAATTAACTAATGTATGAATTGAAAATGGATTATTTTTCGATGAACTATCTCCGAACCATCGAATAATTTTCCGATGCATATTGTCTTCATAAGTTGAGTGTAGTTGTGTTTCAGGGTCCCATCTCCAGCCTATAGAAGATACATTTATTGTTTTTAAATTATTTATTATTTTTTTTATAATTATATTATATTTACTTCTTCCTAAAAAATGACACAAAAGACCCTGTGCAAGTAACATTTGCCCACTTCGTAACATGCACCCCCATCCACAGTCAGATGTATAATTTGATCCATTCATAATTGGAAACTCTCTTCTATAAGTTAACCATAAGCGACTATAAAAGTCTCTTTTAAATCCTTCAATACCTTCTTCCCAAGGATTCTCAGAACTTTCGTTTTCAACCACGTCTGTTCCAAATTCTTGTACTACCAGTGTTTCTTCTGGTCCTTCAAAATTTACTTTAGTTTCTAAATTACTAGAGGCGAATTCAACAGAATTTTCCATTGATGAAGGTGGTGTAAATTTTTTATGATAACATCTTCCTAATAACCATACTGGTTGTTCTTTTGAAAAACTTGATCGCATTTTTCCACTCCAACCATATTTAACATTATGCCACATTGACATCAATTTTGATTCCATTCCCCTAGTTGGTGTACCATCATTGGAATTACTGCTGTTACCATACAGTTGAGAAAAGGCATTGACTAGACGTGATGAGGATATTTTTCGTGATGGTGACAAATCAGATTTTTTTAATCTTTCACTACAATCTTCGCCTTGCTCAACTTGATTTGTAAATTGTTCATCGTTATTTTTATTAGATAGAATTTCATCATTACTCATATTGTTAATAATTTTCTAAATAATAAATAAATAAGTTGAAAGAAAACAAAATATAAAGGACACAACGATTTTTACTAAAACATTGCTTGTCATAAGACAAAAATGTTAGGCTTGCCAGTAGTACTTTTTTAAGAAATATTCTAACCCGAAGCAAAATAAGTTTTTAGTTTTTACATATTTCATTAAGAATAATTATTTTTATAATATAAATTTATTTGATTTTAAATCTTCAAAATGTGTGTAAGACAAATTGTGACAATTATTAAACATAAATAATCTAATTTAATCTAGCTTTCTAAAATATTGAAATGATTTTATTTTTGAATCTATTGATTAATTTTTCATGTAATTTTTGTACATATTCCATTTACATATTTGTTAAAATTCAAATCTCTTCAAGTAAGCAAACTTTTACAATACATATATTTGATTTTCGCCAGTTACTTATATATATTAATGTATCATCCTCAAAAAGCATTAATCAATTAGCAAAACCCCCAGTACACTCCCTTGTGGAACACCAATATTACAGTTTATTTCTTCAGATATATTACACTATTTTTCTTTGTACGTCGCGTTCGGTTTGTTAAATTGCTTTCCAACTATTTACTTTATACACCACTAATTACATAGTTGAATATCATGTTTAATTATTTCAAAAGTTCGTTTTACATCGAAGAATATAGAGAATATTATTTTCAAAGCTATTTTAGACTTCCATTCAGATTTAATGCCAATTCGCGTAAATGACCTTGAATAATACATATAGTTTTGTTTATCTATTAATCTTTTCTTATCTGGTGTGTTCAACTTAAATTTATTATTTAATTTCAATACTTTAAGCCTGGGCTACATTGTTTCAATCGGTTCAGTTTCGATTCGTTTCGCAAAATTCAAATTTGACGTCTCCATATATTTTATATGGGAAATCGATTGCGTGGACACATAGGTCTAATCGGAACGAATCGAATCGAAAGAGTTTGGAACGATTGGAATTTTGCGAATCCAAACTGAAGGAAATGTCAAGAGAAATGAAATTTGACTGTTTCAAAAATAACAAAAACAAAATATATGTGGTTTAATCGATTGCGATCGGTACTTATGTGTTCAGTCTACATAACCGTCGAATGAAATCGAATCGAATCGAAACTGAACTGAACTGATAGGAACAATGTACCCAGGCTTAAGGCTTATGCTTGAGTTACATTGTCGCTTTCATTACGCACTCTAAACGCGTTCGAACGCGGTCTACAAAAAGAGTAGACACAATAGAAAACGTAGATGTGGTAAATATCAACTGTTTGTTTACATTTTTTTGAAAGAAAAATATTATTTCTAAATTTAATTTTGTAAATTCTTAAATTCTTGAATTTTAATTAATAAAATACCTTTTGAAATTTTGAATTGAATTGAAATTTTTTTTAAATTTTTTTTAATTTTTCTATATTTTGACACTGCAACGCGCGATGAAAGCGAAAAAATTAAAAATTGGCTAACTTTTACGTAGGCTACGTTTAGACTGCGTGCATTGTAACTACTCTCATACAACTCCATACATTTCAACTTTATTGTGACAAATGCTACGTCTAGAATGCGTCTAGAAAGCGTCAACTGTAATCGCGGTATTAGGAAAACTTATGTGAAATATTTCTTTTCAAATATCGCAATATAATTTAAACCCTGAATGAAGTTCAAGTTAAAATGACAAATTTTTGGCGCCTGCTTTTAATGGGTGTTAGAAATGTCAAAATATTAGAAGGGATTGAAATAAACTAGTAAAAAACTTGTAGAAAAAGAAATATCTTCATAGTTTACTGCATAATTAAGTCACATTTTAATTAGAAATATAAACAAAAAATGGAAGATGGTGTGTTTGAATTCCTTCATTCCGAAATTGTTAATTATTCTCAAGATCAAAATAAGGTAAATTATCTTCACTCACAAATGCAACTGCAATTATTGAATATTACTAGGAAAAAAATTTATCAACATTAGAATATATTGGATATACAGCAGGATATCGCCTAATTGAAAGATTAACTAGAGAATGGTCCCGCTTTAAAGATGTAAATAATATTCATTTGAATTTAAATATAATTGAAAAAAATAAAATTATTATTTATAGGATCTTGAAGCAATGAAATTTATTTGTACAGATTTTTGGACTGTTATTTATAAAAAACAAATTGATAATTTGAGAACAAATCATCATGGTGTATACGTACTTCAAGACAATTCCTTTAGATTTTTAACTAAACTATCACCAGGTACCAAGCAACTGGAACATGCACCAAAAGTATTTTTTATTAAAAAAAAAATTATGAAATATACATAAATATTAATTTTTAGTATGTAGCTTTTACATGTGGACTAATAAGGGGAAGTTTGGATAATCTAGGTATAACGACTACAGTAACAGCTGAAGTGCAAACTATTCCGTCATGTAAATTTCACGTACAAGTTAATAGAAATTAATAAAAATAATAGTAATATGTGAATGTATGGATTTAAATATTTCACTATCCCATTATCATATAATACCATAAAAAAATCAACATCAAATTTTACAAACCATCTAGTCTTGAGATATTACAATCATATTAAAATGAAAAAAAGATGATTGATGAAAGGATCCATATCCACAGACCACAGCTTCAGGTTTCAATTTCGAATGAAGGATGTATGACAGTGTGGGTATGGCATGACCATGACTCATTCAAACAAAGCAGTAAATAACCCCAGCAACCAAATGTAACAAAAATATTTGTGAATTGTTAATATTTGTGAATTGTTAACTTTAAGTTGGAACAGTTTCATGAACAAGTTTCTCAAATTTTGTTTTTGTGTTTTATGCTGTTTAATGGGATCCGGTCATTATCTTGCTTTTCAAAATCTTGTTTTGGTTAAATATCTTGCTTTCCATAATCTTGTTTTTCAAAATCTTGTTTTTCATAATCTTGCTTTTCAAAATCTTCCTAGATGCTTGTTAAAACAAGATTTCATGGGAACCCATAATCTTCAAGATTTAACGATACTGCTCAAATTTCGTTTCCGTTAGATTTTTTTTAAAAAAAAACATTTTTCTGTGTCCTGACGATTTAATAAAATTGCTTTTATTTGAGCTTCTTTTTTTAAATTTTTATCAGATGGGCTAAAGTTAAGACTTTATGTCGCTGTCGCCGCTTTTAAATTAGTTAGAATCCAATTTTTTTTGTGTCTAGAACTCGAACAATTTATATTGGACGTCCAACTGTACATAATTAATTTGGGGAAAAAAAAACAGTAATATGAACTACCAAATTAAAAAAAATCTGTACTCACCTTGTCACGCCACTTTTGGGTTTTGGTTTTGATTCTTTTTGGTGGTTTCGTATCTGAAAAAAATTATAGGTATAAATAAAGCTATTTCAAGTTTGCAAATTACTCATAATCATCATATAAAATACATTCATTTTAAGTGACGCATAATTAATATCCATCTTGATCTAATATTAAAGATATTAAACTTTAATTTTTTCTAATCATTTAAAATAAACCAAAAAACCAAAAGTTCGCGCGCAATTTGTCAAAATGTTATATATGTCAACTTTTTGTCACCATAAAATATTCACAATCACAATTAATTTATTCACCTTTAAACAATCGACGCAAAAAAAAGCACGAATGGCTTTGAGTTCAAAGTAGATTACTAGATTCTGTTAAGTATTTTAAATATCTTTAAATATTTTTATGTGATAATAAGCAGAAAATGAACATTTTTAAATATATCGTTTGTGTTGTAATTTATATTATATAATTATAAAAAGCTGACTTCGTAGCACCATTCACCATATAAGATTCAAACAGAATCCCTTTCAAATCCGACAAAATAGACAAAACCATATATTTAAAATGTTTTTCATTATGGTGGTAACAATTTGCAACGACTGTCACCGTGTTATATCCATGTAAGTTCCCATTCACCATGTACAGCCGTTTAGCTTTATTTTATATCAAATGGCAAGAAAAATAATAGAAAACTTTTTTTTGGAAATGTAAAAAATTAGTTCCAGTTTCAGAACCATAAATCAGAAATCAGATTGCTTGATTGGTATTTTCAAACTAGCCTAAGTATATACACGACATGACTTGTAAAGCTATCGACATGACAGTGACACAAAATACACGCTGTCGTGCTGGAGACTGTGCTTTATGTGTATTTACATGCGTCACACTGTACGTGCACGTATTTAGACGAAACAGAAAATTTTCAAGTGTAGCTTTATTCACAAGCATAATATCGCTTCTATTTTAATAGAGTTATGTACTGTTTACATATTGGCTAATTTCTAATTTTAGTTAAAATAAAAAGAGACGGCATGCCGAACTTCTCTAAATGAAAGAATGAAACGAAAAATATCGTTTCGTTTGGGGAAATTATAGGAAGTTTATGACATTTCAGAAACAAACAAAAAAAGACATTTTTATTTTGTGAAAGTTGTGTAAATTTTAAATTTTTAATAACTTTAATAATTTTAATATATAATAATTTATTTATGTCAAAAAAAAAAAAAAAAAAATTGAAGTAAAAAAAAACAAAAAAAATATTTGCTATAAAATGCTATAAAAATTACGTAGAAATTTTTTTTTCAAGATCTTTTCAAGACGTCGAATTATAGCACAAGACGAAGTCTGTCGTCTTGTGCTATAATTAGACACGGGGAAATTATGGCTAGACGATATTTCTCTCTCTACCGCACGTATGTAAAATATAATTACCTATCGATTTCTTTCTTGAGTTGCCAATTTTAGCCAGTTTGTAAACAGAGCATTAAAAGTAATTGAAAATAATAATCGATACTTATTATATTTTGTAGTTTATAAATTTCGATTCTTACATAAATGGAATATGCCAATTGGCAAAATCTTGTTTCTTAACAATTTTGCCCCAACAAGATTGACATTTCTATTTACAGAAAAAATCAAAAAAATGTCTGATCCTTCTCATCCTGGATCTTCTTCCAAGGAAAAAGAAACTGAATCTTTTGAATATTTTTATAATGAGGTGAGATTTAATTTCATTAAATTAATTTTATTCAGAATTTACGAAAATGTCGATCTTTTAAACAGTTATCAAATATTATTCAAACCATAATAAAAACAACAATCTCAATATTTATAAATTCAATATTTTTTATAGGTCAAAGAAATTGAAAAAAGAGATTCTGTTTTAACATCAGCACAACAAATTGAAAGACTTTTGCGCCCAGGTTCAACTTATTTCAACTTAAATCCTTTTGAAGTATTACAAATTGAGCCTGAAGCAACACTTGAACAAATTAAGAAAAAATTTCGTACTCTTTCTATACTTGTGCATCCAGATAAAAACCAAGATAAAAAAGAAATAGCTCAAGCTGCATTCGATATAGTGAATCGAGCATGGAAAACACTCGAAAATGAAATTGGCCGAAAAAGATGTTTGGATGTTTATGAAGAAGCTAAACAAAGAACTGATCATATGGTATGGATGCTACATCAAAAATTGCGATAATAAAAGAAATCTTATCAGTATTTTTTTTTTAGATATCTGAAAAAAAGAAAAAACTGAAAAAAGATGGTAAACCAAATGAACCAATACCAGAAGATGATCCTATAAAATATAAACATGCCATATATGTGATGGTTATGAAATTGTTTGCAGATATGGAGCGAAAAAGACAACAACTTGAACAGAGAGATATGGAAGAACGTAAACGAAAACGTGAAGGTGAAATTGAAGAAGAAGAAAAGCACAAAAATGATAAAGAATGGCAAAAAAATTTTGAGGAATCAAGACAAAATAGAGTAAATAGTTGGCATGATTTTCAATCTGGAAATACATCCAAAAAGAAAAAGAAACAGAAAAAAATGATAGGAAAGTTCGTCCCACCTAAACTTAAACCAGAAGCTAGAAATTAACTAAAATTAATAATAAACCATATATATAAATCCATTTTACTTTTTAACAATTTACAAAATGACAACGCAAATCCTTTTTTTCAAAGATTTATTATTTATAAATAAAAATCGAATCATCTCAGAAATTAATATAGAAATAAATATAATTATAAAAAAAAGTAATATTTATTAAAGTGCTGTATATAAACTAGCTGTAAATACAATATCTCTTTTGATAGCTGTTGATGCTTCTTCCATTTTACTTTGCAATGTTGGATTACCAATTCTCATAGCAGCTGTTCTAACATCCTGAATTGTTTCAACTAATTGCTGTATACATCGAACAATTATACCTTCTTGAATATCAGTTAAATTCGTTATTTCACAGAAGGGCTAAAATATGGAAAAATAATACTTTCAATAAATAAATAAAAAAAAAACATGTACCTTATTTCGCGCCCAGTCATAAACAACATGAATAAGGCCGAAATTTAATTGCGCTTCTGATTTTATTTGTAATTTCACTTCTGTGTCCTGAATATTTCTCCAAATATCTTCAAATTCCATCATACACTATAAATTAAAAAACAGGAAAAACTATAATTCGCTATATTTTGTTAATTAATGAATTTACTTTTTTTATTTTATCATTTGGTGCTTTAATTTCAACATTAGTTTTCGCTTGAAAAACTAAACCAGACAATAAGGCAGCAATTTCAGCTGAATCCAAATTATTAAATATATTGCATAGAATAAGTTCAGTTTTGAAAAGTTCATTTTGACCCATTTCACAAGCAATTTTACCCTTTAACGTAACTATAATTTATAAAGAAAATATATATTAAATAATTATAATATATCTATAACACTTTTTACCCTCGTCATTTTCATCTACATATTTTAATTCCCGAAGTACATTTAATTTACCAAGATAGTCTGGATACAGTGATAAATTTTGTGGTGATATTTCAAATTTTAATTTATTAATTGTAGTTTCTAAAATTTTTTTTTCGAAAACATTTAGAAAATCTTCTTCGAAATTTGGTACATCCGTAAATGATAATATCTTATTTAATTTTTCTTCCACTGTCTTATATGTTGATAATATTTCTAAAATATCATCATCATTTATTGGTAGTTCTTTTAATAAATTTAAAATTTGGATGTTATTTGGATAATTATCATTTAATATTTTTAAATCAGCTACAGCATTTTCTAAAGTTGGTCCCGGTGGTGAATCTTTAAATCTTTCGATTTGCCTTTGCTCCCAATTTTTAATTATTACATCTGGATCAGAAATCTTTATTTGGGATTTTGTAATACTAATTATTTCTGATAATTTAATGCAAACAACACAATGACCTCCAACTCCATAAGGTGTAAAATTTTTATGCTTTGGTATTAATGATATCATATTATGCCAAAGATCACAATGAGTTTTTGGTAGTTCATGCTTTAGTAATATCAAAATTAGAATAAATTTGTGTAAGTACTACAAAACAAATAGTTACCAAAATTTTAGAATTATTCTGATGATCTAATACAAGCACTTTTAAAATTGGTTCCTTAACATTTTGTATTTTAATATTTAACAGAATTCCGAGTTTATTATAATGTTTACCACTAGTAATAATTAAAATTTTCCCAGGATTTAGTTTTTTTATATTTTTGGGTTGCATTAATATAATTTTCTATAAAAAATAACATCCATTAAAAATTATAAAATCTTTATCATAAAAAAATTAGAATAATAAAATATTTACCATTAGTTTTCGTTTTACTTCTAAATATTCATAAGCTATATCATAGAAATCGGAAAAAGGTTTAAATTCTTCGTCTACTTCTTTCATTTTTACCAATTTCGACTCAGCTTCTTCTAATAATTGTTTATGTTCTTCCGTATTATTTACTTTAAATTGTATAAAACTGTGTTTCATTATATCTTCAACTTTAATATTTTCAATTCTCAAGCAAGTTAAAATAACAGCATAACGTAAGATAAATTTTGATTGTAAACGTTCTGGTTGACCCAATATCATTTTTCTCAGATCAATTACTTCGGGTACATCTTTTTTACATAAAATTATTACTGTACCATTTTCATCATGACCACGACGTCCAGCTCTTCCGGCCATTTGTGTATATTCAGATGTATTAATTAATCTTAATTCATTACCATCATATTTCATATGTGAATCAAATATTACTGTACGTGCTGGCATATTAACACCCATTGCAAATGTTTCGGTAGCAAAAAGTATTTTGACTAAACCTTTTTGAAATAACATTTCTACAATTTCTTTTAAAATTGGTAAGATACCACTATGATGTATCCCAATACCACGTTCTAAAGAGCTTTGTAATTTTAAAACTTGTTTTAAATCACGATCGTCTGCTTTTAATCGTGCCAAACATTTTTGAAAGAATATTTGTACTGCTGCCTTTTCTTTATTTGTATTTAAATCAGTTGAATTTAAGGCATCCACATTTTTATCACAACGATTCCTTGATAATGTAAATGCAACTACGGGTAGTTTTTCTTTACGTTTTAAAAAATCAATTAAACTACTCCAACGTGTTTGATCTTGTTTTTGAATATTCTTTGAAAATTTAATTGGTTCTTTTTCTTTTTTAGCTTTATTATAATTTTCAATTAGAAATTGTTTATTTGAATTAACTACAAGAAATATATCCTTATCAAAATTACTTTTACCACCACTTCCAACATATAAGTAATGCATTAATGGTACTGGACGTTTTAAAGTACTACAAACATAAACTTTACGTTTCTTGATACTACCAACCCAATCGGCAAGTTCTTGGGAATTTGGTACAGTTGCACTTAGCATTATAATATTAACATGATCTGGTAATAACATAATTACTTCTTCCCAAACATGTCCACGATCTGCATCATTTATGTAATGAACTTCATCAAAAATTACATATTCCAAATCTCGTGTTATATCACTGCCACAGAATAACATTGATCGTAATATTTCAGTTGTCATTATCAGACAGGAAGCATCTGGGTCAATTTGCAAATCACCAGTTATTAAACCAACATTTTTAAATGTATTTTTAAAATCACGATATTTTTGATTTGATAATGCTTTTATTGGCGATGTATAGATTGTTCTTGTCATATGATTTTGTGATAATGCAATAGCATATTCAGCAATTACAGTTTTACCTAATACATTACATTTAAAATTATTTTACAATTAAAAATGTTTAAATTAAAATATTTACCAGCTGATGTATGTGCAGCTACAAAAACATATTTGCGTTCTTCTAATTTCAAAATAGCTTGTTTCTGAAAATTATCTAATTCAAATGGAAAAGTCATTGCTGGTTCTGGAATTTTCTCTTTAAAATCTAAAACCGGTTGAGTTGTGTCAATCATTTCTGCCCATTCACTAATAATTTGTTTTGTTTGAGTAGCTGATATTTGTAAAATTGTATTTTCATTTGGATTTGGCATTAATACATTATCAATAGAAGTATTAGTATCAGTTATATTCTGTAATTCTGTTGAATCACTAGTTTTATTGATATTTCCATCTTTTATTTGAATCCATTCATCAATGACCATATCTTTCTCAAGTGCTGATATTAAATTAACAACACTCTCATCTTCATTATCGTCGATAAATTCATCATCTTTAAATTCAATTCCATGAGAGAAACCAGGTGGAATAGTACAACGATTATTTTCTTCAAAATCAAAATTATTAACACATAAATTTTCTAATTCAGATTCATTTTCGTCAATTAAACCACCGGGCCAAAATGGAAAATTCATAGCAGAACCTCGTACAGATTCATTTACAGCACCAGGTGCTCTTTTGTATGACATTGAATTTTTCGCATCTGCACCAGCATGATTAATTGTAGTTTCAATAAAATCAATTATTTCACCAGTGAAGTGATCACGTTCGGCTGTTAATGTTGTACTAGCTGGACATTTTGAGACATTTAGTAATTTATTTTCATCTATTTTTCTATGTATTATATTTAAATCTGAAATGTTTAGTAAAATATCCGGGGATATAATGTAATCTTCCAACGAGGAACACATTTCTGCATTTAATAATATTTGTATATTTGAAAATTAAATTGAAAGCAACTATAAACTATATTCCACATCTACTATCCACAATTGACATACATGATTGCGCTCCTCGCTCCAATCCATATCTGTCATTTTAAATTATGGACTTTGCACATGATACGCGAACTGCGAATTGCGAATATACGCAATTCTTGATATTTCTTGAAGGACTTTGCACATGATACGCGAACTGCGAATTGTGAACAAATCAATTATTCCATGTTTAATTAATTTTTTTAAAATAAATTTCTTAAATAAAATGCTTAAAATTAATTAATACACATAATGTTATCAATTTTTTTAAAATTATTTTATGAATATTATGATAATAAATTTTTTTTTTTTTTTCTGCGAACTGAAATATCTAGTCGCGAACTGTCAATCATTATTCACGATCCACTCGCAATCCACATTGTTGCGAATAAAAAATTCGCTCTCAATTTGGTTTTGTATGGAATATTCACAATTCGCAGTTCGCGTTTCATGTGAAAGAAATATCAAGAATTGCGAATATTCGCTATTCACAGTTCCCGTATCATGTGCAAAGTCCATCACATGAAACGTGAACTGCGAATTGTGAATATTCCATACAAAAACAAATTTCAGATTAAAAACGAGCGAATTTTTTATTCGCAAAAATGTGGACTGCGAGTGGATCGCGAATAATGATTGACAGTTCGAGTAGTTTATTTTCATACATTTCATAAAATAATTAAAAAATTTATGATAACATTATGTGTATTAATTAATTTTGAGCATTTTATTTAAGAAATTTATTTTAAAAAAATTAATTAAAAATGGAATAATTTTTTTTCAATATACATCACCTTAATTTTTCAATTTTTCATAAATATCTTCTTTATTTCGATCCAAAACTCAAAACAATTTTCGTGTTCACTACACAATTTATGTGCTCGTTTTCAAATCCAAATTACAACAAAGAACAAAACTTACTATAGCAATAATTATCTTCTTGTGAATTAATCTAACAAATATAGGAATAGGACAGAAAATCTAATCATCAAAAATGTTACGTCTGAACTCTGAACACATGAAAAATGACACATAACACATAAGACAAAATTCATGCCTCATCGGTCATCGCATGTTGTCATTCATTGTATAATCCTCCTCTTATGAGATAAATCATGTCGAATAGGACAAATCTCATGAGATATTTGTCTTACACATTCTCTAACGTCTAACCATCTCGATCATATCCATATAGAACATTTATATGTCAAATTTAAAATATTGGTAAATTGGGTTTATTGGGTGAAATTCATTATCGTGATCGTGTCATTTGACATACGACTTTACTGTATATATACTGTTATTTTATTTCATATTCATACATATTGTTTATTTAATTTAAGTATTATTTTATTTTAGTTAATTTGCATTGCAGTATTATACATGTAACATGTATTAAGTTGAAAATTATTATTTAAGAAAATAAAAGCATTTAGTGTAAAATATTTAAAATGGTAAATAAATATCAATTAATTTGAATTAATAAAAAAAAATAAAACAAACTATTTTTTTAGAAATCTCATCATAAGCAACCGCCCCAACATAAGTTTTTAATTTTTCGTGGAATTTTAATATTTCTTATATCAACAATAATTAGTTCAATTATTTTACAAAAAGTAGAAATACCAAGAATTTCTGAAAATTTTAAGAAATTATTAAATTTTAAAATATGCAACAATACACAATCAAATAAAATTGATAGTTGTGCATCTGAATTGATATTACCATCACCAACTTTCGCCATTTATTATGGAGGTTCAAAAGAAGATCATTTAAAACATGTTCTTGAAATTTTAACGCATATGGGATTAAAAAGAGTATCCATTGAGGATGATTGGGATTTATTATGGGCTTTTCATTTTCCATTTGTTGTAATGTCATCAAAATTGAAAAACTTGAAACCTCATCAAAAAGTTAACCACTATCCTGGTTGCGGTTTTATAACTAGCAAAGTATATTTATCAACATCAAATTTGCCATTTTTACCGAAAGCATTTAAACTACCAAAAAATAAAATAGAATTGATTAAGTATAAAGAAGATAATCCAGAAAAATATTTCGTTGTAAAAAATAATGCACATCGTCATATTTATATTAAACCAATTAATGAAATAAATCTAAATTCGAATGATTCATTTGTTCAAGAATATATTGATCGACCATTTTTAGTGGACGGATATAAATTTGATGTAGGAGTTTATGTTATTATAACTAGTGTAGATCCATTAAGAGTTTATATACATACAGGTGACATTTTATTTCGCTATTGTACAGTTAAATATTATCCATTTAATAGCAGTGATATTAATAAATATGTAGTTGGTGCTGATTATTTACCAACATGGGAAATACCATCTTTAAAAATGTATTTCAATGATTTTAAATTTGGAATGAAAGATTCTTTTGATGCATACGTAAGAGGTCAAAATAAGAATCCAAAATTAATTTGGCTACAAGTTGAAAAAATTGTCAGAGAAACAATTTTGCACAATGAAAATAATATTATTGATATTTTAAAAACTTATAAAACAAAAAATTTCTTTGAATTAATGCGCTTTGATTTAATAATAAATGAAGACTTAAAAGTTTATTTAATGGAAGCAAATATGAGTCCAAATCTTTCGTCAGCACATTTTAAACCAAATTCATTATTATATAAACAATTATTATACAGTATGTTCCAGTTATTAGGTATTGGATCTCCATTAACAAAACAAAATTTTCAAAAAAGGTGAAGTTAATATAATATTTTTAAAATAAATATGTATATATAATTTTTTTATTATTTTAGGAATAGTGAAATTGAATCAATCATTTCTTCTGATAAAAATATAGCAACAAATGCAGTATTATGTTATAAGAATGATTGTGACAAGAATTGTGATTTGGACAAATGTAAACTTTGTTTATCTTGTCTCAACGAACTTACTAAACAAAGCTTACACGATGCATACCGTGAACATATCCATAGAGCAAATAGTAAACGAATATTTCCAACACCAATAGTAAATACATATGCATAGATAGTTGTGTAAAATTCTTAATTTTGTTAATTTTTGAATTTTGTTTCAGTTAAATTTAAATGAATTTGATATTGACAAAGAGATACAATTGTTGACTCCACAAAATAAATTAATTTCCCAATGGTTTTATGAAAAATGCCGAATGGAATCTACTTGGTGTACTTGATGTAGTATGTAAAAAATGGTTCAGTATTTTCAATAATAAACCAATAATATAATATTTATATGCCATATATCTACATAAAAATGGTGCTAACTGCTAAAATTTTAAATTTAAGAGTATAAGTAAATTTTATTTATTCCATATTATTATTTAGAACAGACTAATGATTCTAATTCCATCCATTTAATTTATTTTATATATAATATATATATTTTATTTGATTATTTTAATAAATTATACAATATTTTAATTACCAACTCGTTTATTTTTTTTTTTTTCAGAAAAAATATATCTTATATATTTTGATATTAAAGTGAAATTTATAAGTATATAATTTTTGTAGGCCTAAATACCTAGTTAAATATTACCCGTTCAGCAGTATCTCTTCGCTCTGTAGCAAAAAATTTGAATAATTAAGTAAAGTGCTAGTAAAATTTAATGTTAAGCCCTTGACACACAAAGTCTTAAAAAGAAAAATTCGATATAAACAAATTTCTAGTATGTGTATTAAAGATTGCAACTACTGACTACTGTTATACTTTATGTATGTTATACAATTGTGGAATCTGGGTATGATTGATTATTAACGTTATTTTTAAATTAGCTGCTCATTGAAGTCTTAAATAAATAATATTAAATTCAAAGCTTTAAACTATTTTTAAATCAATTCAGTAAAAATCTTAAGGGTGTTAACTACTAACGATTTACCTTAATCTATCATTTTGCCAGATGAGTTTTTAAATGTCAAAAACTCAGCTGTTTGTTATTATTTTGTTATTTGTTTTGCCCAAAGGTTTTGCCATGTGCATTCACATATATAACAATTTAAGAAACATCAACAAAACAACTAACTCGGCGGAATAAAATATTAAAATGTTTTATTTAATTGGACTAGGTTTAGGAGATCCTAAAGATGTGACTGTTAAAGGTTTGGAAATAATTAAAAAATGCCATCAAGTATTTTTAGAATCATATACTTCTATTTTATGTTGTTCGAAAGAAGAGCTGGTTAGAATTAATATTATGGTTATTTTCAAATTATTCATATATTTTTTTATTTTTAGGAAAATTTCTATCAAAGACCATTAATAGTAGCTGATCGAGACCTTGTTGAACAAGGAGCTGATGAAATACTTTCTAAAGCCGCTGATTTAGATGTTGCGTTGTTAGTAGTAGGTGATCCATTTGGTGCTACAACTCATACGGATTTCCTACTTAGAGCTAATGAAAAAAATATTCCTTATAAAGTAATACATAATGCTTCTATTATGAATGCAATTGGTTGTTGTGGTCTTCAGTTATATAATTTCGGAGAAACAATATCAATACCATATTGGGATGCCAATTGGAAACCAGACAGTTTTTATGATAAAATAAAAATAAATAGATTAAATAATATGCATACATTATGTTTATTAGATATTAAGGTGAAGGAACCCACAATGGAATCATTAATGAAAAAAAAACGTGAATATATGCCACCCAGATTTATGAGTGTTGCGGAAGCGTCAGAACAACTTTTAGAAATTATTAAAAATAAACGAATTGAAAACAATGAACCAGTTGCATTTGATGAAGATAGTTTAATTGTTGGATTAGCTCGTATTGGCCATGATAGTCAAGAAATTGTTGCATGTTCATTAATAGAAATGAGTAATACAAATCTTGGTAAACCTTTACATTCTTTAGTTATACCAGCACAAAAATTACATCCACTCGAAATCGAGTATTTGCAACAATTTTCTAAAAAAACTTTAAATTAATTTTGTGACAAAAATGAAATGTATTTTTTTATTTACTTTCATGAAAAAAAAATTAATATATAGTTTTCCTAGTTGGAATACAAATGAGCATAAACAATATAGTTATTTTATTAATTCAAATGTTCAATAAAAATTAAGATTTACATTAAGGTTTTCCAGTATATTGAAAAAGTAAATTTAAAATAATGAAAAGTACCATCAAATTTTGTTGAGACATTTATATTCAATTACATATTGGTTTGTATAATGATATCATTTGTATTTTCTACAAACGGCTACACGTATTTGTTTTCCGTTCCGGAAAAATTGCGCAGAGAGAATATTGTTGAAAATGCGCAATAGTAACAATACAAATTCCTATAATTCTTTAATTTAATATTTAAAATATTATTATATTTTAATATATTTTTATTGCATTATAATAATTTCTTTAAAAATATATAATTTCAGTGAATCAAACAAATTCTTATAAATTTAATTATTATTTACTATCTGTATTTGTTTCCTTTTTTAAATTCTTTAATTTGTAGCAGGGGAATTAAGATTTTTGGCACCAAAAAAAAAAAAAAAAAAAATTGAGAGAACCCTGAGCTACCAACTACCATAGTTAATTGTTTCAAATTCGTAGTAGTAAACTAGTCGCAATTGGTTGCAAGTTGAGAGTAGACTAGTGGAGCTCTGAAAAAGGATATTAAATTAAAGAAGAAGAAAATACTATACATTATAAATAATATACATATGTACCTATATATATATATACATATGTATCTATAATATTTGTTGTATTTGAAAAATTATCTAGGCCTTAATTTTTTTTTATAGTGCACCTACAGTGAAATAAATTTAAAGTTCTTTATTAAGTTGAAAGTTTTATATTATATACATTTAATATTTTTAAAAAATATTTTTGCTCTTTTTGGATTCATACAAAGCTGGTCGTTAGTTAAATAATACAAAGAAAAAAAAAAAAAGATTAGAAAAAAATTTCATTGAAAACTATTCCAAAATGAAATTTTTGGTTTTTATTACTTTGTGCCTACTAGCTACAACAATTATAGAAGCTAAAAAGAAAAAATATGAAGGAGATTTTGAGTTTATTGATGAGGTAAATTTCAAAAGTACATAAATTATATTTAATTTAATATTAAAATAGTAATGTAAAACATAAGTTTTAAAATAAAATCATACTTATAAATATATATATATATAATTCATGTGAATTGTGGTAAAAATCGATAAGATTAATACGAAGAAATAGTATATGCAATTTCGGTATATATATACCTGCTTACATTTCTATTTTTTATTTTAATTTTATTTTTATTATATTCGTCTTATTTTTTTTTTAAGTACATACAACAAATTTATGTATTGAAAAAATCTCTTATTACATAACGACATAAATTAAAAAAAAAAAATTAAATGAAAGGACTCATAATGTTCAAAGCATATATTTTCTAGAATATTATATAGTATATAAACCTTTGAATCTATTTTTTTTTAAATATTTCAAATGTTTTAATATTGTAATCCATATAAATTGGGTGTATTAGAGGGATTTTAAATATACATATTATGCTAATATGTATGAGGAAACCTAAATCGGTATATTTTATAAATCAAATAAACAAAAATCCAATCAGAAAAAAGCAATAAGATAAATTTAAGTATTTATTTTTATAACCTAAATACTACTCATCTCGTTACTATTAGTATGATAGTTATACATATATAAAAAATATATTTTGATATTTAGTTGATCTATATATAAGACAGATGAATATCAGTCATAAAATTTTAATTCTATGAATTAAAATGTATAGAAAGTTTATAAGAAATATCTATGAATTTCTAGCAGATATAAGTTTGTAAAAAAAGTCGTGAAAATATTACTTAGTTAACTTACTTTAAATAGAATTTGTTAAAAAAAAATATTTTTAAAATCATATTTTACTACTTTATATAACAACATTTAAGTTAATTTTAAACTTATATAATCTAAATAGATAATTATGATTTAAATTATAATTAATATATTGATGCTAACGTTGATTACCTATGTATAGTTATAATAATAAGGTTTCTTAATAATTAAATAATTTATGAAATATATCTTTTATCAATAACAACATCAATAACTTTATATTGAAATAAATTATAAATATATTAAAAAAATAAATAAAATTAAAATAGTTTATCAATAAATTGATTTTCTATAGAAATTCGCAAAAAAATTTTTTTTTTTTTTGAATAGAGTTATATTTTTTTTGGTTGTAGTGTCACCAGTGGCGTAACAACGATATTTGAGCCTTCACCTTCACCAAATTTTTAATTTAACTAATTAATTTTATAATAACAAACAAAACTCGAAAATACTATGTCTACATAATACAAGTATTATACAAGTAGATATTAATTTATGAACAGAAAACTTATGATTTATGAAAAATTGATCTAAGCAGATTGTTTTTAGTGATTTAATAATATAAATATATTTTTTTTTATAATGTTTGAATTGATTGTATTTTAGAAATTTGCGCCCCGAGCAACGTTTGAATCTATTGATGTTACGCCACTTACTGTCGCGTCAGATAAATTAGTATAATGTTAGGATATCAATTCAAATATTTTTTTGTTTATAAATGTTAAATATTTATATAGTTAGTGTGCTATTAGTTAGTAGAATATTAGTAATCATAATATAGTTAACTTACCATTGCTGACTTTAAATAGAATTTAATAAAAAAAAAAATTTTTAAAAGCAGTTTTTACTACTTTATATAACAACATTTAAATTAATTTTAAAACTATATAATCTAAATTCTAAATAGATAATTATGATTTAAATTATAATTAATATATTCATACCTTATTAATCTAAATAATTATATAGGACGAAAAACAAACACCATCTATTGAAAATCAATCATCTACTGAGAGGAAAAAATGGATTCATGATCCATCGAGTCAGTTTTTATAAATAATTAATTATTTTAACAATGCATTATATTAATTAAAATTTGTTTTATATTTTTTAAAAAAAGGTGATCTTTGTAGACCATTAAATTGTAAAAAACGTGAACTTTGTTTACTTGAGGATGAATTCAGTGCTGTTTGTGTATCAAAAAAAGAATTACATAAAAATAAGTAATATACCAACATATATTTGAAATAAATGGCTTCTAATTAATAATATTTTCTAAATTGAATTAAATTTTTATAACTAGAGATGAAATAATTTCAAAGAGCAGATATATTAAAGAGGAGGCGAAACGTAAAGCTAGTCAATTAAAAGATATTAAAGAAAAGGAAGATTTGACATCAGATGAAGGTTCTAAAGAAGATGATGTATTTTATGAAACAGAACCATCAGATAAAATTGAAGAGTAACTATATATTTAATTTAATATTATAAAATTTTAATATTATTGGTATTCTTGTTTTTTCAAATATTATTATCGCGTATTCAAAAATTTTATTTAATATGTCACAATATTTGTACAATTTCAAATTTATTATAACTATATATATTATAATATTTGTTTTAATTATTATAAATATTTACTATAATAATCAATTATTTATTACAAAATATACTAGTAATTGCAAACCATGTCCAGTTGTTAAACCAACATTTTTATGTGGCACTGATAATCGAACATATTCATCATTATGCCGCTTGGACTATCATAATTGTATTCATTCTAGTTCAATTCGTATTTTTTGTAAAGGTTTTTGTCCATGCAATGGTTAGTATTTTTATAGTCCTTTTTATTTCACTCCGTATATAGATAATTTATTAATTCTTTTTTTTTTTTTGTCCTTGTAGAAAATAAGAAATTACAAAGAATTACAGGAAGACAAAATAATATTCTCAGTGCCAATAAACATAATAAAAAAAATTATGATCAAATGAATCTTGAAGATGTAAGTTTGTATATAGTAAATCTAAATCATTTATTGATATTAACGTAAATTTTAAATTAAATTTTAAGGATGATAAAAATGAACAATTAAATCATATTAATTCACAAATAACATTTACACCAGAGGAAATTAAATATGACAATAAACATTACAAATATTTGAAATACAATTCTAATAAAAAAGTATGTAATTATATTAAAATTTATAATATAAATTTGTTATAATAAATATATAATTTTTAAATATTATTAATTAAGGACAATCAAGAGGATAAACATAAATCTCGGGGATATAATGAAGTTATTGATAAACAATCAAAACTGAGCAAAAGTTCATCAATATCTAATTCAAGTAAGTAATATTTAAATTACTTTATACATTACTCTATTATATTGGTGGTAGATGTATGTTCTATTATCGGACATATAAAAGATTTATTAATTCTCATCTTAATTTTTCTTACAATTTTATTTTAAATTATTTTGGTTACTTGATAAATTAGCATATAATAAATAAATTGGTCTGTATTACATTTTACGGTAAGGTCCTGTTCTGATAATGGTATAGTAAGATACCAAAATATACAGCCAAATTACAACATTACTTAAAAACATTATTACTTTGACGTGGTACCAGAAAATCAAAAAATATTTCATTTAATTCTTTTCTGCCACTGAAATTTGTATTTAGAAAAAGTGATAAAATAAAACTATTTTAAAATTAATCTGAGATAAGATAATTTTAATGAACTTTGTAATGAGGACTTTGACAAAAAAAAATATATATTTCATTGAACATTTTTTCAAAAGTATAACTTCAACTTATATAGCATTTTCAGGTCAAATTAACGATTTTACAATTCAAGTTAACGATTTTAAAATTCAAATTAACCATTTTACAATTGTAAAAAACGATTTTACAATTCAAGTTAACAATTTTACAATTTAAATTAATGATTTTTCAATTGTATAAACAATTAAAGTTAATACAGTAATCATTATTAATAAATTATATATGTAATTATTATTAATAATTGCGTGTTTATGTGTAAAATCGTTAACTTGAGCTGAAAAAGAAATATTTTGTTATCTATAAATTGATATATGTATTTTGAAATCCAACTTCACATTCCGTCAATATTCTCAGGATAATTTTACAATTTTTTTTTCCATTATAAATTTTAAAATAATTTTTAAATTAATCACTATATAAATTATTAGATTTTAGTTAAAATTATATTATACTAAAAACAAAATACTTAATCTTCAATTTCTTTTAGGATTTTTATTGAAATCAATTGAATGTAAACCACAACAATTAACAGCAATTGGTAATCGTTTATTAGATTGGTTCTCTGTAATAATGGCAGATAGTAAAAAACGACGACAACATAATCAAAAATCTAAAGCACATTTTCCACCAGCATGTAAAACTGAAGCAAAATGGATGTTTGGTCATTTAGATTTAAATAATGATGGTTATTTATCATTACAAGAATTATATGATTTGGAACATGATCAAAATGAACGTTGTATAAAACCATTTATTGATACATGTGATTTAGATCAGGATAATACAATAAATACACGTGAATGGTGTCGTTGTTTTGAAAAAACCGATCGTCCTTGTGCTGCTGTTCGTAGACGAATTGCTGGTGATTTTGTTGGTATGATTATATATTTTTCATATTATTTTATCCAATTTTATACAAAACTAATTTTTATATTTTTAGGTGCATATGCACCAGATTGTGATTCACAAGGATTCTATAAAGCAACTCAATGTCATAATTCTGTTGGTGTATGCTGGTGTGTTGATAAACATGGTGTTGAATTTGCCAATACACGTACTAGAGGAAAACCAAATTGCGGTAATTATAAAAAAAATAAAATAATAATTTAATTATTTAATTTTAATTTATTATTAATATTATAATGGTAATAGAACATTTATTAAATAATGCAGCATCTTTAACATCAGATGATGAAGATGAAGAATTAGATGATGAAGATAGTACGGAAGGTAGTGCAGATCAATTATTAATATTTTAAAATATAAACATGAAATTTTAAAATTTACTATAAAATATTATAATTTTTACCAAGCAGAATAAATAAACAGAAAAAAAAAATATATATAGGAAAACTTTTGTTAATTATATATAGTTTTTCCACAATATATAAATTCAATATAAATTTTCATAAATTCAATAACAGTTTATTACTTGTATTTGGATTAAATTCAATTGAAAAGGGATATACAAAAAATATATAAGAAAAATCCAATTACAATACATAATTTATATAACTTTATAATTGTATTCCAGTTTGGTTAATCTAGTATTTATTTTATTTGGGAAAAGACAACTGACAATATTCCCAAAAATTTGTTCCCAATTCCCAAAAATTGTATTTTCTGAAATTCCTGGGCATAAACCATTGAGGAAAAGTATAAAAATATTATTTCAATAAATGATAAAAATTAAAATTTATATTTAATAGTATTTCCTTACCTCTATTTACCTTGATAACCATTTGACAGTAATTGGTAAAAAATACAACTTTTCCCATGATTCCATTTTCCCAGTAACCAGAATACAATTTTTTTTGACAAGTTTCCTAATTCCTTAACAAAAACGTCGGAATTGGCATGATATTTATTTGACTGGAAATTATAATATATATAATTTATTTAAATTTTTTAGTGTTTAATTATTTATGTTTTAAAAATATTTTTTATTTATAAATTTTAAACACTTATTAAATAACACTTTAAAAAAGAATATTTTATTATTAATCTAAAAGGTTTGAAAATTATTTATTGATCTCATTATTAGTTATTAAATATTAATTTGATTTAAATATCTATTACTAATGTTTATGTATTACATTTTCAATTATAATTTATAAAATATATTATAATATAATTATAAGTAAATATTTTCAAAATATTAACTAATATAAATTAAATAATTTTACTAAATAATTATAATAATATTAAAAAAAAAAAAAAAAAAAAAACAAAACAAATATTAAATGCTTATGAATGATATTAAAACCAAAAAATTGTAGATGATCATTTTCCATAAATGCTTAATAATAATATTTGATAAGAGCGATAAAAATTAATTAAAAATAAATATTTATATTAACAAATTTTAATTATGAATTCTATCTTGTATAATTGAAAACATTTTTATTAAAATAATAATTGTATTTATAAAATATTTATTTGATTTTTATTTAATTTAAACAAAATTCGAAAATTTAAACAAAATTTTGGTATACCAAAAGTAAATTGACTAAATACACTATTGAACGAATTCACAATTGACCGAAAACATAATTTATTAATGAATGGAAATTTAACTTTGTTTATTAATCGGTAAATTTTGTATTTGGTTAATTATGAAATTCGAAATTTCGGTAAATTTTATATTCGGTAATTCCCCAAAATCATATAATTATACTAAGTTGCTTTATAAAATCCTTTAATTGAATTATATATTGCTCTGTTAAATTATTATAATAAAAAATATTTCAAAAATTTCGTCCAAAAATAATGAGTGAAACTTTAATTATTATAAAAAAAAATAAATATCAATTAAAGCATAAATCCATAAAAAGCCTTTGCATTATTTTATTACATATTTATGTATAATTTAATTTAAATTAGTAAATTTACTCATAAAATTATTAAATTAATTTTATCATTTTAGCTGCACAGTTAAAATTCATTAATTTTTCAATAATAAAAATAAATAATTGAAAATTTTATTTTTTTAAATTTTTGTTTGCAGGTAAAATTAAACGGATTTTTTCTTATACTATTTTGATTAAATTATACTATAATAATTGTAAAACATAAAATTTATTACTTTCCTACATTATAATTATTTAATTTCATACATTAATTAATTAATTAATTTGTTTAACAGAAATGTAATATTAAAACAAACAACAAGAAAAATAAAAACTTTAGAATAAAATTTAATGGATGTGCAAAAAATATAGTTAATAAAAAAAAAATACTGCAATTATTACTAAAAAAATTAATAATAAAAAAAAAACTATATATTTTAGGGAAACTAAAGATCTTTTAATGTTTTCAACATAAAAAAAAATAATTTTATTTAAGATAAAAAATGAAAATATTTACTAATTAAAATACAGTAAGGCTTGTAAAATTAGTAGAAATGTAAACAGAGAATAAATTAATTGAATTTTATATATTTCGAAAAATTAATTTTAAAAAAGATAAAAAATAGAAAAAAAATGCAAAAAAAAATAAATAAATAAAAATAATAAAAATGATGACAAAATTTATAAAAATACTGAAAGTAAAAACGTCCTTTGGTTCTTATTATTAGCGCATAAGTATAAGGAAAATTGTTTTGTTTTTCTTTTTTAAAGAAAAGTGGTAGTAAAATTATTGTAGTTATTTTTATTATGATTTTACAAAAACTAAAAAAAAAAAATAAAAAATAAAAAAATTACCAAAATATAATTAAAAACATAATTTCTTTATTCTATATTTATATATAATGTCATAAATAGTGAGAAAAAGTAAAAACATAATATATAATGGTAGTTATTATGTTTGGCTCATATTTATATATATATATATATGTAATATTCAAATTATAATTTATATTTTGAAGGCAAATAAATAAAAAATAAAATAAAATTCTTATTAAATTTTAAGTCTTGTTCGATTTCCAATAACATTTATTATTTTAATTAGTTAGCGTTCACTAAACAAATTGTGCGGAATTAGACCTGATTATAATGTTATCAAAGTGAGATCTAAAGTTGAACTCAATATCGTAGATAACAACTAAACCCCGAATGGACATAGCTCGAGAAATTAAATCGCCATTGAAATTATAATCGCGTGGTGTCCAAATTAACGAAGTATTTTTCAAAATATATGAATTTCAACTACCTTTATTTAACTGGGTAATGTTGAAAATTGATATAAATATTTAAATATTTTAAAAAAACCTATAAAGTAATAAATGTGGCAGCAAAGCATATTTATACTTAATATGAAATTTAAACCCAGAAATTGAAAATACATGTTCCTAATGCAGCAGTTATTTGCTCCTTAGACGTACCAGCTTGATGGAATTGTTAATATATAGAAATGTATTTTTGTTCATTATATTGCGAGTCGTGTATACAGCAGATTTACTCTTGAAATAAGACAACAGATAGAATTGATGAATAGAAAAATTTAAAACGATACATCTTTATGGGAATGCATATCATTTGTAATTTCGATTAATATCAAAAAAATATTTTTCGGATTCCTGACCTTCAGATATTAATCCAGATATTATGATACTCGTAAAAAATACGTTAAATTATCGTAGTTATAACCGAATATAGGTTAATTACCTATATTACCGAATATATAGGTTGGAAACATTAGATTGTGAATATGCAGACTTAATGGAAGGTGATCAAAAACAAACACAAATGGTCTGATTTTATTAGCTTTATTTATTACAAAATTTCTTTCAATAAAAATGAGGTTAAGTTGAAATTACTTATTGAGCTTTTAATCTGTACCGAAGGGTAAAATATTTTATAAATCTCTAAAGAGACATTAGTAGCACCTTTTCGTGCTAGTTCATCTGCTTTTTAATTTTCTTCTATCATACAATGGCCGGGTGACCATACAAGCTTTACATTATTATGGTTTGCTAATAGATTAAGATTAGTATACATAACTGACATACTATATCCAGGGATTTTAAGACTGCTTGGGGCTTGGTTATTTGAACATATACTTAACCTTGTATCTCTTAAATTTTTTAATATAATTATTTCTACCGCATGATTTATGGCAGCGATCTCAGACTGAAATAATTGAATATTAACGTCTGATTTAGGTCTATATTGTTCGAAAACATACATGCACTATATCCCGTATTTATTTTGGATCCGTTTGTATAAATCACAAGATTGTTTACTTTCACATTAAATTGTATTCTAATCGTAAATTTATTAGTAACATTTTTCGTAATCACATTAATCATTCAATTTATTAATTATTAGAAAATTTAATAATTATTGGTTAATCAAAATTCTTTTATAATGTCACAAACATTTTAATGACGTATGTATATTTTTTATATCGATATGGTAATTTAATAAGATTACTATAAAATTGGCTGTTAATAATCCAATCAAGATGAGTCCTATTTCTCTGATTCTACAATTGTAAAGTAAATAAGTTCTTTACCAATAATATTTCCTATCTGATATATATGTACAATAATTATTATTATTATTAATGTTTTAACTACATATTATACTTCCTAAAATTTTGTTTATCAGAGATAATAATAAATAATAACATATTATAATAAATAAAAATTTACTAAATCATTTAAATATGTATTATGAAAATTACAAATTCTTATAATATATGCTGAAATTTTAAGGTAAATTCCATTTTTATCTATAATATTTTTTGCAGTTTTTTTTAGCATGTCATAACTACTCAACCTTGAAATTATTTTTCTACAATTGCACAAATGTAAAAATTATTTATTTATTCTATAGATAGTCCCATCATGTGAACACTCAACAGTGAATACCGATTATAATAACTATTGTAACTAATATTAATTATTACGTTTATGAGGTTTTATATATAGTTATGTTGACCGTACTGCCAGTAATCATTACGTACACAATGTAAAAAATCAAAAAAATAAAAATAAAATCAATTTCAGGTGATGATTTAGAAGACTATTTAGATTTAGAGGATAAGGAGTGTACCGAAATTTAATTAAATCAATTTTTAGTAAATGTTTACTTTGCAATAAATCCGGCACCCACATTTTTATAAAATTATTGAGACTGGTATAAAAAATCTATTAGATATTTTTATGTATAACATGTTAAATAGTTTTCAATAATATAAAATTTAAATTTCAGAAATTAAATTTAAATTAATAAATTTTAAATGTTCCATTATTATTTTATTAAATCGTAATATCTAAAACAAAACTTATAAAATATATGAAATCTAGTGTATTTCTTCCCTGTGGTTTATTTACATATGCTACAGAAAATTGACAGCGATAAATCCATAAAACTATTTCGCACAATATTGTCATTCATTTGACTTAATTAACAGAAAAGCTTTGCTTTAATATTAAAACGTTTACCTTTTGAGACTTAATTACTAAACTTGTTGAAAACTGTTATCGCATTTTGTTACAAAATATTGTAAATATTAATTTCGCACTTTACTGCAGTGTGCAGTGGGTTAACATCCTTTTAGCTTGGACCTAAAAAGACGTGTACTTCTGTTTAGTTTTACGTAAGCTCCAAAATGTAGTACATTACTCTTAAATTTTAAATATTTTTGAAGGGCCAACACAATTATGCTGTTCCATAATTTAAATTTAAATTTCTTAGTATAAAATAAATGAATAAAAACTAATAATATTAATTTCAAATCTAATTTGATACTTTTTACATAACCATCTAAATTGTATCATCCAAGTAATAAATAATATGACAAATATTTTGTTATGCCCAGTGGTAAAAAAACACAGTTGAGAATATTTCTATATTTAAGCTTTTTCTACAATTATTAAACAAAAAAAAAATCTGCTAACCCAGGTGTATTCCAAAACTCGGAGTCTGTTATAATGGTGATGTGTAAAAAAATTCATATACCGTATATCTAAAATATCAATATGTAATGTTTTTTTATATAATTCCGAAATTTTGGGATCTACAAAAGTTACAGATATAAAATTTGAGAAATACTAGCTAGAACTAGATTAGATTAGATTAAATTAGAGTTACAGAACTGGGCACTGTGTTCCTATATGTCACCGCGGCCATTACTGACCTATTGTGACGTTCTGTAGTCTTATAGCTCTTTAATAAAGTTCAGGTTGTAGATGAACCTCAGGGTGGGTTTTAGAGAGCTGGATGTGATATCCTGTGGGTTTAGGAACCCCTTGTTAAACTGTTGGAGTCTGTTACGAGAAAGCCCTACGCATTCACATAGTATTTGTTTGGAGGTTTCGTAGTGCTCACAGGAGATTCTGCAGAGGGGTGAGTGTGATCTGTCCAGCTTGTTAACATGATAGTTAAGCGGGAAGTGGCCTGTTAGGAAGCCAGTTACTAGACGGATTTGGTTTATTTGAAGTTAAGGAAGGAGCTCCGTCGTTCTTAACTAATTAACACATGTGATCTAAATTTCATTCAAATTGGATAACAATTATACTATTTACCATGGATATACTAGAGCTTACCGACATCAATTACGAATTTTTGAATTTCTTCATTTTCGATATCTTCCACCCTAGAAAACTTCAAAATTATTTGAGCAAAGTCTTCTCAAATACTTTATAATTATTTCATAACTCCTCGTAAAAGTACATACAAAACAATAATATCAAAAATCAAATCTATATAGAAATACAGGTGAGGTTTTTAAATTTTTAGTATTATTATTATTATAATTATATTTAGTATATTTGTTTAGGTTTAGATTCTATACTATTGTATCTACTATAATGAATATATATAAAGATTTATTTATATTTTATGTTAAAGTTAAAGTCTCAGTTGAGTAAGCTCATCTCAGTTACCTAGTCATAAGCTACTAGTATATTCTTGACTGTTCATCAAATCGATCATACTTTTTTATTTTCATTACTAATTTATACATATTTTTTTTAATATTTATTTAGTATTACTTTTTAGTATACCGTGTTTAGTTATTTTTGAAAAAAATATAATGATTTAATGTGTTCTTTAAAAATTTTATTTATAATTTCAATAATGTTATCGATAAATATTTAAATTATTTTTTTTTTTTTAAATATTGTGCTAAATATTTGACATGCTATTATGATAATAAAAATAAATAATATATTTAAAAAAAAATATTTTTTATGGTAAAATCTGTACAAAACAAAAGGAATATAATTAAAAATGCAATAAAAATAAATTTTTGAATTACGTCAGATAGTGTTCCAATGTGCAATACATATTGTTTTTTAAGTTATATTCTTTACTAAAAATGTAATAATTATAATGATGATTTTGTTAGTACTGCAATTATATTTAAATTTTTATTAAACATAAAATTATTTATATAAGAAAAAAACAAAAAAATTATGATAATTTATCATTTCATTTTTGTGGCAATATTTTTGCTCTTAATGGATAATACAATTATTTGTAAGTATATAATTGTAAAATATTAAAATTTAATTTATTAAACTTTAAGATTCATGTTATGGGGATTAAAATTAATAATTATATATAACTAATTTTTTCATTATGAGATTTAGATGTTAATAAGGTTCAATTAATAAGCCAAATTCATGGAAACATTAAAATTATTTATACATTTATTTTTCAAATTACATAATTCCATATTCAAAGGTCAGTAATTTTAAAATAATAATTACTCAAACTTTAATACTTATTGTCAATTAAAAGCTTTTTGATGTTTATAAAATAGATACTTCAGTGTCGAAATTACAATATTTGAGTATCATTTTTGTATTCGTTTTTAAAATCTATTGATTATAGTCCTTCCATTTTTTGGCGCCACCTTCATCTAAGAGTTCCTCGAGGGCAAAACTATATAGTTTTCGTAACTGCGTTTAGTATTTTAAATCTACTTAATAAATTTTAATTTATTTTTTATGAATTAATACATTTTCATTAGAAAATTTATTGCATAATTTTACAATTTTATTTGGAATGGCAAAAAATAGTGGCGAAGTAATTCTACTTCAATTACCAGATATTTGATTATATGAAAACTATTTTATTTTGAATTTAATATTAATCTCTACTTAAATTATATTGAAATTATTAAATTACTATATTTTTAAGGCTTGAGGTAGAATGACCACAAAATTTTTATATTTATAATTTTAATTTTAATTAATTCATAATTAAAATTGTAAATTTTTTTGTAATTAATAATATCAATTAGTCAAAATTATTTTCATTTATTATTCATCAAATTATAATTTTTACATTTTTGAATATTATAAGAATCTCAATGCAATTCTCGCTTATGACTTTTATAATTGTTTTGTTATTTATTTATTTCATAAGTTATTTAAATATTTAATAATTTCCTGTTTTTAATTAAATTTACTATTATATTAAAATTTATGAAGAATTATTTTCAATTAATTTGCTTTATTAAAATAACATTTATAAAAAATGATTATGGTTTTAAAAAGGTTTTAACCCAGGGATAGATCAAAAATTGTTATACTATAGAAATAGAATGTGATCAAAATTTTATACCTATAAGGATATCAGTAATATATTTTATATAACTCGGAAGTTTGGATTTGATCACGTTTTTTATGAGATGACAAAACAGAGCTGTCTGTCTGATTTCAATCAAGTAGTATAACAATTATTATGATATTTTAGTGACTTTTGAATTTGTTGACTCTTCATTTTTAAAAATATATTCACAAGATACGATTTTGTGCAATTTCCATTTATTTAAACCTTATTTATTTAAACAAAAATTATTATTTCATAACTCATAACCCAGGAAAATTTTTAGACAGCATTGAACTAGGTAATGAACTACAAATACTTAATAAATCATACTTTTTCTGGCTCAGGTTTATAAAAATTTTAACTTTAGGGTTTCTACCTTAAGCCTTCACTATTTTGAGTTAAATTCTAAGGAAACATATAAATTATAAATTTTTAATTTGTAAAGTGTGGTGGTAGTCATGTAAATGTAATATGTAGGACGCTTATTTATTATAAAGTTTGTTTCATCTTATTTTTATAATATTCAAATATTTTTTATAATTTATATAAATATTTTTTTTTTTATTTTATTTTTCCATTTCCTATAGTTACAAATAGTTTTGTAATGAAATGTCCATATTATCAATTAAATTTTCAAAAGATAATTGGTTATAGTCCACCAATAAATTATTTTCAAAATAATAATATGATATTGTCACATCAGGAGCACGAAACATTAAATACACAATGTTTAAAGATTTGTCAAAATGATGAAGACTGTATAGCATATGTATATCTATTGGATAAAAATCAATGTTATGGATTTACAAATTTAGATAGATCAATAAAATATATAAAAATTCCATCTAATTTAGATTTAATAATAAATAATAATGCGATATATTTTAAAAAGACATGTTTAACTGGTAAGAATAAAAAAACTTTATATAGACTTACAGTAAAACTTAAATATGATTTACTTTAGTTCCGGAAAATTGTAAATCAAAATTATGGCCAATCACCATAATTCCAGGTAGCAGTTTATTATTACAAGGAAAGAAAACAATTTCATCATTGATCACAAAGCGTGAATGTGCCGAAAGATGTTTATTTGAAAAAGATTTTAATTGTCTCTCTGCATCGTTTACTCCATCATATAAAAATAATCAAGCAAGGTTAATTATTTATTTTTTACTATAATTAAATATATATTTATTAATCAAATAATAGTGTACAGAAAAATACAATATTAAATAAATTTGATTAAAGTTACGTCATTGAATTAATTTTTTTTTTAGTATTAATGTTATTTTTCTTTGATTATTTAACAAATTTTATAGATAATTGATTCAGTTGTATTAAATTTAATTAGCATATATTTTTAAATGTTTATGTAATACGTATTTAGTCAGCGGTAAAACGTGATAAATTAATTTAATAATTTTAAATTGAATTTTATCTCGTACTATCTACTCGTACTCGAATTGATATTCATCGATATTTAGTATAAGAAGATAAAATGATGAATTAGTATATAAATTACAGATTAATATTTTATTATGTAATTTTCATATTTTTAGATTTGGTGAACCAAGTCAAAATTTGGAAATATTAGGTGGTTGTATTCTAAGTGACAAAGATAAGAATAGTCAAACTGAAGCTTATAGATCTGGATTATTAGATGAAGAGTATATAGAAAATCAGTGTATTGAACGTATAGCCGAAAATATAAATTGTTCATATGAATTATTTTCGAATAGTAGTTTTCTTCAACCAGAAACTGGATATTTTGGTCTAACACAAAGAGAAGTATATATATATTTAGAAAATTTTCCAATTATGATGTAATATTTAAAAAATTTTCCAATTTTTTAATTACATTTTTCAAGTGTCAACTTAATTGTTCAAAAGAAAATCGATTTTATTGTCAAGGAGCAACATATATTCCAGAAAATAAAATGAAATCTTCACAATGTTATTTACATTCAGAAGATTTAATATCAATGGGACCTAGAAGTTTACAATTCAAAATAAATTCATTGTATTTGAGACGTGTTAAATGTCTTAACAGTGAGTTAATATAGTAATTATATTATTAATTAAAATTTAAAATTGTTTTATATAATATCTAGTTTCAATTGAATGTAATAACGAGGAAATGATAATAAAATATTCACCAAATGATTGGTTTCGAGGTAAAATATATGTTAGTTCACACTCGGAAGATTGTTCAGTTGATAGTAGCGGAACGACTAGGTAATTTAATCATATATAATGTCATATTTTATTTGAATATTAAATTTAATTTAAAGCAAATTATTATTAATTATTGATTATACAATTAATATTCTATTTTTAAGAAGCATAATTTTACGACTGCCCATTGGAAATGAACAAATTGAAAATAAATGTGGTATTATTAGGGCTTATCAAGTTAGTCCTGATATTAAAAGGTAATTTAATTTTAATATTTTATATTGTATTTACTGTTAAAAAATGAATTGTTTGTGATATTTATAAGGACGTTTATATCAACATTAATTGTAATACAAAATAATATGAATGTACAAACTCAAGGCGATAGAATAATAAAAGTTGGTTGTATACTAACGACACCTATCGACGAATTAAATAAATTACCAGATGCAATGGCTTTAGAATCTTTTGGTAATGAAAGCAGGTAATTTAATTCATATTTTATTTGATTATCAATATTAATTTTATTTTTTATTTTAATTTCATTATTAATTTTATAGCCAATTATCAAGAAATGACGAAACAATATTAATAAATTCAAGTGATGAAAAAAATTTAATATTAATGCAAGTAATTGATTTGAATAAAAATTATGAAACAAATGATGTACAAATTGGTCAAAATTTAGAATTACGAATAATTGAAAGTCCAGTAAATAAATATTATGATATGGAAGTGGTATCATTAATAGCTAAATCGAATGGACAATCATTTCAGTTAATTGATGAACAAGGTTGTCCAATAGATTCAAATATATTTCCAAAATTAGAAAAAATTATAACAAATGATATGAAAATATTAAAATCAAAATTTAATGCTTTTAAATTTGCTGGTACATCATCAGTTAATTTTGATGCAATTATAAAATTTTGCCTTATGAAATGCCCGATTGTAAATTGTAAAAATGATAATATGATAACGTTTGGTGGTAAACGGAGAAGAAGAAATGACTATTCAAATGATAATCTTAATAATCAGCAAGCTGTTAAAGTTAAAAATACATTATATATTACATCAGTTAATAATAATAAAACAATTGAAGCAAATGCTTCTGAAAGTGCTAAACTAGAAGTTCCTTTAAGCCTAAATATCAAAGTACATGAACCTCTGTGGGATGGTAAAGATGGACTTATTTATGGTGATAGTGGTTTAGTTATTGCCGCAGATATAGGTTAGTTTAAATAAATTAAATATATATTATAATAGTGAATTTTTATTATATCTATTTTATTTTAAATTTAGATGATGGAAAATCAAATGATATAATTTGTCTTAATCAAAGTCTTCTAGTCGCTTCAATAATTTTTGGATCAATTTTACAAATAATTTTACTAGCTGGTTGTTTTTATTTAATAATGAGATATAAAAGAATTGCTTCGTATAATGATGACAGGAATTCGTTACACACTATTCATGAGAATTTGAGTTACATTGATGGTAGTAGACGAGTCCGTTGGGCTGATAATTCTGGATTTACATTTTAACATTTATTTCAAATAAGTTAGTTATAGTTTTTGATTGTTATAAGTTTTAGAAATTGTTAAATATATATATTTACTAAAAATATATAATCTTTTTTTTTTTTTGGATTTCCGCAGTTTCAAATTATATATAACAAGGGAAAAACTGAACCGACCCAACATTATTTATAAAACTTTGGTACACGAGATTATTATACGGCACAGATAAATATTATTTTCTAAATTTTACCCAAATTTGGTATATAAATTAAATTAATCAGCGAAATATTAATGTGTCTATAAATTAATCAGCTAAATCTGAAAATTTTGGATGGCTTAAGGAGATTTTAAAACATGACAATCTGTCAAATAAGCGTGGGTGAAATTTTGTTAAGTGTTAACAATAATCACTGCCTACTGAGTGTGAATAGTATAGAATTAGAAAATTTCTAAATTATACTATAAATTGTATTATTTTTAAATTTTATTTCAAACGTTGATTTGTTTTTAGTAATAATATTTAAATAAATATTTGTTAAGTAAAACTAAACTTAAACTTATTATGTTAAAACTAAACTTATTATTTAATATTTCCACAATTTACAAAAATGAAAAACTTACATAAAAAAAATGTTTTATTATAGTTGAAAAATATCATTACATTTAAAATTATTTTATATTTTATTTAATTTGTTTACCTTTAACAAAAACTTTAATAATATTACGATCATCTCCACAATATATAAATTTCTGTATTAATTCCATAAAATGTTGTTCTTTATTTGGAATTACAATATGATTAATTGGAAATTGATCAATATTAATTAAAAGAGCATCAAATTCTTTTCCACATTCAAAATTTCCAGTTTTATGATCAACAGCTAAGGCTTCAGCACCCCCTAATGTTGCTAAATATATAGCTTGTTTATAATTCAATGGAATATAATCAACATCATTATTTTGAGTTAATGATTCAATACAATTATTATTTTGTCTTTTAATAAATTGAATATGATGAGAAATATCCATACAACGTAATAATGAATCATGAATTGAAGCACGATTTCCACCAGACACGTCTACATTTCAATATAAATAACAAGAAATTTAATTTTTGATTATTACATTTTTTTTTATTTATAACTTGTATTACCAGTTCCAAGACCAACTTTAATACCAGCTTTTAAAAGTCTCTGAATATCACATAATCCAGATGAAAGATTTGTATTAGATGCTGGACAATGAGCTACAGATGTTTTAGTTTTTTTAAATAATTCAATTTCAGAATCATCTAAAAATATTCCATGTGCCATTATTGTCTAAATTATCAAATTAAAGAATATATTAAAATTTATTAATTAAAACTAAATTATTAATTAAAATTTACTTTATTTGTTAATAATCCAGAATCATAATAAACTTGTGCATATGATTTTCCATATAATTTTTGTGTAAATTCAATTTCACTTGAATTCTCTGCAATGTGACTCTGTTTGGGAAATTATTAAAATATTTTTATATAATTTTTTTTTTAATTATAAAATATACAAATTAATTTTAACAAACTTGTATATGTAAATTCTTTTCTTGAGCAATTTTTCCAAGACTATCCATTAATTCTTTGGTACAACTAATTGCAAATCGTGGTGTTATAATTGGTTGAACAAATTCACTATCCAATTTCATAATTTCATCAACGAAACTTTTTGTTTCATTTACAGATTCCTCTAATGTTTCACTAAAATATTATTATATTGTTAATAATTTTTGGAATTTTTTATGAAATTTTAATTTAACTTACACATAAAAATCTGGTGAATGATTATTTGAACAAACCTTTCCAACTAAAGCACGTTGACCTTGTTCAATAACTTCTTTTGCTAAAATAATTGAACTATTTTTATGATTTGTTGCAAAATATGCAGCTAAAGTTGTACCATTTTGAATTGTTGTTTTCTAAAATGTAAAAAATAGAAATTTAGTATTTATTATATTTGCATTTTTTTAAAAATTGTAAATATTTTCAATATTTTTTATGTAAATTATGTATATAAATTTATTTTAAAATGCTAAACTTTACGAAAAAAAAATTATTTAAAATTTTGATATAGAATTATATTTCCGATTCAGCGGTTGAGGTTGATTTTACCACAATTAATATATAGTTAAAACTAAAAACGTATAAACTTTCTACAAATATTTCTCTCTAATATTTAAATTCACCATACTGAACCATAAACTAAAAGTGAAAAATAATATTTTTTTTTATTAATAATTAGCCAATGTCGAAAAATAGTGTGGTGTCGGTCAGTAATTATTTAAAAAATCTTTCAAATGTTTATAAAATAATTAAATTATAATTTAATTATTTTATAAATATTTTAATTATTAATATAATAAAATTAATTTTACTAATTATATATTTGCATTATATTTTATGAATGCCTATCATTATTTGCTGATTAAACTGAAAGCTAAACAAAGTATACTAAAATGTAGATTGACAAAATGTTGATTGAGAATTTATCGACTGATAAAATACTATGAGATTTATCAGTCTATAATTTTTCAGATACATGTTTCTGAGTCCTGTAAAGATTGATAATTGTGTCCAGCCTCACCACATGCTTACCGATTAAGCAGTGCCCGGTTATAATACCTACTGCTTTGATGTATTGCATGCGAGATAATGCCAGAATATATTTTCTCGTTGGAGCTAGTGAGTATGCTTCATCGTCTCTTTGACTGAACTAGATCTTTGTTGTCCAAGATATTCTTGCGGTAACAAACTCTAATAATTTTTTTTTAAAATTTATAAAAGAAAGTCTTTTCCAAAATAAAATTTCTGTTCTTGATTCTCTGATTCGAAAATTTCGATACTGTCTGTAATATATTAATCCGTATTTATATTTTAGTCGACATTTTCATGAATCCTACATTTTTACAGTCGATGTTTACAACTTTCAATGCACAGAATAGATAATTTAATAAAAGATTATTTAAAATGAAAACTACTATAATTAAAAATAATAAATTTGTGTAGTACGGTAATATATTTAATTAGTTTGATTAAAAAATTATCATATAGCTATATAAAAATTATTGAAATACAATATCACATATACTGATAAAGTTAAATAATAACTGATAACAAGCTACATATTCTTAATATATATACTAAATTTCTACATAACTTATACGTTTATTCTCATACATATATTTTCTATGAATACAATTTATAATTCTACTCATCGATAGTCCACCACAAATATTTTGTTATCATAATTTTATGTATGAAAAACTCACCACAACTTTTTTATATACTTCAGCAGCATATTTTTCATCTTTATAATTTGATTCTAATGGAAATGTATAAGTATTTAACCAATCTAATAATGATTTATCCAAACCAAGACCTAATTGTGGAAATTGTGATGCATGTATATGACAATCAATAAAACCCGGCATTAAAAATTCAGTTTCTCTCAATCGTATTTCATCTAATTCATCATCGAAATTTTGTTGTTCCTTCCATGTAATATAATTATCTCCAAATCCAATTATCTATAATAAGGAAATTATATGTTTTCAAATTGTAAATAAATATACTTAAAACATTAAATTAAATTAATTATTTAATTAACCTTTCCATTAGAATTAACAGCTAAAAAACCATTTGTAATAGCTTCAAATTCATTTAGTGCTTTTGTATGAATTATATTTCCAATAAAAACTTTAGACATTGTTTTATAAATTCAAAAATCAAATCACTTTCTAAATATTATATTTGTAATATGTAAGTTAATAGCCACGCGATTAAATGCTAAACGAAAAACCACGAAAAGAAAATATTTACAAAAAATATCAGAAATAAATAAAAAACTTTGTGTATTGTCTTTGAAGAGCAAAGTATGACTGACGACAACAGGCCAAAATCGAAAATTCTAACTCAAATGGTGAATTTATATTTATTTTAAATATGTATTGAGTTTGAGGTTTGAGTATATAAAAATAAATTTATTGTGGTGTAAATTGGGAGAGTATCTTATAGATATTTTTTTATAATCATTGGGGTAAATTTGATCATGTTTGCTTATATTTCTTTTAATAGCTTCAATAGTATATTCGGACTTTCTTCAGAATACTATTCTATTATACACTAACTCAGTAGAACCCATAATATCTTATTTTTAAAACAATTTTTTTGCGTTAGCAACTAAATCTTGGAATTCAGAATTCCGAAAACCAAAATCTCGAATTGTCAAATTCACGGAATCAAAATCTCGGAAACCATAATGCCGGAATAACAGGACAAATTTGGATGCTGAAATCGCTACAAAATCCTGGAATTCAGAATACCGGAAACAAAAATCCCGAATTGTCAAATTCACGGGATCAAATCTTGTGATTTTAGCCCCAAAAAGTGTCTTGCTATTCCGGGATTATAATTACCTAAGTAAATAAAACTTCAAATTCTTGTTTTAATGTAAATTCGGAATTGAAGTTGAAAAAAATTAAGTAGTACTTTATTCAATGTAATTCAAAGATTCAAACTATTTATTTGATGTTGATTCCTATTTGAAATTGATTTAACCCATCACTAATTTTTAAAAAAAAACGTTAAAAAGTTAAAAAAAACTTAAGAATTATAAAAAATAAAAAGTGTGAAAAATAAAAAATAAATAAAAATGGAACCTAGATCACGCTACATTCTTGATGTGGTTCTGACGTTCTGAGTAACGCCAAGCGGGAAAATTTTAAAAATCAATTTCCAGGGATATTTCTTTAAAGTTTAATATCACGGATATTGATTTACGGGAATTCATTCCGGGATTTTGACTTCGGTAACTATATGGGAATACCTATTTACTGGTGCAAAATTCTTAATCTTCAAAATTAAATATTACTCATAAAATCTTTTAACTTGGATGGTTAATAGAATAGATTGGGTTTGGGATCATTCGAAATAACCTAAAATTTTGACTATTCGATTCTCTAAAATGATGTGCTGTTCTGATTTAAAATAAAAAAATATAGAATAAAAATTAGAAAATAAATTTTATTTATACAAAATATTATTTTTTATAATTTTAAAATGAGATTTTAGGGACTTTTATTATTTTAAAAGTTAGTTTTTAATATTATCTTTATAATAAGTTTTTAAATTTGTAAAATAATAACTAAAACGAACAAAATTAAAATATTTACAATTATTTTCTTAAATAAATATTTATTTAATTTGACAAAAAAAAAAATTATAAATCGATAACTAAAATTATAATTAATTTATGTTTTTAAATATTGATTTACTTAGATTTAAATTTATAGTTTTTCAATAAAATGTTCCACGTATCCTCACTTTTCTGATTCATCCAACATAAAATACGAAAACTATAGATGTGTGTCGTCGTCCTTCAATAACTTACATAGTGCCGAATATAACATTTTTTATAGCTTGATGTGGTGGCATGTTTGTGGATATTGTTAACTTGTAGATAATAAATAATTTTTAGCAACTATCAATTACATTATTTATTATAAATTATACATTTAATACTTTTTCTTGACATATTAGTATAAAAGGAATTTCCGTAACAAATTTTTGATCAGTTTAACTTTACATTTTATAATAGAACCAAAGTTTCCAATAATTAATTATAAAATGTATGATAATACAAATTTGTTTGCTAAAATTGAATTGAAAATATTTTCTATAATTGGACATTCTTTTGATAATCCGAAAATATCAAAATTATATTTATTTATTCCAATCTGTGTACTTTTCGTCAGTTATCCACTGAGTTATTATGTCATATCTAATTGGAATGATATATCATTACTAACAGAAGGTTTATGTTTTTCTTTTACAAATATAATAACTATTACCAAAATCTTAACATTTATATTAACCAAATATAAATTTCGAAATCTTATTGAAATTGTTAAATCAATGCTTAAATGTGGTATGAACAAATTTGAATAAATTTCAATAAAATAAATTTTGTAAAATTTAATATACTATAAATAATACAGATAATTTGGATGACAGTAATCGTTTAAAAACTGCTACTAATAATGCAAATTTTTTGATTCGATCATATTTAATAGCTACAAGTTGTACAGGATTATTTTTGAATGTTCTGCCTTTACTGAAAATCATTTATGGTTATATTATGCAAGAAACTATTATTCGTGAAATACAAATAAAAATGAAGTAAGTATAAAAATTTGTAGAAAAATAAAAATTAAATTATAATTTAACATATTTTATATTTCATTTAAAAGATTTCCTTTTAATGTATCCAAAAGTCCTGTATATGAAATGGTATATTTTTATATTGCAATTACTACATTATTTACAATACTTTATGCTGTTGCAATTGATGGAATGTTTATATCATTAGCATATAATTTATATGCTCATTTTTGTATATTACAAAATCGAATTGAAAAATGTGATTTTAAAACTGATAATACAACTACTATAAAATTAAATATTAAAAGATTTGTAAAATATCATTGTTTAATATTGAAAATATGTTTTGATGTTTGTGAAATGTATAAACCAATTATTATAGCTCAATTTTTAATAACATCATTTCAAGTTTGTGTTATCATTTTTCAAATGGTTAAGGTACGTACAATTTTTTTTTAATATTTAACGCCATAGAATAATAAGTGGCCTCATCCCATTTTTAAATTAATTTCATTTCAATGTCATAATGATGTTACAGTAACTATAGCTACTTGACCAGTATAAATTCAAATTCCCAGTTTTACAGCTCAAGCTGAACTAAACTACAAAATTGTGTGTTTTAATCTCAAAACTTAAATTCATCTTCCACTTAAGATAAACCGAGGATTTTCAATAAACCTTTTACCGAGAAACTTAAATATAAATTTAAACCGCAGAGTAAAGTCTTAAAAGTTTGCACTGTAAAACAGTAAAACTGGTTATAAATGTAGATAGTATTCATCATAACGAGACAAATCATCACTGTCTTATTTTTACTTTGGTCAGTATTCATCTATTCTTACCATTATCTCTACATAAAGACGATGTAGGGTAAATCTATGCCATAGATTCTATGGTGTTGAGAATGATTCATATAATTTATTTATGAATTATTATATAGTCAAATTATTAATGAAATTATAATATATTCTCATATCATAATTAATAAATTTATGTATTTATATATAATAGAAAACCGCAGATATTATAAATATGCTAATATTTATAGTATTTTTATGTGCAATTTTAATACAATTATTTATTTATTGTTATGGCGGTGAATTGATTCGAGTTGAGGTTTGTTAAAATTTATATTTAATTAAATTCTAAACAAAAATTATTTTCAATATTATGTAATTAAGAGTGCAAAAGTTTGTACTGCAGTATATTTTAGTAATTGGTATTTACTGAAACCAAAATATCGCCGAATGATTTATTTTATATTGTTACAATCACAAAAAGAATTTATCATAACAGCTGGATTTTATAAAGCAACTTTGTCAAGTTTTATGCTGGTATTTATATTAAATTAATAACTTTACATTAATATAAAACGTTTTATTTTATTTATAGATTATTAAAGCTGGATTGTCAACAATCACTTTATTGCAGTCACTAGAATAAAATATAAATTATATGTTATTATATGAAAAATGAAGAAGTTAAATAAAGTAATAAAAACACAAAATATGCATCAAATATTAAAAACGTATGGACTCATTTATTATTTATTAGTTTTCATTTATTTTTAAAATTATGGGTAAATAATACAATGTTTCAGAATTTTATTATTATAATTATATACTTTGAAATTATATTGAGTTTCTCATAACCGATGCATTGTTATTTCTGACAGGTCATCAAAATTTTAATTCATTTGATTAAATATGCATTTATGGAAAAATACGAATAAAATTTATAAATATACGAGTCCAATATCTAAATTCTTTGAATATGTGTATCATTTAAAATTCAACAAACATCGATTTATTGTCAGAATTTCAAGTACATATAATTATTTTATAGTATACCGTATTAAAAATTACTGATTTTTTTAAATTGTGGTACAGCTTGAGTTGGACTATAATTTCTTAAAATAATTTTTATAGAACATGCAAAATATTTATATTACCATCTTTTATTACATAACTTTCCGGTCATGTCATTTTTATGCAAACTACCTTGCTGCAATAAATGGCATGTCTACCATAGAAACACTTTATATCTTTTATATGGTAGTGAGTAATTATGAAAATAAAACTAGTGTAAGGACGAAATACTTATTAAGTTAGTAACCGATATGCTAACGAAGCGATAAAAATATACTGTAATGGAAATCATCGGTTTATTATCGAATAATTATTATGTTATAATAATTTTTATGTTACGACGCTATTTAAAATGATTCTTAAACCTTTCGAATATTAAGCCTATTGGTATATAATGTACAGCAACGTCATCTATTGCTATAGCTGAATAACTTGAGAAAAAAAATGTCGTACCGAAAAGGTTAAGAAAAATTCGCATAAAAATATTATGTTTTCATAAAAAAATATTTAATATTGGAGATAGTCAAGCTCGGTAATTAAAATGCTTATAAATATATTTTAATTTTTGAAATATTAATTCATTAGAAGTGGCTTTATTAAGAACTAATAATAATTATTTGTCGCTTAAGTTTAAATTGAAACAAAATTATTATAAATTAACTATTTCGAAATTGTCATTAAAGACGTTTATTATTTTATTTCAAATTTAAAACAGCTGAAAACCGTTTTCAGTAAAGCATTTAACTTTTTCGGTATTACAGTTTACAGACCTTTTTGATGTTTCTTAAAAGGTAATCGGCAATCAAACAATGCTCAGTCTAGTAGCTGGACTCATAGTTTTAGTACCTAGTTAAAGGACTCATAGCTGCCCACTAAAATAGTGTTGTAAATTGTTTTACAACATATACCTCGTTTAAGCTTGTTAATGGCAACAATGCTATTTGTTATGTTAGTTATACCACATTTTACGAATTTTAAATTTTTGACTGCTACACTATCCGTCAAACTACGTTTATAAGAACTCATTTTCGTTATATAGTTTAATTTTACATTGAACTAGAAGTAAAACGTTTATCTATATCTATAACAAATTGGGTATAACACTTTTTTTTCTTAAATTATTTATTTTATAGAGGATAGTAGTAGTAAGCAGTGGTAGTTTACTACGTTGTTATATTAGAAGTTTAAATTCAGACAATGCCGCCAGTGACTAATACTATTTCCATTATGCAATACGATTTTAGAAAGGGGAAAAATACTGACCATTTGCTGACAATACAAAAAAGTATATATCACAGTATTCAATGTCATTTTAAGATTACGGGGAAAATGGGAAAATGCTGTCAAACTGATAGTAGATATTTTATAACTATTAAAATCCATCCAATTAAAATCGTTGCAATCAAAAGTATTTATATTATGAAGTATGAAGAGACTCATGGTTCGGAAACCAAATTAGTTTATATGCAATTTGCAATTGATACTGTGAGGAATCATATTATCCATTAAAAATATCTATGGTCCTCAAGAGTGGTAATGGTAAAGAATATTTATTAAATCATAGTTTATAATATAATTATTTTAAAAAAAAAACCCACCTAGTTAGTAGCATATTCCAAAATATTAAATAAATTAAAAAAAAAAACAAAATAACTTTTTTTATTAAAAAAGAAATTTTTATTTATAAGTTCTTCAAACATAAATTCATTAATATTTTATTTTATTTTAATATAGTATACATAAGTAGTTATAAGATTCCTTAAACATAAATTATTTAAATATAGTATTAAAGTATTCTTTAAAAAAATTGTATAATTTTTTTCTGCATCTGGCAAATAAAACAATTTAAAATTGTTATCATAATGACTTAGTATAATTATAAAATTATTTAAATAAATATTATTTAATTTAAACATTTCTTCTATTCAAATAATTTTGTATGTTTTTGTTTGTAACACCTACAAAATTTTACTCAATTTATAATATTAAAATTCGAATTTTTATAGGTACAAATTTTTATAATTTTAATAATTAATAATAATTATATTATTAAAAATTTATGCTTCTTAGTTTTGGCAATAATGAGTTAAAATATTAATTTTGTTTTAAAATAAGTTTGTGATATATTAAAATTTAAAAATTTTTGTAATTTATTTAATATAATTAATTTGTAAGCGTATTTTTTTTTATAAATATAAATTACCAGAGGCTTCTAAAAATCAATTTAGAAATATTCAAAAATTTCAAAATTAAGTACTTTAAATCAAATTGATTAGAAATTTCAAATCTAAGCTAGTTAATCCTAAACAATTCATCGTAAAGAAATTAATCCATCGCAAGCAATTCATTACGATGAATTTACATTGACAGAAAGGCTATATTGCAAATGGAAAATTTTCCGTAGTAACAAATATTTGAATTAACTCTTGCGATGAATTATTTGTTGACTGTTGCAATGAATTGTTTGCGATATTACTGGACAATTACTATGAACTCTTTTAGGCAATACTGGTCCTTCATTACTGAATTGTCAGATTATTATTGAATGGCAATATTGATCTATTAATTTTTGAATCTGTTATAAACTAGCTGGCTACCGAAATTTCATTGCTATGAGAAAAAATAATTTTAATGGCTCTGGCGTTTTAAAAAAAAATTGAAAAATCTATTAATATTATTTTTGGTGAACAAATAAAACTTATAAATGTAAATTTGCCTTTGGCTTGTTTTTAGTCCTTTTTAGTTATATTTATAGATTTAAATTTTTATATTATTTATAATTCTGTACTTTTATTATCTGTCAAAAATTCTATATTATTTTCATTTTTATTTAATATTTGTGATTTTGTTGTTAATTTAAATGTTTTTAATTTTGTTTCACAGTCTATATTATTATTATTTTTTTGATAATTTTTAATTGATTTATTATTATCTTTTTTATCCCTTTCATTTGTTTTAATTTTCGTAGATATTTTATCAGATATATTTGGATTTGATGTTGGTGGTAAATTAAGTTGTAATTTTTTTGATTGAATTATATTATCATCATCACCAATTGTACTACCGACGGTATTATTACTAATCCGAATTGTTCTTTTTAAATTTGTTAAAGTTTTTGAATTAGTTTTAGTTGTTGTTGTTTCGGATGGACTTTTTGGACTATGGATTTTATGATCGGCAGAATCTGTACCAGATATATTATCATGTTTTTTCCATTTGGTTCGACGATTTTGAAACCATATTTTTACCTGTAATTAAAATGTTTGTTCAAAATAATGCATTAAAAATAGTAATTATATTAATTTTATTAAAGTAACCAGGTACTTCGCAGTAATTAATTGTATAGTTTTATAATTAAGAAAAGTAATTATTTTATGCAATCATATTTATTAAATCAAAGCGATATTATATTATAATAATATTTTAATAGAAATTAGTCCAGCATAAAGTTACTGTAGTGACGGTATGAAAATTTCATAAAATTTAAACTCTTTATATCAATTTTCCTTTACGTTTTCGAGGACGGAATTGGAGATTTCAATAATCTAAAAAGATGCTTTCTAGTATGCACAAATTTATGGTTGTCCTTGTATTTGTACATACTTTCTTCATTTCATAGCACGATAAAATTTTGAGTTCAGTTTTTGTTTTTCCGAATTATCGAATTTGCAGAATTATGTGAACTACAACCATCGGAAATTTTCTAAACATTCTCAGTTTTATTCGACGTACTCTACATATTAAATATACGAATATTGGGCTATGCAGAATTTAGCAGATTATTACAATTACTTTCAATTTTATTGTAATTCAATGAATAACCCAAAAAGTTTGGGTAAATATTCGAGATTCCGGGATTAATTTCATAATAATAACTAATAAGAATAACTTTCATTAGGTTCCGCAATCAATTACAAACAACTTCTTTCATACATTTGCATTTTTCATTAAACTACGAAGTATAATTATTATTATAGTTTCTGAAATTTCGATAAAATACAAGTTTGAAGGTTAGAATTTACAAGTAATACAGTAAAGTAATTCAATATAAATTACATTATGTAATTACATATAGCATTTATAAAGAAATACATTACTATAAGTATAAGTAATACCATTGTATTTCTATTCCTTATATGTATAGTAGTGACACGGTAGTTAGTAACTTACGAATGTAGATGACGCCACAGTGTTCTTTTTGAAAAATTGGAAAAATAAAATCTTTCGGAATGAAAAAAATAATATTTTTTTAATGCAATTGTATTTCTATGCATTCTGAAAGATTGTATTTCTTTCTACTCATATTACTTTTTTCATTCCGAAAGATTTTATTTTTCCAATTTTTCAAAAAGAACACTTTGGCGTCATCTACATTTGTAAGTTACTATGTACCGTGTCACTACTATAAGGAATTAAAAAACAATGGTAATACGTAAAAGTATTTCTAAAAAATAAATAAAAAGGAAATTCAAAATTTATTGGTTTACATAATTATAATTACCTGTGTTTCAGTAACATTTAATAATTTTGCTATATCAGTTCGTTCACTAGAACTTAAATATTTTTTTATTTCAAATTGTTTTTCCAGTTCAAAAATTTGCCGTCCCGTAAATGTTGTACGTGCTTTCTTTTTCCTATGATTATCAGTTGTTGAACCAGAATCAGAATCATCTTCTGTTGTTTCAGATTGTTGTTTATTATTATTTGGTTGTTTAATTGATTTCATTGATTCAATTGGAAATTTTATTGGTAATTGTTGAATTTTCTTTCGGTTTATCCGTAATTTTATTGATAATTCTATATATAAAAATATTATACAACATATATTTACAAATACAAAATACTGATCATCTTATATATAATAAAATTACTAAATAAAAAATATCAAATTTATAAATCAAAAAAAAATTATACATATATACTAATTTTAGAAATATTTGAAAATTTGAAAAATTTTCATCTTGTTAGACATAAATCAAAATATAAATGAAAACTATAAAAGAAACCAAAAAAAAAAAAAAATATTTATACCTTTTTCCTCAATTACATTATTTTCATTTTTCGTGATGATAGAAGCCTTTCTCTTCGATACACTTAAATTTAATGGCTGATCTGAATAGTTGCTATCATCTTCTTCACTTGTTTCACTATTATTTGCTGTTGTTGTTATACGACTGCTACTATCACCATTCTCTAAAATTCTATTCTCATCAACATCAAATTTTCGTAATTTTTTTATTTTATTTCGGTGCTGGTGTTGTTGGTGCTGTTGGTGCTGTATATTATCATTATTAATAATATTTTCTATATTAGATTTTTGGATACAATTATCTGATGATGGTCTATTTCGATTATTTGTTTCTTTATGTTCATTATGTTGTATTTTTTGACTCCAACCAAGAATGTCAAATATAAAATGTGATGTTGGTTTTTGTGGAGGTTTTGAATAAACATGCGGATGCCATGAATTAATTGATGAAGATGGTGATTGTAATATTAAAATATCTGATGAATTTTTAAAATTATTTTCTAGATTACTACATATATCATCATGTTGTAGTCTGTTGTCTATTAGCTGTTGTTTTTGTTGTTGTTTTTGATTTTCACTAGATAAATTCAGAAGTGATGTTCTTGTTCTTGTTGTTGTTGTTGTTATTCTATCTAAGAGTTCAGTCGAATTAATTAATTGTCGTGGCTCTGAAGAGCATATACGTAAATCATTATTTGATTCTATTGTATTTGAACAAGGCGGTAATGGTGCTGTACTGGGACGTTGTGAATTTAAAGAAATTGTATTAATTTTATTTTTATCCAACAATAATTTGTCATCTTTATTATATTCAATGTTAATTGGATTATCAAAATTATAATCTATAATATCCGTATAAAATTTATTTTGTTTTTGGTTATCATTTATAATTGACGTTGTATTATTCGTTCGGATTGTTGTTGTTGATGATGATGATGATGATGGTATTGTTAAGGGACTTTGATAAATATATGAACTAACCATTTTTGTTTTATAATTCAATTTCTTTTCTTTATTTATATTATTATTCACACTTGTTCCAGCAAAATTTTCTTTTTCTGACATTATCTATTTAACCCTAAAGCAAATAATGAAAGTAATAATAATAATAATAATTATAAAAAAAAATTAACTTCTTTAATTAAAATATTATATATACGTCAATTAATAACAATAATTATTGTGATATATAAAAAAAAAGAATGGAATATTTTTTTTTTTTGATTAGATATTACTATAGCAACTATTTACTCTGTGTTATGTATGATAATATATTCCAATTAAATATTATTTAGGTACTGAATAAATTTAACAAAAGCATAAAAGAATTCATATTTTTGTTGTGAGCTGTGATTAATTGAAATTTTTGACTTAGGAAGCTTTAAAAATGTAATAAAATTTATAATTTTATTTCATATTTCATCATAAAAGTACAGAGTGTTTTGTACATGGAAAGCAATACTTTTAAGAGCGATTGCTTCCCCGATTTTTTTTAGCTAAACTTATATTTTACGAGTAAGTTTACCTTTAAAATAAAATTTTCCACAAAGTGTTTTTATAAAAATCATTTAATGAAGTACTTACAAACAAAATTCAATTCTATAACAACTGAATTTGCTTTCAATCAAAACACCCTGTATATTAAAATATATATTTAATAAAAAATAATAATTAATATATGTATATAATTAGATTAATATTTGAATAGTGAAATATATTTATATTTTTATATTTTATTAATGATTTCTGGCTGTGTGTTTTTGAAATGCATAAAACGTTGCGAAAACAATTTAAGTAAATTATGAAAATTGCACAACGATCAGCACAATAAGTCACACTAAATATTTTTGTTGATTTTATTTTAAAAGGGTAATTAAAAGCATAAATATACAATAAAAATATATGCAATTTGACAAATTATCTGTATTTAATTTCATATCAAGATGTAAAAACGTTTTATAATCTTTACAAACATAGAAACTTTTAATGACAAAAAAAAAAATAAAAAAAATATCTATTTATTTTGAAGCGGATGCACAAAACTCTTTTAATGTTTAAAAATAAATTTATTTTGAACAGAAAACATTTGCTAGAAATTAAATCTTGTTAACTAACAAAAAACATTATTTTGATTTCAATTTGGAAGAATTTCTAAGCAATTTAAATGAAAGAGAAAAAAAAAACGTTTAAAGATATATTCTTTGATTGCAGCAATTCATATTTGTACATGGAACAAATATGAATTGCTGGAGATTTGGTGTAGTTAAAAAAGCAATGCTTAGAGAAAGAGCTGCCAAAGTTTTAGTTTACATCATTTCCTCAAGCGTATATTTTTTTTGGTTTGTGGTACAGTGGAATAGAAATTTAAGTACCCTTAACGAACCCCGTTTATAACTATAAATGTTGCTCCTTAAAGTGATCATTGATCAAGAGAAAATATAAAAACTAAATTTGTAATAAATTTAATATAATCTTAAATGTATAAAAAATATTTCCAAAATTCTCCGTCGGGTTTGTCCTGGTTATATATAAATTAATAATGGGTTTAACCTTGTGATTAATGAAATTATTGTTTAGCTGTTATTTAAGTACGTATAGATTTAAGGGGAAAACATAAGAAACAACATTTAGATTTAGCAGATTAATCGGAATGCGAATAGATAACAATTTCATATCAAAGATTTTGGTAATTTGCATACGCTTTTTTGAAGTTACGGAAGTATAAACTATTGTCAGCTCTTTGTCAAGAAATATTGAGAACTATATACTTAAATATGTAATTTTTGAGAAATTCCTTTAAATCAATTTTAAAGGATATAATGAACATTACTCAAGAGATCATGATAATTATTTCTTCTTCAAAATAGAATTTTCTGTAAGATTTTGTAAAAATGTAACTTTTTGAAATTTGTTTTCATTAAAAAACGTAAGTGTATTAATTAAAATTGTTGTCCTAAATTGCACAACTTTTTTCAATGGTATGTAAAGGTGAATATTTGATTTTTAGTGTACATTTATAAAGTGGATAGTAAAAGACATGAGATATTTAGATAAACATAGTTTTTGAAGATAATTGGTTTTTTAATTTTTACAGCCGTGAAATCATATAAAATTATTATAGTTAAAAAATTCTTTACATAATATTATAAAGTTTCAGTAACCGTGGCGTAGTAGTAGTGTGCTATACCGTGATGCACAACTTCAAATCGAGACATCGATGTGGCTCTAAGCCGACTCAGCTTTAAAATGAGTACCAGTAATAAAATTTGCAATATGTAATTGTGATTTTAAGCCATTAGCTTGTTGCAATCAAAATGTTTATTGGCTATAAAGAAACTTATGGTTCGAAATCCACATAAATTTAGTTATCGGAATCCATAAAAATTGCAACAAAATGTTACGAAACATTTTGGAGGAGGTCAATGTTCGATTATTGGCTGTAGTGCCATTGTAAAAATAAAGTATGTAAAATTAAGTATAATATCATTTTTTTAGTTTCTTTACACTAAACATAATACTATAGCGCCATTCACTATTGCCGTTCATAAAAATAAATGAAATTAAAAATAAATGAAACTAAAATTAAAACTAATTGAATAAATAATAATCAGTAATAAATAGATATCAAAATAGATACATATTCTCCTTGTGTTAATAATATCAAAAATATAAATTTATTGTTTATAATTATTTTATATTCCTAATTTGATCAGATTTATTTTATATAGATACTATGTATAGATACTAAGAATATTTTCAAATTTCATAAAAATAAATTTATATTATTAAAACCATTGAAGAATAATATATAATAGATAAATATTTATAATATATTTATTCATCTTTAAAGTTTACTACCTAATTATAATCTACCTACAATCTAACATACAAAAATATCCTATTTTGCTTATTTAATTATTTTTGTTGGGACTATAAATAAATTTGAATTAGTTAATAATACAAAAAAATATTTTTGATTATTTTCTATTCTTATTAAAATAAATTATATATTAGTGTCCAATCGAAATTATTGATATTTTTACAAAAGTATCTTAGTTTATAAATAGATTTGTTATATTGTTTAAAAACATGTAGGTAATATAGAATTTATTATGATAAGTTTTATATGACTAATTTGAGAGATACAATAAAAGTATCTTAGTCATAAAAAATAACATTTACATAATGAATATTTGTTGCAAAACACATATTTTTTAAATAGAATCCTTTTGATAACCCAAATTATATTTTAAATTATTAAATTTATAATATGTATTTCAATTTCTACGTATCTAGCGATCAGCGATATCCATCAACAATATGTTTAAACATTCAGTTCCTTTAGTTACTAGAACTCTATAGACCTTATGATAAGAATTTTACCAGGTCCAGATCCACTGGCCATTGGATAAACATGTGTAAAGACATCTCTAAGACTGTAGCCCTTATCGGATAGGATATCTGTGTCAGGAATTGCATGACCAGGTTGTAGTAGAGGATATCAGACAAATGTTCTGAGTAGAAGAAGGCTTAGGAGGTGGTTATATAGAAGATAGCCATCGCATCAATAACTCCGAGAACGTGATGGAAAAATTAATTAAAAGAAATCTTAAGATTTTTTAAGTAAAGAAATTGAATCCATGTTACATGAATTTTGTTTATACAAAGAGATTTGTATTATTTGGAGGTATACGGTACAGCATATAGTATATTCTTTCTTTCAAACTAAACTAAACTACCCCACCGTCAAATAATGAATTTATTTCTGTTTTATCTACATATATTTGAGTTTAAACTACATTTACAAACCCTAGGTAACAGCACATTTAGTTCGGTAATAAATATCAAATATATGATAATCATTTCTTTAACCTAAAGAAAAAGCTCAAAGTAATTATTTTAAATGCATAGTTCTGTTGATACACATATCAGCACCTAGATCACTATAAATCGCCCTTGACTTTTAATTATACTTATATGGTCTGAATCATTATGTTAATTATGGTCGCAATTAGTAAAAGGGCCTAGAATTAAATTTTAATCGATTGTACGCATATCTTAAAAGTTAAAAGATAGATATGGAAAATTGCTTAATATACAAATAACAAAATTCGATAACACTAAAACGTAAATTTTTTCTTATCTGTTAGCATTTCACTTTAACTTTTGAGTTGAGTTTTGTTGTTGAAAATATGCTTTCCATATGCCATTATCACTTTTATTCTTTTATTATTATCATATTGAATGATTTAATTAATTTTTGTTTTCCATATATCAATTAAGCTTACGGCAAGCAAAAGCTCTTAACAGGACATCCAATGCAGATGAATCATGTTTTCAAAATCCTGTCACATGCACTTACGATGGAAATGTTTTGGTTCTTACTACATGAACGAACTACATGAATCAAGTTTTCTGGATTGGAAACCAGTTCTGAAATTCGGTCGAATGAGTTGCCGGATCAGCTAGTCATCGCTGCATATGTAACGTGACGGTTACGTGGGGAACAATGGGAGTGGTATAATATGGCTATTCTGGTGCACTTTTTAATTGTGGGTCCATATAAAATGTATGTATAGTGTGGTTGTTGTTGTACGATAGTTTTGAAATAATTTATTTTTGTCATTTCACAGATAATCGTCATATTATACTACTCAGCCGTGTTATCTAATCCAACTTTAAATTGCAATTAATCAATTTAATAAAATTTACAAAAAAAATCTATTTTAGAAGAATTATACAATTAACTCAAATTATGTATTAGTTTCTATTTCAAAAATTTAATGTGTATTTCAATCCCTTAAAATCTATTAAAACATAATTTTATAATCTATTTTTAATTAGCTATTATAATAATTATATACATATACATACTTATATAAAGTATACATCCATCGTATATCTACATACTTTTGAAAATTATTTTAAATCTCATTTTAATCAATTATCATTGTTTAATTTTAATTATGCATTATAAATTATACGTTTAAAGCTAATTCACAGTTTTACCAGATTGCAGTGATTAAAACTTTCCCCACCAATATCATAAATCCATTTAAAATATTAATTTATGTATATATATATATTGAAATATATATATATATGTAATTAAAGGAAATATACTTTATGTTCATGCGTACTTGTATGTATCTCTTTTAACTGTTAACATATTTCAAAATTGAATTTATCACATTTTTCAATCATAAAATGTATCCATTTCACATATATGTATAAAATATTTAATATTATAATTGTATAATATATTTATAAATTTTATACTCTGGCAAGACTAGTAAATTTAACTTTAACTATTATTTTATTCGTTTCAATAAATTTTATATAAAATAAATAAAACAAAAGTTGTAACATAATAAATTTAATTGAGAAATAAAAAAAAAAGAGTAAACATAATCTCACAATTACACAAATACATTCAAACATATATACCAACAAAATAGAAAAAAAAACGGAAGAATATCCTTTTTTATTTTTTGTAATTTTTGCTTAAACTCTCTTCAAAATAACAATTTCAATTCAATGATAATGTTTTGATTATGATGATGATGATGATTATTATGTTGACGATAAGACTATAACTGAAATTGAATAATATAAATTGTCGTTCTGACCTACTCTAAACAATGTTTTTAAAGATTTAAAAGGTAAATGAATGAGCGAAATAGGATATTTTAATTTGATTTAAGGGGGAGTTTTTCATCGTTTTTCTATATATATATATATATAAAAAAAAAATCTATCAATTTTTTTTATTCCTATACCCAATCTTTATAGATTGATAATATTTTTTGATTCATATATGCTCTGTTATTATATTCGTTTTTAAATTGATTCTAATAATAATGATAAAGGACGACATAAAAATTTATTATATATACATATATATTATATGGAAATATGTATGTATTTAGGTATTTATAATTAGAACAATGTTGTATATTTGATAAACTTTAATTCGGATCCTTTTTATAGCATTCAATTACGAAGTATACAATATGAATGGGGATAATTTTTTTTTGTATATATATGTATTTATCATTTAATTGTATTTTATTGGTATTCAATTTTTATTACATATATATCTGTGACACAATGTAATAGCAGCTTAAGTCGAAATAAAGCGAAAACTAATATGTTTCCATTTTATTGTCCTTCTATTTCCAAACTGTTTTTTTACTAGTTATGGAGTTAATAGGTTTTGTAATTTCTGTTTTATTCAAAAACTCATTCACTTGTAATATTTTATGTCTAGATAAGATTTAAACAATTAGTTGTAAGATGTTGTTACGAAATATTAAATATAAATCTATGAAAGCGACTTCACATAAATATTTTTTTTTGTAAGCTTATGTGATTTAAGTTATTTTACCAAATACATTAAATTTATAATTTGGTATTATTTTTTTCGTAAATTATGTTAATTCTTTTAATTTAATTTTTAAGGAGCCTAATTACTTTTATTTATAACAATGTTTTTAAGGTTGTCGATAACTTTGTTTATGTATATTGTATATATTCAAAATTTTGTTTTATTATTACAAAATACAATACATTTTTTTAAAATTTTATTTATTCATTCCTGAACATTTTCAATTTTCGACATAAGCTACTCTTACATGTTGCCACAGATAAATATATCAATATTGAACAATTCATATTATAGTAACATACGTAAAACTAAAATTGAATTGAAATTGAAATGGTTTCATTTTTATAGTGTACACAGCATAAGAATTTTGGGGAGGTATGGAGAGAAAGGACGGATAATGATGGTGGAAAATTTTTGATCGTATAATATTGTATCGAATCCGATAAAAAAGGGATGAAATATTTTTGGGGTTATATAATTTATACAAGGATATAGATTTATATGTATATATATATAAATTATTATACTGTTTTTCATCTATAAAAACTTTTGTACATTTAAGGGAAATATTTATTTATAATATTAATTTATACATTTATTTTTTACATATATAAGAGGTAAAATTTGGTAAATGTAATGTGAAAGTGACTATAATTCATTATAAAAGTAATGAAAATTAAAACGTTTTTATATTATTATTATTGTTTAACAATTGAGAAAATTATTTTTAAATTATTTTTATGTATATGACTTTTTACATATTTCATATACATATATAAATAAAAATGAAAAATTAAATGATTTTTATTTTATATATTTATCATTTAATGGTTATTAATTATTTAATATTATAAAATAATTATTAATATTTGAATGATGAATATATTTATAATTCTTAAATAATTAATTAAAATTTAATAGAGCATAGTTTCTGGTTTAATTATATGTTTGGAGTTTGGGTAGCATAATAATAATATAATTTTGTATAATAATATGTAATAAATTGAATGCCTATAGAATACATAATTATATAAATTTTAATTGATTTGTGGCATACGCATAATAAATTATATAATTTGAAAATATGTTTGTAAATTGATATAATTATAATGTTGCATTTCAGAGATTAATTCAGTAGCGTAACATTGTAATTAAAAAAATTAGGATTGAAAAATCATTTTGCTGTCGTCATACTTCAAAGTTAATCTGTATATATAATTTTTTTTAGTATTAATATCCTAAATTAATCTTGCTCAATTTGTGGAAGATTAATATCTTTCCCGAGATCAAGTTCCTTAAATAAAATTACCGGTAATTCCATTATTAATACTTATTTTTCAATATTTAATCAATAGATATAGGTAAAATATATAAATATATAGGTTTATTAGTAAAATTATTTTTGCATATGTAATATTAACCAGAGGGATCAAAATTGAATAACTTCAAAAATTTGTAAATATTGTTTAAAAAATCTATTTAGCATAGATCGTTAAATTGTTATAAAACTATTCAAAAGAAGCAATCAATGATGTGCCTTACTGCAGTTGATTATTATGATACTAATGTGACTGTCCAGATTTTAAGTCATCAATTCAACAGTTTGGAAGAGGTGGAAAAAATCTCTATAATGATTTTCTTCAGTTTCATGAGAAGAATGACTTGGATTCTGTAAAGCGGACACACTTGCTTTTATAATAATAAATGGACACCAATGGACCTATTAATGACCTCATTACCTGATGACACAATTATATAAAATAATAATTTTCAATAATAAACTAAAATAATTCGAAAAATTAATTAAACTAAATGAATTGATTTTAATGAGACACTACGTAAAACATTTATCATTTTTATTATTTATGGCTATAAATCGTAAATTAATATAAAATTATTCAAAATAACCAAAAAATAAAATAAAAACAAAGTAAATATTATACTAATTTATGTATCTTCCCAACAATTTATCAAAAATCGTTTAACCTTTTTTTTTACATTAATTTTTTTTTGTCACACCACTGAATTTATACCCTCATCATACAAATATATAAAGTAGTCATCCATAAACAAATTATAATAAAGATATCTTTTCCTATACCTCTATCTATAAATTTATATATAAATATATATATCTTGTTATCGTAAATATATAATACATAAAACATAAATTTTATGAACTCTAATGTACCATATATATATACACATATATACATTCATCATTTACAATTTATGTTAAAATGTATATATATATACATATAGTTACAGAAATATTGAAATAAAAATTTATTAAACGTTTTAATACAAAAAATTAAACAAAAATAACAATCTTTTTATATGTTTACTTATCATCATAAATATGCGCTTCTTTTGCATAATCATCGATCTTGAAAATTTATTATGTACACACATAAAGTATGATGAATATGTAGATTGTAGAGATATAATTTTAATTGATTTAATCTTATAAATTGGTTGTGAATTGTAATTGTTAAATTTTGTATTTCTTTTGTAAGTTAATTACTAATTGCCTTTTATTTTTTGAAAAAAAAAAAAAAAATGTTTGTACATAAAATTTAAAAGATCCATTTTTATGACGACGACGATAAATCAATTTATGTATACTTATAAAAGTTAATAAATCTATTATTTTATTAGTATTAAATTAATTATTATATATATACTAATTAATTTTACCACATAATAATTTGTGCAGTGGACATTGGGTTCTGAGTTAGTGTATGGCAAAAACCATAAATTTCTGTCGGGATTTTTTCATATAAAATTTGTCCATATCGATATCCAAAATAATGAAGTAATAATACTAAATTACTGTTGGGAAAATGGAAAAATATAATGTTACAATTCAAATAAAATCAATTAGGGCATAAATTAATACACTAATTCATATTTCCTCAACATTCTTTAATTCATTTTAAAAACGGATTAATGAATGATTTTTCTGGGAATTTTTCCATTTATTTTATATTTAATCACATCCAGGTATGGTTAAAAACAAATATTTGTTCAAGCATACACTAATTCATATTTTGTATGCATACTTCAATTCATATCAAAAATTAATTACTGTCTGTAATACATAGCATACATACTAATTCATTTTTCTTTTCTCATATACTTTGTCATATATAATTTTCTGATACATAAATTCATTTGAAATATTATTTATAACTCTTAATTCATCATTTTTTAATATATACAATAACTCATTATATACTAATTCACGTAGACTAATTTCATATATAAATCATAAATTTAAAATAAATATATTTAATATATGTAATTACCTTCCAATTCGCTACCATACAAAAGAATATTTTCCAATCCAAATTAGTAAATTGTTATCCATTAAAAATCAATTAATATATCATAATAATGTAAGAAAATTCAATTTATTATAATTTTATTTATTTATATTTTCAGAATAATTTTCAATATGATTATTTATTATTATTATTTGTATATATTTTATATATCTTATAAATTAACACATATTTTTTTTTTTTATTTATAAACAAATTATTTTTATTATTATTATTATAAAAATTTCTTAAAATCAATTAAGATCAAATAAATTAAATTAAACAAGCATAAAAACATACAATTTTTATGTATTATTGAATTTATAATGAATTAAAAATTAATTATTTTTGTTATTGTTAAAACTGTGTTGTTCATTAATTATAATTAAATATAAATTTTTCTGTTTTAAAAATTAATAAAAAAAAAGCACCACAAGAGCGAAAGATACAAATATGTAAAATATATATGTATAAAAAAAAAATAATCACTAATATATTTTATATATATTTTTTTTTAAAAGAAAATATCATTTCACATTGCAATTAGCACGCTATTGACACTCGTTTGAAATTTTCAAATAATATACATAATAATAAGTCCGTTTTTTACAAATTCGTTTTTATATTTTCCAGAGCATAAATATACAATTCAGAGTAGATATAAAACTAATGGCATCTCAATTCATAATAAACAACACACAACATCATCAGATAAATTGAAATAAAACACTCTTTTAAAATTATTATAATATTATTTGCTGTCTTTCTTTAGTTAGATACAAATATATATGTGAGAAATTTATGTATTTAATATGTATAGATTATAGATATAAAAGATATATAATATAAAACGATATAAATTTGTAATATTATTTTATTACTTATAAAACGTTTGTATAGACAACACGAAACCGAATTACCAACTAACACCAAAGGGACTATTAAATCCAAATTGTATCCATTTTATTACAATATTTAATGTATGTATATTTATATATATATATATATTTAATGTATATATGTATCTTTTTTAGGATATACCATCATTATGATTATTTCAGTTTATATAACTAGTACGTTATAATATCCTATCTTTAAAAACATTACTATACACAAAATGATCCACTTTATTATATTTAAATAAAAAATCTATTATAAATGTATAGTCAAAAATAATATTACAAAGTTACAGAAAAAGATGTAAAATTTGTATATATACAATCAGAAGTAAAATAACGTAAAATATATTTGTGTAAGTATATTATCCACTTAAATTTTTTTTTCTTTATATATATATATATATATATATATTTTTATGATTTTGAGGGGTTCATAAATTTATTATTATATATAAACTGGCAACTCAAACGTCAATTTACAACTGAAACGATTTTTATATAGAGTGTAGTGTACCTTACTCATTTGAAAAGCAAACATAATAATATCATCATCATCGTTTTTTTTTTTCATTCTTTCTATATAGCGATTTTGGTTTATAAACCATCATATATATATAATAATAATAATAATAAAAAAAATAAAATAAAATAAAATACAAAATATTGTAGCTAAATAAAATCATTACTCATACATTTATCCGCATATTTTATTAAATATATATATATATATATATATAATTCTCTATAAATACAGACAGATAAATATATATATATATAAAAAAAAAGAAAATAATAAATAAAATATAATTTAATATAATGATTCCTATAATAAATCTATATACAATCATCCTGAATACATTTAGAGCAATTTATACAAAGTTAATCGACTCCCGCAACATACTCCACAATCATATATACATATTTCTATATATATACATATAAATACAGAGAGAAACACCGGAGTCCATAAAGCATCAAACAATCAAGCATTTTTTGAGTTATGTGTGTATATATATATATGAATATACTTTTTACTGGCCCCCGCCTTCCATATTTTTATTCGGTTCAAATCTAAATGCCTCCCCCATGTTGTAGCCTTAACTATATAAAAACTTTTTTTTTTTTATTTTTTTTTCTGTTTTAAATGTCAAGCCAACCCTCTCGACCTGTGGCACACTCCATCAAAGAAGGGAAAATTTTTGTACTATAACGACAACGACGACTATTCTATTTAATAATATTAAATTATATGTATATAAAAAAAAATATTCGAAATGAGGTAAATGTAATTTATTTGAAGGATTGTTATTAACGTATCTCATAAATTTATTTATACTTGTAATTTTAGTATTTTATGAAATTATGTGAAATTTTAGTGTTCCTCTAACACTTTTTAATTACTAAACTGAGTCCAATACAAATATTGTAGGAGTTTTATTATATTTTTTTTATTAGTCTCGTAATTTTAAATATTTTTCTGTCAGTATTTAAATTTTATCTTATCTAAAAATTCCATTTTATATTATTGCAAAAATTTGAATTATATAAAAGATTAATTTACATGAAATTGCTACTCACCTCATGGACAGAGGCTATATACCATAATAAGAAGAGAAGTTATCAGAAAAATTAGAAAAGATTAAAAAAAATCATTAAGCTGAGCTGCTACACATCTGGTGTAGACCAAAGTACGAGATTTTTTTCAATATATTGGAAGAAATCTAATGTCGCTCTTGCTAAAATATAAATAATCGATATAAGAAAAATAGGTTACTTTGTACACTTAGCAATGACCAGAGGTCATTGTCATGCTTACTAGCAAAAAATAACTTACAACTTATGTGACTCGCAACATTCACTATCTTTTTGGTATTTCAATAATTTCAATAATAAAATGAAAATTTTATAATTTCAATCTTCTAATTAGGTTTTTTACTAATTTAATTCCTAATTAAATTAATTACAATTATAGAATTTAAAGTCTAAAATAAATTATAAAAACAAAAATATTGTAAAATATAAAATCTAAGTACCTCATTTTGTAACGATTAACGATGACTGTTGCTAATATGTATAATAGATTTTTCCTGACTGTCGTGAAAATTATTATTATTATTTAATGTTGTAGCTATGTAAAGAACAATTTGTACGTACTTAAATATTATTTTCGGGCTATGAGCCAAAATCATTTAAATGTGTTGCCAGAGTAGTCATCTAAATCGTTTCATTAAAATATCTTAATATTTCCTTTAATAAATTATGAAAAATTTGTTTTGTGTGTATAGTAAATAGTTTTTAGCATATTTTTTTAATATTAATTTTGTGCATGCAATTAGTAATTTGAATTTGTTAGCTTTAAAAACAATTTAATGAAATATATAAATTGCATATATTTTTTGTATAAATTATATTTTTTTTTTTGAGGAAATACACTAAAATTTAAGGAGATATTCAATTATGTTACATTACATAAATATCCACTTAATACATAATTTGACTTCTCTTCATTTTATATATATTTATATTCTGATGCTGCGCTTTACTTTATAATCAAATCTTTATAATAAAGTACAAAAACTTTTAAATTTTTTTTCTCATTTTCAACTGTAATTCTTTTTTCATATTTTTTTTTTATTTTTTTGATAATTAGATGCGGTACTATAAAATCAGTATTATATGAAGAAGGCTATAAAATAATACATATAATTTTATTCTTTCAATTGCCGGTATATATGTATATATATTTAGTAAAAATTTAAATATCATCCATAAATCATAATCTTAAAGGGGGTGTAGAGTGAGAAAACATTATTTTTATACAATGTAAAACTAGAAATGTTTGTATGTATATAATATATCTATAAAGATGAACATAAATCAAGGATGAAGTGGGAAGTTAGAAAGAACCTGAAAGAACTAAATTATACAATTTAAAGATTTTTATTTGCAGAGAAAAATTTACAACTATATAATTTCATTAATTACTCTTTAAGAAAAATTCTGTTTTAGTTACCCATTGGAAAGCTAAAATTTTAAGGAGATAATAAAATATAGTTATAATTAAAATATGTATAAATATAAATAAAATGGCGTAAAATATTCCTAAATCACTATTTGGCCCATTGGCATCCTTTTACATAAACAATAGCATGTACTATAATCTTACGTAATCTTACGTACTTAGGCTACGTACTCTTTCTTTGACAAATCTTATATTCATTAATTCGGCACTGTCGAAGTTTAAAAGGCCTTGGCTAGATCTTGAGCCTTCAATTTGGCAAATCTTCTTTAAATTAATTGCCTTCTGCCTTCCCTGCTTAGGTTTTCGTTTCATTGGCTATAACTCAAGATCTTAAACCTTCCACATTTAAAACCATTCTGTAAAATATTCCACATTTAAAATAATTGATTATTTAAAATGCATTAAAATAGAGTAATTAGTAAATTCAATTTTAATACTACACATAATATTTATATGCTAATCTAAACTATATAAAATGCTCAGCTGAATTTTAATTTAAAATAAATTTGATTACCGAATATAAATAAATAATATCGATTTAATACCAGCATTATTCGTTCATCGTTAGTAATTTACTAATCATTCAACTATAAAATTTATGTACTTATATACAGAATTGATTTTTTTTTCATAATATAATTAGGGGGCTAATTTTTTAAAAATCAAATGCTCCAAATGTTACTATAAAATATAGTATCAACAATTTTTGTTCGCTTAAATTTTAATTGAAAATTAGATTCACCAGACACAGATATATGTCGTACAAGAGCATTACTCCGAGTTCCGTTTAGCTAGCAATAAATTGTCTATGAACAATTCAATATAATTTTTGTATTTTGATCGTGCGAACTTGTTACACTACCATACCAGATTTCCTTGCTCTCGTTATATATCAACATATATCGCTCATGACCTGTAAAGAACTCTATTGACTTTCCAACAATTCGTCATATTTATGGATAGGATTGATTCCGATCATCTTTCACACATAATGTGGCCAATACATTATAGCTTGGTAATATTCTCATCAGATGTTGTTTACTAATCTTTATTATTGCTGCCAAAGCGATCGTTTATTTTGTATTATATTAGAACAGATTTTCTAAGAGGCTGCGTTTTTATTCATTATTAATTATTAAGAATGATGAATACGCTTTTTTATTGCCGGAGTTACCTCTATGAAACCCAGCTAATTACATTTTAATATGCTGTACTATTAATTAAGTTTTCGAAATTTGAATCAAAAAATGACTTTAATATTGGGCTTAGGAAGCAGTTAAGAAACTAACAGTAATTCCGAATTTGTAAAACCCAAAATTAAATAAAGGGATAAAATTGAAATTTTAATATATTTGAATTTCTTAACAAATATTATTGACTCTAACTCAATTAAACTATAATTCGGTAACCATATTAAAAAAAAATATATGTACTATAATTATTATTGACCGATAAATTGAAACATTTAAAATATTTTATAATTTTACGAGTAAATTAATTTCATTTAAAATGTGAAAAATAAAAAAATAAAATTATAAATATAATTATGTACTTTAAAATATTGAACAAATATTATTTAAATTAGTTTACACATATTTTTTTTTCATTCATATAATTATACATAAAATATGAAAAATATTTTTAAATTTTATTTATTTTTGATGGTTGTAAAAATTCATTTAAATTGCACGGAATATTTTTAGAAATTTAATTACAAAATCAAGAAATATTTTTAGTATATTTTAAAGATTTGAAAAGCGGAAAATTAAAATAAAAAAAAGGTAAAAAGAAAATTATATTATGAATTTAGTTTATTTTTTTTTTTTGCAATAAAACAATTTACAATTAAATTATGATTTGTATAAATAAAATAAAATTAAAAGGTTTTTTTTTATACTGCAGATATTTATGCAATAATTTTTTTTTTAAATTGTATATTACATATAGAATAATTAATATCACATTCTTGAAAGATAATTAAATATGGAATATGATAATTATTGTATTACACAATTTCGAAGAATTTATAAATTGAATCATCGCTTTAAATTTTAATATAATTTTAATAGCTTTATCGGCAAGTTTAAATTAGCATATAATTTCTGCATGTTTAATCAATTTATATATTTATTTAAATATAAATTGTATGATTGTATATACATATAAAATTAATTGTAATATTTATAATATTGTAAGTAATTTGAATTCTATTTATTTATAGCAATTATTACTATGTAAATAATGATAATCTCATCTCACTAATTTAGTCTAAGAAAATACTTTATAATTTTTTTTTGTATTTATTAGAAATGGCTTTATGACTGAGAGACTATTTTGAACAAACACCAATTACTTTGTAGCTTGCTATGCAACCTTACTATCCGAACAGTGCAGCATTAGAATTAATTCGATAAACACAAAGGTTATGAAGATAAGATAATTTATTAACTACTTTAAAAATTGAGGATGTCGGAGATGTTGAAACTGTCGAAAGTTTTACTTATCTTGGAAGTGTAATAACATCAGGATAAATAAAGCTAAATGTGCAAGTTTCGAAATGTGTGGAGTTAAATGTTTCTATACTCACGAAAACCAAATTTTTTAATGCCAATATCAAATTAGTTCTACTTTAGAGTTGCCAAAAGTGGTTAGATACACAATCATTAACCAGTTAGATTCAAAGTTTTTCAAAGTTTCATTTTCTATACCGGATATTTAAAATATGGTTTCCAAACATGATCTCCAACGTAGAATTGAATACTGGCTGTCAACAAAACCGGTTGCAACTGGGGTCTGCAAGGAAGTAAGAAACATACGAGTTGCAGAGACCGGAAATACGTGGAGTGAAATCAAGTTTGATTAAAAGGAACCGAACAAAATGTAAATCTTTCATTGATCCTTATGCTATGCGAGGAGTAACATGATGTAAGCAGAAGAAGAAGAAGGTGCAAACATACTACATATTTCGTTTTGCCTTAATAAATTTTATTTTTAAGCAGTTATTAAATTGGGTAGTTAAAATTAAAAAAAATAAAAAAGGACACTAAATAAATATAGTTCTGTTTTTACCTTATTTACCATCCAAATATTATCAAAATTAGGTATGACTATATTATTTCTAATCGTTTTAAAGTAGACTTTTGGTGTGCATCTTCATATACACCTATCATTTAAGTAAATTTTTTTGCTGATTATTGATAAACTTTCTACTTTTTTTTAAAATTTCAAAACTCCAGCAAAGTATCATTAATATTATCAAACAGTTTTATTAATATTGTAGCTATAATGCAGAATAGTTATATTTACTAAATTAAGTTTACACACACGATAGCCAATAGTTCTATTTCTATAAGGATATTATATCATACTATCAGTCTACCAATTTTACATACCGATTTTAATAGAATTATTTAGTTAAAACATGCATTTGTTAATAAAAATTAAAATATTACATAAATTAAATATCAGTTTATAATGAAATTCCGCATATAAATTACATTTTACCAATTGATTAAAATGGAATTTTAAATCAATATTTATAAAATCTAAATACTTATTGGATTTTTTTTTTAAATCATTAAATGTAATATTAATTATGGCAATTATAATTTTAGTTTTAACACAAATCCTTAAAATTGTATTTTAAATATATATTTATAAAATTACTGAATTGGCGCTTAGTTGGCATAATGCCTTTCTATATATAAATATTACTTTATTAATCAACACAATTTTCAATATTATAAATATAATTATAAATATTTGTAATTTGAATATATGTCTATGTATAAAATATTGAGTAAATTTTTGTACATGGCAATTAATTGTAACCTGATACAAAACATTATTATAAATTATAATTGTAAAAGCATAATACATATTTATGATAATTAAAACATAAAATTGTACATGTTTGAGGTATTACAAAATTAATTTATTGTTATTGCAGATTTTTTTCATACAATCAATATAAATATAAATATTTATATATAGGCACTAAATTTGGTATCGATATAGTTTCAATTTTTCTAAAATTGTTTAGTAAAAACACTGTAGTTCAATCATGTTTGTTATATTCTCCTCCTTCCTTATCTACTACAGAATAATTATAATTTGAATTATCTTAACTTTAGGCTAAATAATGTAAATTTGATTGTTTATAATAAATTGATCAATTAATTATATTTTTCAATATTAATCTTGAAAATAAATTCGACGGTGATGTAAATATTCGGCAATGCTACGGCGTCAATTTCATTTATGCAGTTAAAGTGGACGGCATTCATTGCCATATTCTAATGTCAAAATATCATAAATATGTAATAATATTAAAGTATCATAATCATAATAATAAATAAATATAAAATTAATATAAAATCTGTGAAAATAGATTTCAAAATTCAAAATGTCATTTGAGGATTTGACGCAGTTAAATTAGAAATAGATTGAACTCTTTTGAGGAACGTTACGCCATATCGTTGAGTTTATCCGATTCTATATATAGATTCATATATAATTTAATTTTTTTTGACAGTTAATGGTATGAAAGCCGTATAAATACCGTCGAGTTTATCGCCAATATAATAACATATTTTTGGCAACAAAATTTTAAATTTCTTTTGGTTGTCAAATAATTTTATTAGAATTGGTAAACGAGACAGTTGCACTGCACACTATATAAATTATCTATTTTGTGTATATCGAGTCAGCTTAGAGTTGGTCGATGTACCCAGCTTCAATATAAATTCTGACACTTGACATCTGTTTTTCGGCCGCAATAACTTCACATAATCCAAAGATTATGCTCAGCTGTTTCTTTTCATCTAAGCATAAGATCACCAATTTTTAATCTACAATTTTCTTTTTCATTTAATATGTTAACAAACAGTGGCTTGTAAAAGACCAATTATTGTACGAAACTCGATTTTGTTAATTGCTAATCCTTTATCCCTTTTGGCTGGGCCCTATTGTTAGATGATGATTCCATAAACTATGTTTTCCCTAGTGTAGTTTCCCTTATGAAGCTGTTCCCTTATCTTCCAGATTTAGATTATATTATTATTTATTTATATATTTCTATAACTTCTAATTTATTTTTATAAAACATTTTTATATTTACAAATAAATTTTAGTTTTTATTTTTTTTTGTGAAACTATTACATCTTTTCTTTCTAATCTTAATTGGTACAGTAACTATCAATTTTAGTCTATTAAAAATGTAATAAAACTTAAATTTAAATTTAATTCATTCATAACAAAAACCATTCTTAATCTTTAGCCGTAAAAAAAAATAAAATGTAAAAATATCTCTTAATCACTAAATTGTTAATTATAGCATTTAATATCTTTTACAATACATTTTCCTTTCAACTTTATTCAATAATTTAACATTTTTATGTACAATTAAAAGTATATTTAGGCTTAAGTTTTTATTAATTTTTATAAATATATATATTATAGTATGTATAAGAGGTAAAATTTATTTTAATTTAAAATATTACCCCGAAACAAAACCAATTTTATAGCCTTAACATTTCGTGATGAGATTAAATTTTGTAAAAATAATATTATTTATATCCCGCGACAAATAATATGAGCCAACTAACAAATATTTAATTTTATGGTTTATGAGATTCGGTAAATTGTAAAAAAAAGATCAAAGTTTATATATATATACATTTTTCATATTTTAATTATATAAATATAAATTTTATATATATACATAGATGAGTATCTAATATTTTTATTAGATACTAAAATTTTGAAATTTGTGAAACAATTTAATGCAGTAGGAAATTTAAATTCGAATAGTTTTACTACGATATAATTATTTATAACGATAAGCTGTTATGGTCAATTTTTATGCTGGGCACATTTGTACTTCTTTCAAATAAGTTCAGTACGAGCAACTATACCGAATATGAAAATCTTATAAAGTATTATAGTTTCAGGATTCGTATTCATATGTCATATCAATTATCAAGGATTCGGAAAGCATAATTTGGCAATAGCAAATACCAAAGTCTGAGAGCCTTTAGACTTTCAAATGGTTGTTCTTTTAAATATCTATATTTTCTTATAACGATACTAGACCGACAAAATGAAATATTCAGTAGTACCTAAATAATCTTTAAAATAGATTTAAATTTATTTTTTAATATATATTTATATACTTTTTACAAATAAAATAATTTATTTAAGTAAAAATGTTCACACATATTTAATTTAATATTTTAGAAATAGATAACCAATAAAAATGCTATACTACTGAAAATGAAAGCAATATTGTACAAATAGGTAAATATACACTGAAAAAAATCTTATTCATAATATTAATGAAAATAAATTATATATTATTAAAATTCAAAAATTCATTAAATACATGAATGTTCGCCGGGAAGCTGAAGGTTTAAAACTTTATTTTTGTATAACTTTTTGAAAAATGAAAATGAAAATGAAATGGTTTACTACAAATAAATGTTTTACTGAATGTTGGGAATTACGTACGGAAGATAATGTCAGCTAAATGTTTGCCTATATATTAAACATTCGGATTCTTTTTAACAATTTTAATCGATATTCCATTAATTTCGTCACGATTGTTTTATTAAATTGTTCAAGGATTTCTTGTGTATTGTCATAAAACTTGCTCTTTATATGTCCTCACAAAAGGAAGTCTGGAATGGAACTGTTTTATCGGGGGTTGACGAGGCCAATTAACATCACCATTTCTTGAGATAATATGTTGTGGAAACAGATATCTCAGTAATTCCATTGTAAGTTTGGGCTTTATGTAAAATTGCACCATTTGTTTAATCATATTTTAACCAAGCCTAAAAAGCCTCTAATTCTGGTGTCAAAAAGTTTCCCATCATTTTAACGATAACGTTTTCCATTAACACCACGTTCATCTAAAAAAAACTAAGGGCCAATGATTCCTCATATAGTGCACCATACTTTTACTTTAAATGGATGCAAAGATTATCTGCTACAGAGCTTCTTTGTTTAAACTCATTCATTATGATGGCACATTCTTTCTATTCAAAATTTTACGTAATTTTTGTAGTCGTGATTATGAACTGTCAAAATTCATGTTTACAGAAATAATGGCCAAACAAAGTAACAAAACTACCGATGAACACCCGTATAAAGAATTCCTTTTAGGAAACCATTTATCATTTATATTTTTTATCCTTGTTCTGTAACATATACAAATAATTAACAAATCTGGTGGGTATAATAATTATAATAAACCTTATGAACTAAATCAATATTATTAAGAAATTATCATCAGATAATAAAGTCATTCATCAACATAATGAATCTTTGTCCAAAATTAATTATTTAATAAATATAACAATATAACAAACTTAATAATAAATTTAACAATTTTTTTCAGAACTAATTGTTTGGTTCAGTATATCTTTTTGATTAGTGTAACTATACAATAAAAGATAATAGGCGATTCGGTTAAATCTCATTTAAAAATCTGTTCATCATACCATAATCTGCTTTTTTGTGAATGTATACAAAAGTTATTTAATTATACAAATAAATCAGTACAAAAATAATCCTTCAATTTATCTGTACCTGTTTCATTGAAGAAGAATCATCTGAGTATTATTTATGGTTCCTTATTCGCAATGTTAAGAGTTTAAGTACTTATTTAAATTCCATTTAAATACTTACTTTTGTATATATTTAATTTTAAATTAATTATAATAAATTTTGTTTTTGATTAAAAATCTAAATTTAAAATTATATTTTAACCTTTCTTATACACGTATAAGTCTTAAATAAAGTTCCTCAATATTAAATTATTATTATAATTATAGAGGTTTCGATACTGCAATTGTGTGATATTGGATTCCATTCATAATTCTTATAAATATCTATAAGTTTTTCATATTAACGAGAATTATTTGTTGATACTTTTTATACTTTATTTCATTCAATTATTTAATCTTCTAAATGTAAATTTAGTTACATGAATTTTATATAGTTAGAAACAGGGATAAAGATTTATCGACAGAATACGTAATTATTTTTCTTTAGTTTTATGTTAGACTTTATGAAATTGATAATAAAGTTATAAACATAACTTTATGAAATTCAAAATATTATATTTTTGATATAAGGAACTTTTTTCATAATCTTTTTATAAAAATGTTTCCTATATGGAAAACGTTCCTTAACATAAGAAAATAGAATTAATTCAATAAAATCGTTTAAAATTTCTATACAAAGTTGCACATCGGTATAAACTAAATAATTTAAATAAAGTAACAATTATAAAACAAAACTCTTAATTAAATTATTTATATATTTGGTAAACAGTTTTCTTACGAAGTCTTCTAACTTCATGATATTCTAAAGTGCTTTCAGCGGCCCATTCCAAAGTCACATTAAAAGCATTAATCACTTGTTCAATATCAGTAGACGAAGGTATGTATATCTTCAATATATGTAATTTATACGAGAATCTATAATATTGATGATGTAAGCATAGAAAATTGTTCTTCTTCATCAAAACCTGTTGCCTAATACATTATTTCTTAGTCTAATATTGCATTATTTGGTGGTATACACATTTATATTAAATATTAATTGGTAAATTAAATATTAAATCGTCAATAGAAAAAATAAATACTGTTTCGAAGCATTCATTATACTGTTTCGAAGCATTCATTCCAAGCTCATGCTAACAGGTAAAACAAGATCTTTTCAAATACAATTTCTCCAAATATTCAATAAAATCGTCAATTTGAAAAATAAAACCTTTATAGCGAAAATATAAGAGTTATTAAAAAGTGTTCCTTATATTAAATGTACCTTACATCGATAATTTACTGATGGTAAAATTTGATATGAATTTTTACCTTTCATATTAAGTTACCAATAATAAAATATTCATAAGGATAACAAAGAATTTTACTTATCTTTATGAATCAATCAATCAAATTAAATCATAGAAATTCTGATAAATCATAGAAATTTATATAATTTTAAAATATAATAAAACTAAGATGAATAAAATATTTTAAATTATATTTTCATATAAACTAACTACATTTACATGAACAATATTTAATTTATTAAATTTTAGTGATTTAAAATATATTAAAAAATAAAACTTCCCACTATAAATACATAAAAATTCTAAAGAATATTTTATTTAAAATTAATTTGAGCAAAAAAATAAATTCAATTTTAAACGAAAACAATTAAAATAAATTATTTTAATGTTTCTGTCACGATGGAAATAAACAAGAAATAAGAAAAAAATATTACAAATAAATTATAACTGATTTTTATTTGGCATCTCTAAAATAATTAAAGGTGTAAAGTCAGATGCGCTTAACTCTAAAAAGCTGAAAACTGACGGCACTAAGCATCACTACATGCCAAAAATTATAAAATATTTGAACTAAAACTAACTTTTGTTATACATTTTAATATAGTGTTTAAATAATTACTAATTAGCGGGCAATAAAAAGCAAAATAATTTCTTCAAAATTATGTAAAACATTTTAGGAATTCGATTTGTGTATAACCTGGTGGGGCTTTGATGGGAATTTTACATCCACTTTTTGTTTTCAATTCAATGATCACGACTAACTGTGGCACATAAACCAAATATGCTATTTGAAACGATTAGAAATACTTGTCTTTCCGATTTTGATGATATTTGGAGGAATTGCATTTATTTGTTATACAGTAACTGTTATAATATTACTGTTATACTGTTACTGTTCTATTTTATATTATTGTAACTTGGTCATTAGATAACATTGATTGAGGTAGTTAGAAATCAATTGTAATTGTTTCATAAAAGTTTATTCCTAAATGTACAGTCGAATAATTCTAATCTAAAGCAATATATTTCGGTTTTCGGCAATCCATATATGTTAATCGTGCATATGGATTACCGAAAAGCAATATGAAACAGTTTAAGAGTAGGACCTTTTTTAATTTATTCAAATTCAAACTTAAATTCAAGTTTCATAGTGCTATAACAAGTATTTATTCGTAAATACGTGTTGTTAAGTTATATAGTGGTGACATAGCATCGCATAGACCACACTGTATCCGTATCGGACAACTTTCCTGGATAACTAACTTTAAAAGCTCAACGAATTATCCATCAAATCTATCTTCTATAGCCATAACTCTAGTTGGTCTCTCATTCTATTTTTTATATGTAAACCATTGTTATTACCTGACGAGGTCTGTTCTGTGAGATCAAGAATTCAGCGAGTTCTACTCATTAATTTAGTTTTAGTTTAATTTAGTGGATGTAGTATTAAAATTGCGAGTTCTAACGCACCCTTTGCAATTCTTGCATTCTGCAAAAAAAACTGCAAACATTTTAATTATTTTTTTTTTTAAATATATTTATATGGTCGTATAAATATGGCGGCTTTTCCATTATAAGGAGTTACGTTGTTTGGACGCTTCCATTCCCCTTCTCAAACCAATCAACCAACCATAAAAACTACAATATTTATTGGCGGAATTTTTTTAATTGCCTCTTTAGTTATTGTAGAGTTGTTTACTTCTGACGAATATATCCAGTACTGGGACAAATTTCGAATTCATTATAAAAAGAAATAAATAAAATAAAGATTTTCATTTTTAATATACCCTGTATTTCTTTGTTTTATTCATTTTTATTACAATTAATATTTTCTTTCTTTTTATTTTATTTATTTTTATACTTAATACATTTAAATAAATTGACTAGTTTTAAAACTTTAAAGATTATTTTCCATTTTCTTTGTTTTTTATTTTTATATTTTTTTTTTTTTTGCAAACAATTTTACATAATTAATATTTTCATTTTGATTTATTAAATTATTTTGTATATAAATTACATATAAATATTAGACATTTATAATATGAATAAATTTAATATTTTCTGTGATATTTTTGTGATTGTGGTTAATTATTTTGTTTGTTTTTTGTTTTTAATACGAGTATTTTAAATCTTTTTTTTTTTTATTTGTTTTTATTGCTTAATATTTAATATATATTTATATATATATTTAATTTGTATATACTTAATATAAAATAGAAATAATAACAATAAAAAATATTTTAAATATAATATATAAGTTTTGATATTTTATATAATATTATATATATAAAAAAAACCATTAACAACATATATATATAACAATAATATTTTTGTTCTGTTTTGTTCTTATTTATTAACAATATTTTTGTATATAATATATTTTATTAAATTTATCTAAATATACTAAAAATTTGATTTGCCTTTTTTTATATTGACAAAATGCATAATTTTACATAATTATTCAAAGTGATGTTGTAAATAAGGCTCTAAACAGAATGAGAAAAACAGCGTCGAGCGATAACTACAAACATATATTTGTTAAACGGCAACATCGCTATAACTTGAAGAAACTTTTGACGCGCCACGGTTCTTCGAAGAAAATTTGACACATATAGAAATATATGAGAGACGTTAAACTCACCGTTTAGTTCTTATTGGGGAAGAGTTGAAAATTTTCGGTCTTTTCCACAATTTTTCTTATTCATTCATATTTCTATGATTCTACTTTTTTTTTTGATATTTCACGATCACGGCACAGCAGCATGGCAAAAGTATCTCCTGCATTAAAAATATTGTCTGTTGTCTGATGCGTCAATATAGATTTCACACCGACGATACAGATAATGTCGTAGTATAGATAAATATTATATAATTATGAAGCGTTGTCGTTCGGCATTGTATTTTTTATTCTGTTTAGCTCTTAAAAGATGCAAAAATATAAATTCTTTTATTTTCATAAATCATTTTAATTCATTTAAAGTTCAAAATAGTATAAAAATAAATTATAGACTGACGTCTTAAATTAATTTTATATTAATTTTGGATAATGCTAACTAAAAATAATTGACCGACTGTACAGTTGAAACAATGTAAATTACAGAATATAAGGTGATGGAATGCACATTATACCGAAAATACATTTAGGTATATATATAATTTGATGAATGATGATTTACCAAATATACAATTCAACGAATGTAAATTTACAGAATACAAATGGATTTAAAGCATTGATTAATTCTTTATTAGATCAACTGTATATATTTGTTTAATTCTGTTTTCGGTCATTTTACCTTCGACCGAAAGTGCATTAGTTCAAATGTACATTCAGTCAATTATCCGTATACCAATTTGTGTCAGAATTATTAATTTTTTTATTTTGATAATTTGTCTTAAAATTAAAGAAAATTTGAGCAAATAAATGTGACAAGTTATTATTAAATTGAATTTATAGAAATATATTTGTTTTAATTGTTTTTAATTAATTAATTTCCATCTTTTTTGCATAATATATATAATTACAAAAATATTATAGTAATAAATATAAAATCTTGTTCCCTAAAGAAAACCAATCTTTTTTGAGAAACCATTTTTTAAAATTGACTTTTAGTTTGTTGTCATATTTTGGTCCATTTAATTATTATTATTATTATATTTAAATATATTAATTATTTATATAAATTTGTCTCTTATAATTATTTTAATAATGCACATAATTAAATTTATTATTCTAATATATATTTATAAAAAAAAATTAATTACAATTTATATTTTTTATTGTTGGTCTTTTTTTATGTAGTTTTATTGTTAATATATTAATTATTTTAATATATTATGTTAATTTAATTTCAAACCTTACTTTCAGGACCATCTGCAACATGCCGGAAAGCATTACGTATTTTAGATAGATATTGTGAACAAATATGACCATAATTTTTATTATACCATTCTGGTGTTTTTCCCCTATAAAATGTATATAAATAATAGAAAAATTGAATTTATAATTTGAAATCTATAATTACTTTAAATCGACTCGTGATAAATGCATTACACGTGATCTACCACTACCACATGGTTCAATTAAATAACGTGATGCTAATACAACACCTCTTATACTACCTTGCATTGGTATTGCTTCACGATGTTTAATTGATGTTTCAACAATAACACATGCTTGTTTTGGTAAATTAATTTGCCATGACCTATACAAATAATTCATTATTTTTTTTTTTTTAATTATTTTTTTTTTAACAAAAAATACCTTAAAACACAAAAATCTGTTGGAATTTGACCATCTATAACATATTGTACAATTTCGGTACGTTCATCTAATTGTTTAATTAATTGACTTTTTATTAGTTTACCATCCCAAATACTACGTTCATTAAGTATAAAATTTAATACATCACCAGGTGGACCTTCAATTTCTGTTAAACATCGCCATAATCGTAATAAATGACCATCATTAACTTTCTTATAACCAATATCAATTGCAGGATCTAATGAATTTATTGCAATCCAACCTCGTGTCCTTTTCAAAACATAAACATTAAAATATTTATAAGTCTTATTTTTTGAAAAATAAAAAACTTACTTTTCTCGACCTTCTTTCATTGTAGCACTTGTACATTCATATAAATAACCTCTCCAATTATGAAATGGCATACCATCACCAAGTGCTTCTAATGTTACCGGATTTGATTCTTCCATATAACCAAAATTACATTTATTTATTCGATCTGATGTTGCTGTAAAAATTTCTTTATATTGATCAATCATTAATGTTAAACATTCATGAGATGCTTTTGTTTCAGATAATTCTTTCATACTGGGACTACCACTTTTATTACGACGACGTGGTGATACAGCTACTGGATTACCAGTAGCTATATTACCATTAAATAATGATGGTGCTAAACAAACAGCTAAATTACTAGCAGTCATTTGATTTAAATGTGATTTACTAGCTACATCATTCAAAAATGCTAATAATGTATATAAAACATCACGATTTTCATCTGGTAATAATAATATTGCAGCTTGAACAGCATCTAAACGTTTTTCTGGTGGCAAATCTATATTAAAAAAAATATGTAAAGTTAATAAATATTTAATTATAATTTATTTATTTATAAATTATTACGTTGACAAATTGCTACAAATGTTTCTGACATTTTTGCTGTTAATAATGAATCTGGTAGTTCACGAAAATATTGTTTTAACATATCAGCAATATCATATGCTTGTTGATTATCAAACATATCCATACAATCTTCATATAATTCTAATATTTCAATTGTTTCTTTTAATTTAATAATACGTGATTTAACACCAGATTTACGAAATAAACCAGTTTGTTCTAAAGCATTTAATTGAAGCCAACGCATTGCAGCTGTTATACCAATTGGAAAACATTTTCCACTTCTTTGTAATATTAATAATAATGGAACACCAAAAACTTTTTTATCTATATATATATAAATATTTATTAAAAATTCTTTCCATATCATAAAATAATTTGATTTACTTTACCTTTATAATCTGGAGTTTTAATTTTTTTAATAAATTTTGGTAATTCCCAATTCCATCCAGTACGATGACTTGGACAATAATGTTCCATATATCCAGTTAATGTGACTAGAGCTAATTTTCTAAGTACTTGTAATTGACCACATGACATTGCTGCAAATAATGGACCTTTTTCTTTTTGTTTTAATTCTGCATTCTCATCAAAACATTTTTTGAATATTAATGGTGGTTTTTCATGTGTTTGAAAACTATGCCATCGAACTACTGGTATTTTACTAATATTAAAAATTAAAATTTGAAAAATCTGGATATATTGTAATGAAAATTTAATTTATACTTTGTTTTTGTTTCAGTATTATCTTTTCCTTTTTTCACTGTTGAACCACCTCCAGATCTAAAACTTCTATTATGAAATTTATCACGATATTTTTTTGATTCTTTACCCAAATTTAATGAACCACCTCTGGACAATTTTTTACCTTTACCCTATATAGAAAATCAGAAAAATTAAGCAAAAAAAAAAATTTGATATTATTTTAATTTTAATTAATACCTCTTGATCTGTAGAATTCTGATCTTTAACAATAAATTTTCGACCAGTACCAGCATGACATTCAGAATCTGAATGTGCTCCAATATCGTCAACTTTACCGGATCTTTGTAAAAATCGTCTAGATCTACTTGTTATCTTTTTCATATTAGTTAATTTATCGCCAGCACTAGAATCTTGACTATCACTAAAATATGATGATGATTCATCAGATTTACATTCTTTTAAATGTGGCATTGGATTTGTAAAAAAATGTAATGGACTTGAACGCATTGAATGACATGTTCGTGGCGTTGTTGGTATATGTTTTGGACTTAATCGATTTGGATGTAAAAATATTGTTGAATTTTCTGCTGGTATTTTAAGTTCATTACCAATTACATTACGTGGATAAAAATGTATTGGACTGACAGCAGATGGTGATGGTGGTGTTGAAAAAACAATATTAATACCAGCTTTATCTTTTATATTTGTTGTATCTGATGATGGTTGTACAATTTTTAAATCTAAAACTTGTTGCCGATTATGATGATTATGTCCAGTACCACCACCACCGCTCATCACAAATCCATCACGATTTTGTCGTTTTCGACGTCGTGATTTTATTGATTCAACACGTCGTAAAAATGCTTTAGCACCGTCTTTTAAACGTTCACTACCAGTTCGACGTAATCGTGTCATTGATTCGGAATCTGTTTTACATAAATCTAAATTTCTTGTATGATCATCGTCATCATCATCATCATCATCATATCTTTCAGGACTAGATTCTTTAGATGAACTATCAACTTTATCTTTATTTTTTGTTGGTAATTCTAAACCCATTTCACCAATACGTGACCATCGACGACTTTGTGGTTGAAATGTCCAATTATCACTCAGCGCAAAACCTTCATCATCAGAATCATCTTTCTGTAATTCAAACATCAAAATAAGAAAACAAAAAAATTATTAAAATTATTTTAATTAGGAATTTTATGTAAATAATTAACCTGAGGTCCTTGATGAGATTTATGATGAGCATTATCTAAACGTAATGCAGCACAACGATTTAATATACATAGCCGACGATACAATGATTGAAGTGGATCATTTTCTAAGACTGGATGGTCTTTGGCAACATTACTCAAATCAATTGGAAATTGCAAATCTGTTAATTGTATTAAAATTAAAAATGATAAATTCAAAATTGATTAATCAAGTATCCAGCATAAAATAATAAAAGATTTTTTAATTAAATTAAAAAAAAAATATTTTTAATTTAATTTCTTTGAATACTACTCTTTGGTAAGCATTCATTATACATCAACCAAGCTTCAAGTTAATTAAATTCTGATATTCTTTTTGATATATAAATTAATTAGTTTATTTCAGATTTTAAATCCATTATATTTTTAATATATATTATATAAAAATTACTCTTCAGGGCTACATTCTACCTATAAAATATATTTTTAAGTAAATTAATAAAACATAAATTGAAAGAGTTAAAATTATATAAACCTATAGAATATAATCATATAAATTTTTTAATTAAATTTGAATTGTTCTGAAATTAATATTACATATGTATTTCAATTAAAAGATTGATTTTTCTAAAAATAGATATGAAATTTACCAGCATAAAGATATAAATAAAATCATATTTACAAAAATTGAAATAAATTTTTTATCTTATATGATCGAACATTAATTAAAAAAATGTAAGATTAGATTGACAGGTCAATTTAATCCGGACATTTTTCTACTTCTTTCAGATATTTCATACTTTTAGTAAGAACATTTATTTTGAAAATGAAAATATGCTAAGGAATCGAGATCGAGGGCAAAAATTTTGGAGGGATGAACTTTTGTTTGACTTCGAATAAATTAAATCAATTGTGTGAAGTTTATAGACCATATAAATCCGGATAATAAACGACAATAAGACAGACTGACAGACAAATAAAGTGAAACCTTTAAGAATTTTGTACTATAATACAAAAGTATGATTGAATTTTTGTACTTTATGAATAAATATGTTTATATATAGAAATATTATTTGTGTTAAAAGAATTTAATATAACCTGAAGCCTTAGCCTGTTTATTCAATCATTGAGATTGACGCTCATTCAAACAAAAGTACCATAATTGAGTGTATTCTATATTTAAATATATTATGAACCAATATGAACTACAAATAAATATTAGGTTATATATTAATTAATGATAAATTGTATAAATTTTATATATAGGTAGAAATATTATTTATTTTAAATATTGATTTACATAAAATCATTTGAAATTTTCCAATTTTAGAATATTTTTTTTTTATTTTAAATATATAATCATAAATGATGCTTGATATAATTATCCTCTTCATTTAATTTTATATAACTATATAACTTTGATAGACAAAAGTGAACTAGATAATATTGAAAAACACCTTTATGAATGAAATTTAAGACAAATTCTTATGAAGCCTTATAATATTTGAAAAATATTTTAAGTTTATATTTTCTCGATTTATTATATTATTGTAAATTAATGATATTAATATTGAAATGAAGTAATTTTCTTTAGAAAGAAATTCGTAAAATTAAATTTCTAATAAGTTATCTTATTCCAATTCCATGCTTAAACTTTGTAAAAGAATGGTAGAATTAAGAATAAAAAAATTACTGCCATATCGACATTTTACTAAAAAAATTAAATAGCAAATTAATTTGAAATTGGTGGTACAATGCAAAAAAATTATATATAGTAAAAATTTTGTTGTTTCAAACTATTTTATACATTTCCCTAACATTTTAGTATAAGTGAGAGTTTAGTATTTTCAATTATGAACAGTACACTCAGAAAGTAGGATAGTTAATGAAACAATTGGATAATCAGAATTAGTGGGACAATGAGTTTAAAAAAATTAGCTAGTAGTAAATTTTCTGTACATAAATCCAGTTTTTAAAATTGACCAAAGAAAAAATACTTTAATTTTGCTGGACGAGCTATTGAGTCGTGTGTCAGTAACACTATATAAATATTGTCTTGACCTGTATCTATACTATACAATAATGTTATACCAATTTATATTTTTTTTATCAAAATAATTGTGTAAACTTTATAAAAATTGAAAAGTTCTAAAAGAATCTTATATTTTTTTGTAACTCACCTTCATACATTTGAGCATATTGTGGGAAACCAGCAGCTTTTAACCATTTGCAAGCTTCGATCGCTTCAATTTCTATATATATATATATATAAAAAAAAAAAAACAATATAAAAAAAATATAAATTTTATTTTGTACTTAATATTAAAATAATGTGAAATATTGAATTAAATTTAATTAACTTTTAAAAGTAATTTAAATTTGATTTTTATTAAAATTTTTTGCAAATAATTAAAATATATTGAATTCATAATTGAATTAAAAAATAAAGATAAAATGAAATAAAAACCAAAATAATTAAAACTATAATATTTAGAGAGTTCCAAAGGCGGACCATTAAATATAAGCAAATATAAAATTATGTATTATCTTTAATTTATTAGATTAAGAAAAATTATAAGTTAAAAGAAATGAATAAAGTATTATTTGAATTGAATTGAATTTAATTAACTTTAACAATAGATGAAATTTTATATTTGTTTTTATTTTTATATACGAGTTTATTAACTGGCGACAATTACAGTCACTTTTTTTCGAAATAATGCTGCGAGATACTGTCATTCAATATAGAAAGAATAGAATAGCCTATTTCAAATATATTTACAACCAATAAAAATGTGATAATAATTTATGGTTTTTATAATTAAATATCCTAACTTTGTACAATAATATTAGCATTATATTAAAAAAAAAAAAAATATTTAAAATTTTACATAAAATATAGAGATCATCTTTTCCTACCTATCCCAAACTTTTATAGTAGTTTCATCTGACCACATGTAAGATGAAAAGCGCTGGTCAGATGTCCTTCTATGTTCGGAAAATCGCTTATTCTCCGAATACAGAAGCTAGTATCATTCGAAAGCAATAAGTTTTTAATTGATCCAAACAGATTTTATCCTCAAATCATATACTATTACTATACATACTTCAAAATGGTTTTAGTGATTAATTAAACTATTTTCTGAAATAAACACGAGTTTGCTTGAAATGAGATAGATGCCATAAACGCGTCCCCTGTAAAACCTAAGTCTTAATGGGACAATAAGTTTAAAATGGTTTACTTTAATTATTTAAGAAAGTAGAAAAGTGCCCGGATGAGAAATTAACCCGTCAATCTAATTTTTTATATTTATTGATTTGTATCATAATCCTTTTTTTTCATTTTTAATATATGTATGTATATAATGTATAGCTGTTATGACTAGTCTTCCAATATTTTAACTCCTCATAGGCTGTAACAAAACGGCACTGATTTATTTTCAATTAATAACTCCCTGTCCTAATAATATAAATAGATAGTCTTTCCATTTAACATAAAAGTTTAAATACAATTTTTGTTTATATATACAAAGTACATACATATACAGTTTATATATTTCTAAATTATACAGATGACTAGTCTCAAAAAGGATATTTTATAGCAAATTTTTATATTCATCAAAAAATTAATTTTAAAACATATAAATATATATATTATATACATATATACAGCGCCGGCGGATGATATGTGCGGTCTGTGCATCTGCACAGGGCGCAAATTTTGAAAGGGCGCAAAAAGTAAAATGTAGTGAATGAAAAGAAAATCATACTAAGTAAAATGTAGTGAATGAAAAAGTTTTTATTTAAATATTTTTTCACCTTTATAAAAATTGCATTTCATTATGTAAAAAATTAAAAATCTGACTTAAAATGTTAAATTAAAAATGTTTTTTCCGTGCTTTTATATCCGCGAATTTTGTAATGACATCACCTACTTCAATATCCTTTAAAATCTCTTGCTCAATGGAGATTATAGCTAGGGAATTCAATCTTTCTTGATTCATCGTTGTTCTTAAGAAAGTTTTAATTAACTTAAGTTTTGAAAAACTCCTTTCTCCAGTTATTGTTTAATGTGATTTTTAAATGTGCATTTCTCATGGCATTCTACAATTTTCAACGGATATTTTTTTAATTTTTTTTTCAACGGATATTTTTTCAAAGTGCTATAATTTAACGATTCATTTGTGAAGTTTGTGTTAAATAGGGATAAAGTTTTAATTTTCCTGCTAAAAATTGTGAATTTAAAAAAAAAATTATGAAAGTTTAGAAGCGCAAATTTATTTTGCACAGGGCGCCAACATATCTTCCGCCGGCGCTGCATATATATAATATCGATATTCAATAAAATATATGATTTATTAAATATATAAAGTGTTTAAAAAGGATAACAGGCCGAAAACATATTAATATTGAAAATATAATATTTTCATACAGTCAACTGGGGAAATATAAATAATATTATAATTTCATATAAAAAACGTGTGAATTTTTATATAAAAATATAAAAATAGATTATAATTATTTTTAGTTTTCAATTTTCCCAATTTATTGGTTTTCTAATATTTTTAAGATTTTAGATTTTCTTTAATAATCTCATAAAAAAAAAGTTTAATATAAAAATGTAAATATATAAAATATTTATATAAAAATTTTACCTTTTAAAAAATTAGAGAAATATTTAATGAAATATTTCAAATAAATTTTTATAGTTCAGTGAATAATATTGTTTTTAGCACAAATAAACATAAATATATTTAATTTTTACATATAACATTTATGATAATTAATTTAAAAAATATAAATTTTATTTCCGAAAAACCTATCCATGTTCATGTTTAAATAAATAGATAATTTATAAAATAACATAACTTTTGCTACGGATTCAGAAAATTCTAAAATATAACGCAATTGACAATGTAAAGTTGTGAAAATATGTATTTGAAGATAGCTAAAATATTGGCAACATTTGAATTACTTTGCGTTGAATTTAACCAGCTTTTCGTATTAGGCATTTGATAGATGGACATAATGGAACATTTGCGGTAACAATTATCTTTTCTGGGGTATTCCATAATTTCGGGAAACATAATTTTAAGGATGCATGATACAATGATTAGACTTAAACATAGACCGTTTAGACACTATAACCTGTTAGAAGCAGATGAGATGAAGTCGTTGGGATATCGATCGCTTTACTGTACTGTAGGGAAAGGAAAAAACAATAATGGGTATCTTAATACCTGTAGCTTTTAGTACTTTCTCTTTACGAACCATCCAATTATAAACCTATCATTTCACAATTATAAAAATCGTTGCATTCATAACTAACTATACTCTATATCTATACATTACTTTCCGTGGCGAGTATTAAAATTTAAAAAAAAATTGTAATTAGTTAAATTTAACTGACCAAATTACAAAAATAGAATTTCAAGTATCTTAAAGTCATTTTTTTTTTTTGTAAACAAAGAAAAGTTTTTAGCCCAATCAAATCAAAACATAGAAAATTTCCAAACAATTTAATTAGTAAAGTTTTTCCTAAAATTTCAAAACAAAAAAAAATTATGTACTTTATATGCTATGGAATGGCTAGAAATTTGTTAAAAAGTTTAAAAAAAAAGGAAATTTTATGGACAGCCAGGCAAGGATTATTAAATATTAAACTTTTTTATTGTTTTTAGATAAGTAATAAAACAAATTTAATCAAAACTTATTACAAAGAAGATTAAGTAAATTTTGATTTTAATTTTCAATTTAAAAAAAAAAAACAAATTTTAGTCAAAATTTTATAAAATATTTAAATAAATTTATAATTTCCTTATATTAATCTAAATTCTAAATAAATTTGGTGCTAGTTTTACGTTAAATGTACTCACGTAATAATAGTATTTCTTTGACCCAACTTTTTTTATAAAATTTTTTGTCCCAATCAATCGGCCAATCGAAATATTTTCCGGAATTCCTTAATTTGATCATTTGATCCAAAATAAAGAATCGATGAATAATACAAATATTTTAGAATTTACGATGTGTTATATTATCGTATTTAAAATGACAATTTACTCTTCACCCAGGGTATAGAAGTGATTCGAGTGAAATGTATTTTACAATCGGAATTTAAATTTATTTATTTTAGTGAAATTAATACAGAAATTCTGACACAAAACACTTGTATATTTTGATAAAAAAATGTTGTATCCCTAAATATTTGTAAAAATAAAATTTGTAAAACAATTTTTTTTTAATCAATTGGTGCTTGGTTTGTTGCCAATTTGTGTGGGAGCGTGTGAGTTAATACCCTATCGTAGTATACAAATGTATAGTACTACAATATGATTGAATATTACGGAAGAAACCTAGTTTTTTTTTTGTAAAAATTTAAAATAAATAATTGTAATATAAATTTATAATTTGAAATATAAACTTCACTTCTGATTTTTGGTTCATATGTTAAATGGCCAAATTAAGTTTTAGATTAAATATAAAGAACCTAATTAGTAGCATATTCTAATTCTAACAATGACAATTAAATATTTAGTAGTATAGATAACTATTTTAAGTATGAAACTTAGAATATTAGATTGAATTAATATAAATTAGATTTTTATGTTAATAAAAATTGATAAAATTAAAAAAAAATTATAATTTTACCAAATATTTATAAAATTTTAAAAATATCTAATTTTAATGTTCAATTATTTTTAAAAAAGATTAAAGAAATAACTCAGCATGTCGTTTGACAACGTTTTGTCAAAAGCAAAACTTCTATACAACCTTTGAGCAATATCAATTTCTAAATTTTCAAAAAAATATTAGATATATTCCTGGAAAACGAAATAAAAGCAAGATATTCTTATAATTTTGATAATGAAAACGCAAATAACTTGTAAAGCTACCTTTACTAACTTGAAATTGTTGTTTTTACAATATTCATTTCTAGGTTGTTATAACTATAGCCATAGTAACTCTTCGACGAATTATTTTCATTTCAATTTGTTTTCTGGTAGTTTTATATATACAATACAGTAAATTTTCGATATAAGGTACCTTACCTACGATATAAGGAATTTTTTATATAAGGAACCATCGATATAAGGTCAAAAATTAATTTCAATATTTTCGCTATAAGGTTTTATTTTTCAATTTGAATAGCCGTTCGAAAAATGAAAACTAAAAGGAGTTCACTTACAAATAAAAATGTAGAAATACTTAGGTCTACTGATATTGACCAGTTATTAATTCATTTAATATGACTTTATGGAGTGGGCCGAAGAGAGCAATTTAGAATACGATGAGGTTTTGTTACTCAGAACACTTCGTGAAAATCCTGTCTATCAAAAATATAAATAATTAAATTAAGAGTTATGATTTATAATTATTTTTTTTGGCCTAATAATTTTATTTTGAATGAAATTGAATTTTATATTGACTTAATATCAACAATTTTACCATTTACCATTTCATTTTCACCAATCTTTTTTAAAATTAAATTGACAAACGATTTTATGATGGATTTTTTTGAATTAATTATTTTTCTTCATATAAGGAACTTTCTCCACATAGGGAACTTTTTTGAAAAAATTATATCAGAAAAGTTTCTTATATCGAAAATTTACTGTATTAGGAATTTGTTTGTAACTTTAATTCAATCTAACAAATAAATGAAATTAGTTATCACGAAATTTAAAATAATTAATATTTCAGAACAGAACAGAATCGTTGAAAAAAATATATAAATTAAATATTCAATTAATAATGAAATTATAAAAATGAATTTTATAAAATAAATGATTGTAAAAACCAAAAAATATATCAACTTCTAAAGAATATAACGCGCCACTGTATATAGTCAAAGAAAAATTCATCTTATTAAAATAATTCAAATTTTATGATAATTAAAAATTTAATTGAAGCGTAAAAAAATTTTCACACCTTTCATGATATAAAATATATTTTCCATAAAGAAATAGAAAAATTTAATATTTAATAATATATATATACAGCAATTAATAATATTTACCAGCAATTTTCTTTTCTCTCATTTTACGCCAAATTGCTTCCGCTTTACGTTTTGGCCAATTTTCAAATTTTTGTGAAAAACTTCGAAAGAATTTATATTCTTTAATGGTAACAGACATTCTACGTTTCATGATTAATTATTATTATTAAATTTCTATGTTATTTAAGTAAATATTTTAAAACACTGGCAGATCAATTCATAAGAATAAAAATATTAAAAATTTTAATTTTTGTCTATAATTAATTTATATTTTTTTTAAATAAATATTTTTTATATATTTTTTAGTAAAATGTTTATAATATGATATAAAAAATTTTACAATAAAAAACAAAAAAAAAAAAAAACTGAAAATTATCACGACTATGTTCAACAAAGTTTTAAACAAAACTGATTACAATATTTTTGAACCAGAACATAAAGTTTAGAGAGTAAAATAAAATAATTTTCTATATAAGTTTTGTATATAAGTCATTCAATCTAACATTAAGGATACAGATAAATAAAGCATATATACAACACATTTAACATCTCTAAATAGAATATTTTATAAAGGATATTTATGACATATAATATATAATAACATTTTTCATATCTTGTTGTATCCAGCCTACAGGTACATAAAAAATAAAATACATATAACTTTTCTGCTCATTATACATTAAATTTATTCCATACCATCGAACTGAAAAAAATATAATCTCAGTATAAAAAAATCTGGATGGCAATACGAAAATACGTAGTAAAATAAATGGTTTTTTTTTTATGTAGTATATATAATAAAATAAATATTATTAATTTTATATTAAAATATAAATTTTATATATGAATAAAAATTTATGACGTATACGAAAAAGTTATGACGTACTCGTATATGATCAAATATTATATAGAATAATAAGGACATAGTATAAGTAATACCAAAGACACTTTAATTCCAGATTTTTTCTTATAACCTAGATTCATTAAGAATTTAAAAATCAAATAAATAATATTTTGTTAAATTAATTCTGACCAACAATGAAATTTTTTAAATTTCAATTATTTATTTTATATCAGTATTAATTTTATATAATTAACATTTATATAAAGTTCGGACAGTAATAAATTTTTAAAATTATTTAAATAAAATATGAATTAATAATTTTAATTAACTATTTGCATGACCGTAACTTTAAAACAATTTAAAGCATGGTAAAACTAAGTATGAAATGCGATTGGACTAATTCTTGGTTTCAATTGCAAATCTCTATTTGAAATTATAATGTAAAGCTTCAAATAAACAATTTTGTTTCTCTTTGAGCAATTAATTCATTTGCAATAGATTTATTCTTAAATTCATAAGTTGGAGTCATTTTATTGCTCCGTTTAGACCGTTTAGACACTATTAGGCAATCAGGCAAACAAATAGACATTAATCCTGCCCAAAATGGTTAAAATTATTTCGGGTAACCTCAAAACATAAAATTTCGGATATTCAAATTTTTTCTGATAATAATGCTTTTTTTTGCTACGGAATTCGGATAGTAAATATAAAATTTTTTTATTTAATTAATTATGAAAATTTAATAAATTGATCGTAATACGTCAAAAGCAAAATGCCTTTTTCATTCATAGATAGTTTTAAATATAATTTTCAAAACGCATGCGTTTCAATTAGGGTGAATAAATAGAAAATATATAATATATTTTAAATCCTTGAAGATAGATAATTCAATTTGAATTGCAAATTATAGTTAATCATAAAAATATGTATTTATACTTTATAATATAGTTATAAATTATTTTATAATTTATTGCCATATTCTTTGTACTTACCAGCTAAATATCTATCACTTTGTGACCGTGAATATCTTAGGGTCTGTAAAATTTAAAAAAAAAGATTATAATAATATCAAAATTATTTAAATAATAATTTTAATTCTTTTGTTACATTTTCTTTATGTCCATAATTAAATTCATCTCGTTTTTTTACTTTTTTCATTAACAATGGTGCTGAATTTGATTTTGTTGTTAATTCAACAATTTCCATACCAATATTATGATCATTACCACTAAATAATGAAGCACTACTTTGTGATGGTAATTCTTGAATATTTGATGATGATATACTATCATTAACGAAATTATCTTGTCCAAATGAATTACCAATTCCAATACTTTCTTTTGAACCAGTCGTATATTTAAATTCTTTTTGTGATGCTGATGATGATGTATGACAAAATTTTGATGGTTCTATAATATGACTACGGGTTTTTAATGCACGATTAAATGGCATTGAAATTGCATATCGATGATGATCATTTATTTTCGATTCAGTTGTTTTCTTTCTTAATACAACCTCTTGAATATCATCATAATTACTATCAATATCATCAGTGTTATAATTATGATTTTTTATAATTGAATCATAATCATGTTCATCATCATTTACAATACCTTCATATAGACTTAATACTTCAAGTAAATCAGGATCATCAGATGATGATTGAACTGAATTACATTTAATTAATTTAAATTTTTGTGTTTTTCTTAAATTTAAATCGGTATCTTTCGGTGGTGTAGCAGTACCAATACCACTTTCTGTCTGTTCATTATCTAATTCCGATGAATCTAATGAGTTTCTTGATTTACCAGAACTTAAAATACCAGATGCTTCATCAAATGATGATGTTGATCTAAAAATATTTTAATTTAAATTATGTACAATGAAATCTTTAATGATAAAATTATTGAAAATTTACTTTGTGTCTTCATCAAATTGCACAGCATTACGTAAAATTGATTCTTCTGATGTCCAAATTGTTGATGTTGAACTTTTTTTTGAAAATTCACCAGAACCTGGTGATGATGTTGATGATTGTAAATAATTTTGTTTATCTCTTTTTAATTTAATTTGTGTTGTTGGTGATAAATTTGATAATGGAATTATTTTATGATTATTACTAAAATCTTCTTCAATTTTAAGTACTGTTTCGTCTTTTTTTAATGGATTTAATAAGGAATGTTGTTGTAATTGTTGTTCGTCATTTTTGTCATTTTTAATTACATTTAATTTTATTGATGAATTATCATTATTATTATATCTTGTCTTCGATTTAGTTAATGTTGAATTATCATTAAGATTAAATGATTGCAATGGAATTGTAGCCTACATATAAATGATAAATAAAATGAATTTGAAAAATTAAATAAAAAAATATTATTATTTTAAACTTACATGTTTTTCTAATTTAACAATTGTTTTATGGTCATGGTATTTTTTAAGTTTATTGCTAGCAGCTTCATTCGATGCAACTAAATTATCTAATTCTTGAATTATTTTATTTGCCCAAATATTAACATCTTTCGATTCATTAGTTTTATTATTAAATTTTTCATTATTATCATCTAAATGTATTTGAAATTTTTCTTTATTCATTTGAATTTCATTTGTTGATGTAGTTTGTAATGAATTTAATTGCTCTTTTAATAATAAATCTGAATTCATAGATTTTATTGATGATATTTGACATTTACTAATATTGGTATTTGGATTTTCAATTTCACGATTTTTAGTTTTATATTCTTCAAAGACATCATTTATTTCACGCTAAAAATGGAAAATGTTTTATTAATAAATAAATACTGAAGTGGGTCTCTATTACTCATGGTTGTTTTGAATAGCATTAGTAATTTGTTATAAAATTATATTTAAGGTTTAAATTTTTATAATATATATACAATATAATTTTTCTATAAAGAATAAAATCGTATGAAATATTATTTTTGATTTCTTAAGGGGATTCACAATTTTATTAGACGAATATTTTCCACTCTAATACAACAAGTAGATAACTTCATTTTATACGTTTTGTACAAAATACATTTTAAGTTTTTACCTGTTATTTTCGATTTTCTAGGGTCAGTAACTTATTGTCTTAATTATTAGAATTTAATGTATTTTAGCAATGATCGCAAACAAATTTATTATGTATACAGTAACATTCATTGTGTCCATAGCAAATTGTGGGGAAGTTACCTAGCCAATGAATAAATTTTTAGATTCTAATTTTTTTGTGAATCACTCTGAATATGTTAGAATATTGAAAAAAAAAATTATGAACATTGACAAAATATATAAAATTCTAATAATTATTATTTACAAGAATCTGGTTCACATAAGACGTAGCTATTGAAGATAAATTTTGTAAACTAACCATAGATTTATATATGTTGTATGTACTTAAATTACTAATTCAATTCCCTACTAATAGTTGGGAATAAACAATTTTAGTACATCAAATACAATATTTTGTACCACTGATTAGTAAGTACAAATGGTCCTTTAGACCAGTGTTTCTCAAACTATGTTCCGCGGAACCCTAGGGTTCCGCGAACAAATTTTTGGGGTTCCGCGAGAAATTCCATTCGAATTTGAATTTTAATGTACAAAACATTGTAGAAAAATCATAGATGTTTTTTTGAGAGTTACAGTTAGAATTTCAATATATATTTAGAAGGACAAAAGAAAAAAATTAAATTATGGATTCAGAGAGTTGAAAACAACCACTTCGATATGTTCAGCTGTTTAACGGATCAAATGGTTGAAGCTAAAAATAGAAACCAATATTACAATTCCAATAAATTAGTTATAATTATAGTTAATCATTTAAAAACTTTATCAATCAAATTTGAGGAATATTTTCCAGTAAGCCAAGACCCGAGAACAGAAACATTGTGGGTTTTAGATCCATTTAATTTCACAAGTACAAGAAATAACCTATCTATAGTCGAAGAAGATTTATTAGCTGATCTGTCATCAGACGTGACATTGAAAAATGTAAAAGAAAATTCATCACTTGATAAGTTTTGGATCCAAATTAATGGCGAGTACAAGGTTTTAAGTGACAAAGCTATTCAGACTATTCTCCCATTTCCTTCCACTTATTTATGTGAGAGCGGATTTTCAACAGTAACTTTAACCAAGACCAAACAACGGAACAGATTAAATTTGACAGCTATTGTAAGATTATCGTTAACGAATCTTACACCAAATATTGAAGATTTATGCAAGTCAATGCAAGCTCATTCTTCCCATTAATACGTATAAATAAATGTTTTTTTTAATTAAATGTTTTTCTGGATTAATATTTTTTTTTATTAAATATGTACTTATATACATATGTATTTAATTTTAATAAAAAAATTGTTTGCTATTTTTATTTAAATAAAAACAATTTAGTGTAAAACTTTATTTTTATTTTCATTATTGCAGTTTTTTCAAATAAATTACTATGAAAGTAGGATTATAAGATTATAAGTGGATATACTCATCTGGCAATAAAAATTACCGAAGGGGTTCCGTGAAAACGAAAAAAAATTGATAGGGTGCCGCAGTACCAAAAAGTTTGAGAAACACTGCTTTAGACCATTAAAATTTATATTTTCTTTCAGATTTTCTTTGTATATATAACTCTAAATAAATAAGAATGGAGTTACAAGGTAGTATTAGAGAGGTAACTATAAAATTTTATAATTTATTATTTTTTTTAACAATATTGTTTAATTTCATGGTTCCATTAATCAGTAAATAAACTATTCCCAAAAGAAAGTACCACACATATTTTTTTTTATTTCTAGTAAATATATTTCGAATAATAATATTTTTATATATTATTTATAATTTAAGAAATATTATACCTAAAATTATAAGAAAAAAAAAATTCTATAAAAGTGGAATCATATAGTAAGAACGAGTTCAGTTAAAAAGGACATCTAAAACAGTGATCATTAAAATCTAATAGATTCTTCATTGTTCGGGAAAAATAAAATGTTAATTGTATTTTTAATTTTAATATTAACAACATTAAATATAATTTCAACAGAAACAAATGTCAATTATAATAAAAAATCGGAATATGTTAAAGATAATTTCATATCTGATATAAATAATGTAAAATATTTATATCCATATCGAGAAAATAATTTAAATAATTATGGTGATTCTATAAAATATTTATATGATAAAAATGATTATGGTAATGCTAATGCTATTGTTACAAATAAGAAGAAGAATCAACAACAACCAAATTTAGATAATGAGAGTCATTTCTTTGATTCGGAATGTAATGCTTGTGCTCCACACTGTTATACAATAAATAAAAGGTTTGTTAACGTTTCTGTTAATTATTATTAATTTCATATTTATTATTTAAAAAAATTAAATTTAATAAATATTTTGTGGTACAGTACAATTAAAGACAAGGAAATAAAGGACATAGGTCTAATTTCTTACAATAACACATCCAAAAAAAAATTCAAAAAAACCAATGGTCGTTAATTCCTTTCTGGAAATGACATTAAAAGCCAACCGAAATAAAGAATTAAGGGCCATGGACGTTTATTTTTAATGAAGAATTTCCTGGTTCATTAAAATTTATTTTTAAATTTTTTAAAAAAATGTTTCATTGGAGAACTTAGAAACATTTTCTTCAAAAAGGTTATAAAATCAAATCATAAAATCATTTCTATTAAGAATATTCCTTTCACATAATCTGTATTTATTTAAAAGTTAATTCTTTGAAAAATAAAGGAAATGTGACCATGTTTCCCAAAGAAAATATACCAAGAAAAATAAGACTCATTGCCTTTATTTACATGGTCTTTATTTGCACTGTGATTGTATTGTACCTATTTTATTTTTAATATTTTTTTCCAATAATGAAAAAATTATTTTAAAATTTTCTTTAGCAACATGAAATTTAGTAAAACACTTGATAAAGATAAATTAAAAATTTTAATGTGGACATTTAAACAATTGGAATTATTACATAATTTAAATCAAACTATGTTTTCTGAAGTAATAAATAGTTTGAATCATTTGCATCAATATAATCTATCTGGACGTCGTGAATTCCCATTATATGTTGAGGAACCAAAATTTGTTGTTATTAGAAGAGAAGAAGAACAATATAATAATAATAATATGGGTAATTAAAATTATTATTATAATTATAATGCTATATAGTTACTCTCGCCGTTCGTGCGAATATTGGAAAATATATGAATGTAGGCAAACTCGCCGAAGTCATGCCGCTGGTGCCGCACTGCCGCAACAAAGTTGGTTAAATTTCAACTTTATGCCGCGATGCCGGATTGAAATGTCACTTTGTCTTAAAAAATAGACACTAAAATTAAAACGATTTCTTCTAATTGCAGCATTTTTAATAATTAATAATAAAAAAATGTTCAACACAATATTTTTGTAAATAAATTAATGTAAATATACAACTGATGCCGCTTTGAGTGTGCCTACCATTAGCGGCACCAACGGCATTTGAAATTTCAAAGCGGTGCAGCAAGCGCGGCAAAGCCGCGAGACTAACTGCTGGGTAATACCGTATAACCAAGATTCCGAATGAATTCTAAAATGAAGTTTAATATATATGGGCGATTTCATTTTGGATTCCTATTTTTTAATTCCTTTTGGAATCCATTAGGAATATAAATACTTTCATGTATTCCTAATAAATTAGAAAAAAAATCTGAATTCAAATTGGCTTAATGATTTCAAAATGAACTCAAAATAAAGTAAAACTTAAGCAAAAATTGATTTAAAATTAACTCAGAATTAATACCAACTAAAGACAATCTGAAGCCAAACTGAATTCAAAATGAACTTATAATGAAGTAAAACTGAAGTCAAAATGATTTCCAAATGAATTCAAAATTAATTATATTTTATAAGTAAATTTAGTTTTGTTTCGAAATTATAAGTTTAAAATAAAAATATTTTAAATTTGTATATTACCATAAAATTAAATTTCTATATAAATACAATAATAATTTATAGAGAATTTTTTGTAATTTCAAAATTAACTTTAATTAGTTTTATATTCACCAAAATTTTTACTTAATGTCGTTACTTTCAAAATGAAATTTTTATATAATATATTTTAATTTGTTTTATACTATATATAAATTTAAATAGGTGATTACATGATGGATGATCCTTTTATACCACCAAGAGGACGTAAACATATACCAGAATTACAAAAATTATTGGAACGTTATGATTTATTTGTACCAAATCGTGGTAAAAAGGATAAAATCAAAGATATTTTTAAATATGATGATTTATTTTTTCCAAATCGTGGTAAAAAATCAAATTACAATAAAATTCCAACAAATTTACGATCACAAAATACAATGCAATAAAAGTATCTTGTTTTTTAAATAATAAGTACTTTAATTCTAATCCCAATGAAATTCATAAGGACTGATTGAATTCGTATTTTGAATAAAACATAAATTATAAATTATAATTGTATGCACTATTACCAGTATGCACTATAGTTATAATTAAATTGCACACACAATTTAAAAAAAAAATATATCCAAAAATTATAAAAGATTTAAAATTATGTAAATAAAATGTTAAAATAAAAAAAAAAAATGAGACCTAAATAAAAATAAAATGCTTTGAAATTTGAATAATTAATTTTTGTTTCTATTATTACAGTTTTAATACATAAAATGTGAGATTAGATTGACAAATCAATCTCTGATTCGGGCACTTTTGTATTAAATCAATTAAACACTTCTGAACTGATACCAAATAGTTTTAATTTATAAGATGAATGTACAAAAATTATTGGAATTCAAATATATTTAAATTCGAATTTAATTCAAATATTTAAATTCGAATATGAAGTCTTCTAAAGTTTAGGACTGGCATCTCAGATAATATTAGTCAATTCTATTTCAAGTTAACGAGTAGTTATTTCTAACAAAATCGGATAGTAAATAGTTTAATGATACACTCAAAAGCATTTACAAATAAAGTACCAAGGATACAAAGAACTCTTGGTAGATCAAATATAGACTTGAACTTGAAATGGCGTTGATTTTAAAAAAAGGATTTAAAAGGGCTGGACTGGACAGACAGACTGACAATGTAAAATCTTATAAAAACTTTTGTACTATTGTACAAAAGTGCTTAAAAAATTAATATTCAAAGAGAAATCAATAAAAACAAAAAATTTGACTATAGCAAAAAACGTAATATTATTTAAATTTACTAGCTTTTTTTACTAACCTTGACTTTTTCTAAATATTCCTGAAGCTCAACATATGGATCTTCTTCATTATCTCCACTAGTATCATCACAAATATCTGTTGTTGCCAATTTTATTTTACTATTTTGATCAGTTATATTCGATTGATGTGTTTTATTACTTTCACATTTTTCATATGCTGTTTTATCAGATATTTTATGTAGTGATTTATTATTATTTTTTATATTATTGTCATCAATAATATTTTCTAAATAAAATAATATATAAAAAAAAAAATTAATATATTCTTTTCAAACGACATAAAAAATAATACCATTATTATTATTGGCATTGAAATTATCATTAATATAAAATAAATATTTAATTTTTTTGGTTTTTACCTAATTTATTACTGCAATTTTTAGTCAATATATCTTTCTTAACAATTTTTATATTATAATTAATAATTTTGTCTAGATTTTCATGCTTTTTACTGCTGCCGCTACAACAACTACTACTGCTACTGATGGAAATTTCATTATCTCGAGATTTTAATTTTTCTGGAAATTTTTTAATAATATTTTTTTTATCTAATATTAAATTATCGTTATTATTATTAAATTTTGTTGTATTTAATGGTGATGCAAATGAATTTTCAATAATTTTTATATTATTATTTTTTATTATATTTGATGTCTTATTGATACTATCATCGTCATCATCATCGACATCATCATCAATATAACTAAAATCATTTTCCATTAATATATTATTCGTCACATGTTTTATATCATTTTGATAATTTAATTTATTATTGCTAGTTATATTATTTCTTTGGTCTGTATTATTTTCATTTGATGATGAACTTTCAATAAATGTTACCTCTTTTGTTTTTGACATTTTTTTATTAAATCCATTTATGAAATAGCTGGTGGATGAAAAACATATAAAGAAAAGAAAAAAAAAAAGGAATTTTCAATTTAAAATAAAAAAAAAAACAGGTGGTTATTGGTATTCAATTATATATAAATATATGTAATTGAGAAATTTTTAATGAAAAATGATTGTTAATTTGTGACATCATTTTGATTGACTTGTGATTTTAAAATATCGTAAATTTTCTTCTGTTTTAGCTTTCACTATATACTTTGTAAAATTATTACTAATCGTAAATATATATATTATATATAATTTGGCTATATTATATTTATTTCGGATCAGTGGTGGGTCTAGATATATTGTATGGTATAAAGTTGGATTGCTTGACAATAATTAAAATTCAACTTAAACAAAGGTTTTAAAACCAAATTCTATTGAACAGTGAGAACAAATATAAATTTTCTGCATTTCTGCACTTAAATTTGTTGAAAATTATACGATATTGATTTGTTTATTGACAAAATTTCAAATAAATTTTAGTATTTAGTCTTAATGAAAAATAAATATTAATTTTGAAAAACTCTTTTAATCGTACTGCTAATTATTTGGTAGAGGGTAAGATTTCTGTAAAAAAACAGTGCTTAAATTAGTTACCTTTGATTTGAGTAATAATATTATATTATATTTTCGGTTTGATCAATTTATAGCAAAAACATCGTAAATAGATTTGTAAAAAAAATCATTTCAATATCTTATGATTATTTATATATTGATGATCATATTATATATTTTATTTGATAGAGACGGAGAGAAAGATTTTTTTAAATTACATTTTACATATCTATATAATAAACTTAATTGTCATACCTCCCTTTCCCTTAAGCTTACCGATTAAATCGAATTAGCTATTTTTTAAATTATTCTTTGTTATAACACATTTTAGAAAATAATCATAAAAAAATATAAAATTTCGGAATCAATTTTAAATCGACAATCTGAATATTAAATATGATCCGCCGCTGTTTCTTGATAAGTAAATTTATTTTAAAAATATTCTGAAATTATATGATTGATCTGAATTTGGCCATTATAGAATTATTTTACCTAAAGTTTATAATTCAATGACAATAAATGAATTTTAAATTATTATACTCGTCGGTATTTTAAAAATATATTATTTTTACAAATTTTAATTGAAAATTATTTACAAAAGTAATTACTATATTTTGCATAATTTTATTTGCCAATAAATTCATATTTCTTGTATAATAATTTTCATATAGATATATTTTATCATTAATATTGTTAATTTTATTGCAAAGTGTTAATGAAACTTGAATCAATATTAACGTTTTGAGATCATCATCGAATTTTGATTGTATAAAATTTTATTAAACCTGAACTGCATATCTTATAATTTCTTTATAATATTAAAATATTACGAACGACATTAAAATTATCACCAGAAATATATTAACATTTATTTATTTGACTAACATATTTGAATCCTTAAAATATATCATGTGAATTTTAATGTGTCCGTTTTTAAATCTATTTGCACATGCGCAATATCGAAAATCATTTAATTTAGTTTATAATTTTGATTGGGAATTCTGAAAGAAGGAGGTGCAAATTATATTTTTCTTAATTATATATATATAAAATTATAAATATCCTAAATTAAGAATCGCATTTTTAGTGGATACTAAAAAATATTTTGAATAAATATTTAAAAAGGGTGGAGTTGTCAATGAAATAAACAAAAAATATATTTGGCTCTAGTGATGATGATCTTAAAATTGTTTTATTTTTGGTTTTTAGTATATAAAACATCTGGTATTATCGTAATGGATAGGAGAAAATTCTAATTACAATTTTTAAAATATATTTAGGTAAATGAAAATTAACACTGTTATTGATTGCGAATATTTTTATTTAAATTATTTTTTTTTGATTGAAAATATTAGACTATTATTATTTATATTAATCAGAAATTTGTACTTACATTTTATACTGAATATATTATTTAACATAAAATTATATTTATTCTGGTTTCATTAATTAAAGCTAAAAAAATTTCTTGTGATTTTATAGAAATTTTTTTGTTAGACACATTTTATTTAGATATTATACAAGAATTTATATTATAAAAATCATTGAACGAAACGATATTTATGGTATTATATACATTAGTGTAGCAGTAACAGAAATAGAAAATAATCAACTTTTTATGAATGATTTAATTTTTTTTATATACATATATATATACGAATATTTATTATTATCACAATCAAACAATTTATATCTCATACATATACAAAATAAAAAGAAATATGTATATAATTTTTTTTTTTACTTTTATTACAATTGAATTTTAATTCATTTTTCAATTTATAAAATATATATTTTAATGCTACACTTAGTAAAGAGAATTGTAATTATTATAAATCCATAATTTATCCACTCATATTCAATTACAATTAATAATGTTACCTAATCAAATTAACAAGTAAATAATATATTTGGGTTTTTCTATTTTTCTTTTTTTTTTTTGTAAAATTGAAATCACCAGCAACAATTCACTAGATTATTATTCTTTTTATTTTTTGTAGTAGTGGAATAAGTGTACCTTCATTTTTATTTCATAATTTATTAATGATATACAAAAGATTTCACTAGATTTATTTATAAGGTGAAATGATCTTTTAATTAAAAATATTATAATAAATTTATTGAACACAATATTGCACTTAAATATTTATTAAAAAGAAAATATAATATAGAATTTTTTTTTAAGAATATACAATGTATATTTTTTATGACAAACATATGCCCACTAATATTTTACTCTTTATTTATTTTCTACCCAGATATGGGAAACTATATAATAATATTTTAGTGTTTGTTCAAAATGTTACTTATCAGTTTGCCCTAAAGATAAATCGTATTATAAATACTGTAATTTTATTTAATTTTTATTTTTTAATTTTAATTTTGTTTAGTATTTATATATATTTGTAAGAAAAAAGCAAATAAACTATTAAAAATCATTTTATTTAATATTATTATATTCCTACTTTTAACTTATTCGTTACATTTTCTACAATGAATGTGATTTCTACTCTACTACAACTCTAAAACTACTCTATTCGATCGATCAAATGAGAATTTTTGACATTACTTTTAAAATGCGATCGTACAAATTTACACACATTGAAATTGAATTTTGTATGTTTGTATAAATATATTATTCCAGCGCCCAAACATATACCAATAAGATATACAAATTATTATTTACAAGATCAGTAAGAAAAAACGAGATAGATAATTAGTAAATGAGTAAATTCTGACATCATTTTTGATTTGTTGGTGGATAAAAATCAACTATCTGTGTATAAATGCTATGATCTTTAGAATTTTTTATTTGGAAACACATCCGGATATATATATATATATATATATATATATATATATATATATATATATATATATATATATATATATATATATATATATTTTAAAATCTTTATGACATAATTTGGCAGTTTCGTTATATTAACAGAAAAAAATATGAAATCTTTTTAATTTTTTAGCGGAATAACTTTCTTTTTATTATTTATTATTATGATACAATAAAATATTATATATAAGAATTAAATTTAATACGAAACAAAATAAAAAACAAATTGAATAAAATTTTATCCTATTGCAGATGTTACAATTTCTGCCACATCAGAATCAGTAGTACGTACTGTTAATTTCATTGTTACGCCATCAGATAGAGCAAGTTTACAACGTACCAATATTTCGGCACTATTACGAAATGTTCCTAAACATAAAAAATAATATTATATAAGTAGTTAATTAAAAAATAGCTTGCTATAAACCATACCAGAACATAATAATGTATGCGTATGTATTCCATCAGGAACTTTTTCTGACCAATTAGCAGCAGCTAATCCCAAGAATTTTAATATTGTTACAACAGCATCTTGTAATGTATTAACAGCAGATAAAGCATAAGTATCCTCAGCTTCAGTCCATTCTATCAATTATTAATAATTTCATGAATACAAAAAAAAAATATATTTATTTTATTTATTACCTTCTGTGTCAGCGCCATCCCAAGCCGCAATAAAATTACTCTTTTTATTTTTTTGTATTTGATCAGCAACACTAATTTCCAAATCTTCTACCATATATTCATCATCATATCCATCATCAGAATCTGGTAATCCGGTTGTAGGATCACAATCTTTTACAATAAATTTTAATGTTGCTCCAAATGTTGCTAAATGAATAAAAAAAAAATGAAATTAAACAAAAAAACATTAAAATCCTTCTTTTCTTAGATTTTTACCAACAGAACTTGGTAAATCAGGCGGAAATTCAGCAATCACAAATGTTGAACCCATTTCATTATATGGTAATTTTGGACATGGAATTTGTGCTCGTGCTATAAAACCATCCGGTACAGTTAAATCAACACGGACATTTTCAAGTAATTGATCCGACAAAGTATTGAGACAATTAAACTGTATATAAAAATTATAAATAAAAATTTTATAAATTTAAAATAAAAATATAATATTGATTTTACCTGAAATACAACGAAATTGGCAAAAATATGTTTAATACATTTTACAGTATATTCTGTTTCATTTTCGGTCAATTGAACTGGTATACATGTTTTATGAATTGGACCAAGTCGTTGAATACCCGGAATTTGAGATAATCTTTCGGAACTCTCTTCTTCTTTAGTTAGTTTCGGTGCTCGTGATGCTATAATAAAATATAATTTATTATATTATTTTATGAAAAAAATAACTAAAAATTACTATTAGATGTTAGCATTGGATCATTGGTATTTTCTTCTTGAATTATTACTGTTTTTGGAACAACAGATAAATTAAATGTTTCATTCAGATCACCATTTAAATGCTCAACTAAAGCTTTTTCAAGTAATGTTAATGAGCAACTTGTTTTCTCAATAATACATTTTTTATATAAATCAAATTTTTCAGTTTGTAATAGAAGTAAATAATAAGTAGCACGATCACGTACTTCATCATCATGATCCATTTGACATCGTCCTAATAAAACTAAAATATTATTTATTAAAGATGGACATGACGCACCAAATTGAGCTAAAGCAGATACAGCTGCGGCACGAACTGTTGGATTTTCTAATATAACACGATTATATATGAAACGTATATATCTAAGGAAAATAAATTTATATAAATTTTATTAATTTTATTTAAAACAAATTCTTACTTTGATGGTGTATTTGAGAATGGACCTTCTTTTCCAAGTAAATGCAAAATACGAACGGCTAAACTTGTATGTTCACAATCTTCAATAAATTCACATAAATGTGATAAACCAGATTCTTTAGCATCAACATTATCCTCAATAATTGTAATAATTGTATCAACAATTGATGTTTTATACTCTAAACCACCTTCTTCACGTAACATACCGCTTAGGAAATTCATTAAAATTGTATGTTTACGTGGAAATTTTGTACATAATGCACATATTGCCTGAACAACAACAACTTTAAATTCATCTGATATTTCAGCAACAAATGTTGAAATTTGTTTCATTAATCGTTCTACCGAACTTTCGGCACCAGTTTTTAATAAAGTTGTAATTGCAAGTGTTGCTACTGAGCGATTTGAATCTGTTATTAAGCCTTCTAAATCTAAATTACATGTTGTTACGGCAGCTGGATGTGTCATTGCAACCTTATTTAAAGTACGTACCGCTGCAAAACGTAATGTAGCTTTTGGTGAACTACAAAACAATTGTAATATACTAAATGCTGGTGCTAAAACACGTGCATTTGTATTTTTTAAATTAACAATAGCATGGGCAGCTTCATAAATTACCATTTCACTTTTATGGCGTAAACACGATTCAATAAAAGTAAACATTGGTGAATCTGAAAGTTCTTCATTAGTAATATCTTCCTCATCTATTAGTTTACATACAATGCGAATCTAAAAAAAAATAATAAATATTTATTTAAATACACTTATAGATACATTATATATATATAAATTTATTAATTTACCAACATACAAACACCATATGAACTTTTCATTGTATTTCTCGTTAGTTTATTAACTAACTTTGAAACAGCCAATCTATCAGACTTTCTTATATGATATAAAAGTCCTAAAGCATGATATTGTACCATAATATTGTCACTGTTCAATGCTTCTTGTGCTTCATTTGCCCATCGTTTAATAACATCACTAGATGTGCCAGCTAATTTTATGGAACTAACTAAAGCAGCACATGATACGGCAGCATTTTTATCAACAATACATTGTTTCATATATCTTTCAACTGCTTGTAACATAGTATTATCTGTAATACTACATAGAGCTCGTATAGCAGCTGCTCTATATAAATCTTCTTTGCCAGTCATATCTTTAGTCAAAGAACTAGTCACAATTATAACATCCTCAGCAATTGAACTAAGTTCTTTGATTCCTAAATATACCATACGTCTCAAAACCACATCTTTAGATTGAAAAAGTTTTGTCATTGCAAAAAAACAATCAGTAGCTTCACGTGCAACTAATTGTTCTCCCTATATTTAATACATTTTAAATTAAAATTATATTCAAGAAATATTGAAATTGAAATTACCTGATTGATAATGTATAAAATTTTAGTCAAGATTTGAGTACATTTTCTTGCATTGACTGGAGTTTCATTAAATGTTCGAGTTTCTTGAAGTAATGCTGTTTTTTCCAAATTCTGATACATGTTGGATGAACCTTAATAAATTATTTGAGAATATTTAGAAAATTCTATATTAATAAAATAATTTTAAGTTTGATGTTTTATAGTAATGGCGTCGCACACTGACTGATTCTAAACTGATTGTCTATATAACTGACTTAATCATAATCTTATCTATGTTACCTTCATCATCATCATCTTTATCAAGCCGGAATGAACCCATTTTATGCGGTTTATTTTTAATAAAACTGTAAAATTATTATAAATTAATAAATTCTAATGACAGTATTTTATACACGTCACCTATGTGCCAAGAAAAGTATCATCCAAAATATTGAAATGTCAATTTTGTAGTATTTATTGTTGTTGTTAAAATTGACATTATACTTAAGAAAAAAAACCGTTTAACAGAGTCTACCACTTCGAAAACTATAAATAAATAAGCGAAATTTAATCACAATTCAATTCGTTGCTTTTAATTTTCTGCAGTAGATATCTAGCGTTAGAGAAGTCGTTCTATAACTAGAGATTTCGAATAGAAAAATAATTTTATTAATTACAAAATACTTAGTGCGGGAAATGTTCTAATAATGAAATCAGTTGCACAATGTGTTAGATCCTGTCATCTTGTGAAAAATAAGTATAAATGGTACCTAAAACAGGCTAAAATTTGTGTGAATTTTTTTTTTTTAAGGAAGAAATTAATTATTTATTTAGTAGGTAACATTTTTTTATATAAATGTTATACTAAGACTAAGTTTTGGTAAAATTTACAAGGTGGTCATTGCGGATCGCAACACATAGAGCTCTGTGAATCCATAGTAGATAGGAGATCAATCGTTTGTACACAGATGGATCCAAAACAAACGATGACGTGGAAGCAGGCGTGTATGTGAAAGACACTGAAGTCGTTATTAGTCAGACTGATAGAGATGTTTACTTTTTAGATTGCTTACCGTATGCAAAATATGTTTCTCATTCGCTTCGATGTTGAACCTTAGTTGCTCTCTATAGTATAGATATAGAGTATGTTCTGGTATGAATTCTCCTCATACTGGCAACTGGTGCTAGTCAGGAACTTAAAGGGTTTGCAGTTCCCAAAAATTGAAAGTTATAGTGTTAGAAGGTTATAAATAATATCCAGAAAATAAAATAAAATTAATTAATAAATAAAAAAAATATTCAATTTTTACACGCAATTGACTTTTGAACTACCTTGCATAAATATTGTTTTATCAAAGAACACAATTTCATTAATCACTAAATTGAAGAGGACAATTCAGTGAATATCATAACTAACTAGAAGGGTACAGAATAAGAACAGGACAATCTGCAATTTGCAATGCTATTTAACATTTTTTCTGAAAAACTTTAAAAGAAGACCAAATTGACCAAAATGACTAATAATAAATTTGTTTTGGAAAATGACCAAGTAGACTTGAAAATGCTATCCTTCCTTATTTACTACCCGCATTTCTCTATTGCCATATTTAAATCCAAGTGCAATAAAAAATAGCCCTTTAAGGCGCTAAATTCTACTGAACGGCATTTATGATTTACTAAAATTTATAAATTTTTGACATTGCCTTATCAGCGTGAATTTTGCTTTTCAATATACTAAAAATTTTAAATTATAGTTTTGATATGAACTAAGAGATGGCGCTGTATTAGAATTTCATTAAATACTTCTTTTTCTATATTATGTACAATTTACAACAGATTATTTTTCAAAATAATTTTCTTTTTAATTTTAAACCACGGTAGTCGTGTGACGTTCGTTATTTAAAAAAAATGAGTTTTTTTTATATAAAATATAGAATTAAGTTATTGATAAGTTCAATATGTAGATTAATCTAATTTAATATTTTAGAATTTCAGTTAATCGGATTGTGGTCAAGAATTAGTTGAAATTAAAGTTATTTTCATATTGATTAGAATTTTTTTACTCAGATTAATTTAAATATATTAAAAGTATATTAAATATTTGTATTTTTAGTTTATACATTTATTAAAACCACTAAAAAGTGCCTTTAAAAATGCTATGGGGAATTTGGAATTATATAAAATTATCTGTAAAAAATATCAAATGGAAGAATGAAATAGCTTTAAAAAATTCAGCATACCAACCAACAAAAATTGAACATTTAGCAAATATTATAACACATGGATTATGGATAATTCCAGCAATAATGGCTACATCCGAATTAATTACAAGATCAACAAATATTAAACAATTTTTAGCTGCTTCAATTTATGGAATTTCATTAATTTTATTATTTTCAATATCAACAATATTTCATGGTATTTTTTATTGTAATTGTCGAAAAACATTAAAAAATGTTTTTCATCGTTGTGACCGAGCAATGATTTATGTTTTTATTGCTAGCTCATATTTTCCATGGCTTTATTTAGATTATCATTCTTATCATATCATATTAGATTCGTTACAATGGATTATTTGGATATTAGTGATATTTGGAATATTTTATCAGCAAATTTATCATGAACGTTTTAAATGTTTGGAAACAATTATTTATCTAATAATTGGTATTGGACCATTTATTGTTGTAGTTATGAGTGGTCATGAATTTCAAGGATCAACAGAACTTAAAATTGGTGGATTTATTTATATATTAGGTGTAGGTTTTTTCAAATCAGATGGAATAATACCATGTGCTCATGCTATATGGCATTTGTTTGTTGGTATAGGAGCAGCTATTCATTATTTTGCTATTTTAAATTATTTATTTACAACCAAAAATATTAGCTAATCAATTTAATTAAATTAATTTTATATATTTCTAAAATATTTAACTATGTATATTTAAAAAAACAAATACTATATAGATAAAAAAAATTCAAGATAAAGTTTATTAACCAAAATGTACTTTGTCCGAATGCAATAAATAATAATGTATATATTAAAATAATATATAATAATAAAAAAAAATTTCTTTCAATATATATTAATAAGAATTTACAATTTATAAGGAAATGTATTTTTTAATAAATAAATTTATAATCAAAAAATTTGCTTATAGAAATGGAAATTTATATATCAGTGTAAATTTATACATAATGATAAAAATGCATGACGTAGCCGAAATTAAGTACATTAAGTGACCTATTTATATAGTAAACATTTTTTTATTGAGGTTAAACTTTAACATTAAAAATTATCTATCCGTTTATGTTAATATAAATATTATGTATTATATTTAAATTGCAATCTCATAATAATCTATCAAATAAATACAAAAATTTTTGGATTGAAAATTTTAAAATGTTTTGTTAGAATTTATAATTAGAATTAGAATTTTTGTGCCAAATATCGAGTATATGCTGATTAAAATGCTTGTATTTAGTTGCTTGGTTATCGAGAATAATTGCATATGGTTAATCAGTATACAAACAATTTTTTTTCCGGCTCTAAATTCCAACAAATTAAATATTATGAATCAAATTTACATAGTAAAGTTATATTAATCCAAAAATATGAAAATATCTCACCGACAATTTACATAATAATATTAGTAGAAATAACAATGTGTGTAATTCCAGTGGTAGAAACGAAAAAGAAAAAAAAAATTATCGTTTGGCATTCAAAGTGTTAATTGATTTTTTAAATGCCAAGTTCAATTATTTTTGTTGTTTATTTATATATTTTAAAATTTTAAAACATTTTATTACAAAGTTTTTTTTGAAACTAATTTATTTACATATCAACTACATTTTATAAAAAATTAATTAAAAATTGTAATAAGTACTTCATTATTTATATAAAGTAGTCCTAAAGTCAATTATATTTAATATATACTACATAGAAAATTATAATTACATTTACACTTATCACTAACAAATATATAAATAAATAAATATATACAAGTTTTTCATTATTTATTTAAGCTTCTTGGCTATATTTTTTTTATTAAACTAGCACCAGTTTAGTTTGTTTTCTTTCGTAAGCCGAAACATAAAGTCGTAGTGTGTACTAGCATTGTTAAAAGTTTTAGTTTATAAATATTTCATTTTATATAAACAAAAATAAAAATATTTTATTAAGTTACTTAATAATTTAATAAAATTTTAATTTTTTTCTGTTTAATTATAAAAGTAACTATATTTAAAATTTATTTAATATAAATTTAATTTAAAATTTAAAATAATTTTTTTTTAAAAATATAGTTCATCTACTTTAAATTAAATTAAAAAAAAAAAACAATTTCGTCAAGCTTCAAAGATTTATGAGGTTCATAGATTTGTTTACATAGGTAATACTGTGAAATAAGTTTAAGTTCAAATTTAAATATTTAATTCAAAACAAACTCCTGCTCTACCGAACAATGAAATAGCTTATAAGTATAGATCGATGATTAAGAGTTTTGTCAAAGTTCAAAATATTTATATACTATCAAAAATCATATATAATATTTATTGTTTACTTGAAGTGCGAAAAATGGTAGTATAATTTATAAATAAAATATAAATTACACCTTAGGACCACCAAAATAATTGAATTATTACATGCATATTTATAAAATTACCAATTATTTGTCTAGGATGGATAATCATTTTATATATACAACCTTCACTTGTTGCAGAAACAATTAGTTGTCTAATAAAATATGAAATAATATATAAATTTTTAATATGTTTTCTAATGTATATTTAATTATGTATTAAGATCTCAACACTTAACAGTTCATTTAAAACTATTTAATTAACAATTATTGTTTATTTAGATGTGATTAAAGCAATTAAAATTTTGTAATTGGTTAAATAAATATAACAAGTAGTAGCCAGTTAATGTTTAAATGTACACAGTTTAAGTATTGTCTATTGCTACTATTAGTATTTTATTTTCAATAGATTATTTAATAATTCACCTAAATTTATGATTCCAAAACTATGTAGTAGTTCCATTTCCATATAAGAAAGCTAGCTTATTTCAAATTTGGTAAATATTAGAGGGTATAGCATTTATGAGAAATGTCAATAAAATATACCACATTTTCTCGAAACTCAAATATTTCTATTAAATTTGTTTTATTTATTTTATTTGGTATATGTTTCTTCAACTTCACTAACTCATAATTTCAACATTATTGCCAAAATTTTTTAAATATACCAAAAATTATATCGAAATCGATTAAAGTAACAAATATTTGCTATAAGTTTATAAAAATTAACGAAAACTAATGGTTTTTTTAGGATACGCTTTGTTGTTAAGTTACACAGATTTTTGTAAATTTGTATAATTTTCCCTTCTAATTTATATTAAAGTCTGTGACCAAAAATCAAATTATTTGAATTTTTAATTTTGTAATCAACAAACAGAAATAAATCATAATTTATTACAAAAACTTACAGAAATAAAACCAAACTTTCCTAAAATACATCAAAAATTTTGTAGAGTATGTTAAGTATTACAATTATAATAACATATTTTTTTTATTTTCCTTGAGAAATATCTAATTGAGGAAATTTTTGATAAAAAATTAATGTATACTTAATGGAAATATTCAGTATTTGTTCTGGACAATATAAAATTGCAAATAAAACCGGTATATTTTATGTAATCTTACAGTTATCTATCTGAGTATATTTATATATATGTAAATGGAAAATATGTTAAAAAATCAACTATCTCAAAAATAATAGACAAATTCGCATCATGCATGGAAAATATAAAATTTTTCCAACTTAATAAATTTAGTTTAAAAAAATGCTTATATGTTTATAATTCATCAAATACAGTTTTTAATAAATTTCATGATACCTGAACCTGATGGGTTCTCAGCTATATGGAAATAAAGGTGAGATTACACTCAATACCTTAATATCTAATTTATGATTTATTTATGTCACAATAGTATTGTGATTTTTATAAAAAGATCCGACATCACTCTATATATATACTTGTAAAATTAACCTTTTGTCGTAGTTAATTTTTTGTGACACTGGGAGAGTTAGTAATATTATTCAGAATACTACATGATATATGTTGTTTGAAAAATTAAAATATATAAAAAAAATATTAAAGATAATTTTACCAGTAATTTTAACAAACTCCTTTAAATAAGCGAAAAAAATTAATTGAAAAATTTGAATATAAGAGTGGACAGTGGAGTAAAATTTTAGCAGTACGGTGTAAACATTACCTACCTGTTCAGACCTGTTTAACACTTTTTTTTACATATTCAGTTTGAGTAAATTGAAAACTATTGAAATATGTTGTGAGATCATTTTCACTTTCTGTTTTAAATAAATGAATTTTCTTTCTTGCTGCAATATTATGCAGACAATATTTTATGTGTATAATAATAATCTTGTTTATATTTACAAAATTAAAATCAATTCATTTTCAACCTTGAAAATTTACGTCAACGCTTTTCAATGCAATGAAAGCAGTTTTTTTAATATACTTATTTTACTCGTAATTGGTCATTTCGTTTGTTTTATGTATAGTGGAATAGTACAGTAAACATGTTAAATTAAATTATTGTCACTTGCAGAATGATAATTTATTTAAACACTATCCGATAACGCCATAATTTATTCGGATATTGCAACATGAAATAATGAAATTTTATTTATTTTATCTCCTTTTCTACATTAAATTTAGAGAAATATTCATCTTCTTTTTGTCATTTAGTGTAAAAGAAAGACAAATCTATTTTTTGTAAACTTTGGGTAACTTTTCCTAATTGCGTAATTGCCAGTAATTATTTCAAAGTCTCATATCTCCATATATATATATCATTATGGGACTTTAAAAAAGTTCCATATAGCACATTGATAAGCTCACATAATGTCATATAACGATTGTTACGGTTTGCGCAATTATCAGTGTCAACAACACATAAATCTGCAAATTCATCAACACAAGTTATTTATATTTAAATTTAAAGAAAATCAATAAAATATTTATGAGAAAACTCCAAGTTGTATCCTGAGAATGTAAAAATGAGTACGAAACTTTTTATAGTGACTGGTATTGTTATCAAAAACTATCAATTCTGTTTTTAGGAAGGTCCAATTCCAATACCTAAGAATAACTTATATAATTTTCTGTAATAACGTAAGTAAAATTATTGACAGCTCTCTGCATTTCAATATTTTTAACAGCTGACAGTCTATTCTATCTATATTTTTTGTTAGTTATATGTGTGTAGCTGATAAGCTCAGAAACTACTGGGCCGAATGAGGTCAAACTTATACATAATGTTTGATCCGTACCAACTTTAGGTTTATAGTGCAAAAAAAAAAAATTTAGTCATAGCGTTTTTCAGCTATACTATAGATAAAGTATTTTATGTTTAATTAGATTTGGCTAAAATAAATAATTTGCACGTTGTTGAGCTACGATTTTATGTTGAGTCCAATAATTTAAACCATTTACTAACTTACTGGTATCACCTTTCCATTGCTACAATTTTTAATTTCATCTATGGAGGCATTTGCCCAGACTGTGTCTGGGATCACATCATTTTTTATATATTTATTTATGTAATCATTTGTATGCATATATTAATTACTACAGTAATCAAGATCAAGGTTAAAATAAAAAACAATTTTATAATTACTAGTTTAGAAACGATAGATTTAAATATAGAATCAATAATAAAACTTTAATTACAATATTCTAATATTTGTTGTCACTGTGCATAGCATATAGATAATTAAGGGCACTTTAATCATTATTATTAAATAAAATGACGAGATTATTGACATCATAATGATAAATCAAACTTTACATAATATAACCTTTATAAAATCTACAGGAAAATAAAAATATTATATTTCACATTCTAAATATTCGTTACAAGCTACATTAAAATGAAAATGCATTTAAAAGTCAAGTTCAAAGTTGGTATATTAAATGTTAAAATATTTTATTGATAAACAAGTTAAATTTAAAATAAATCTGTAACTCAAATAATTGAAGGACTCGATACGAAACATTTTTTAACTTCAATATTCGAACTTTCACAAATTACATGAAAATATTTCTTTTAATCACAGTTTAAATTTGAATCTGATCTAGTTTTGCACCAAACCCTTCAATTTCAATAAAATATTTTATGTGGTTACTTATAGAAACAATTATTTTATTTCCAGTTGCTTTTTCCAGGAAGTAAAACTGAACGGATACAATAAAATTACCTTAAGAATATTTTCCATCAGTAAATTCATTTCTTATTATTATATATTTATGAAGTAATTAAAATTAAACTTAACTATAACTAGTAAACATAAGTGTTTGTAATATTATCAAGTAAAAAGCTAAAAATAAATTGTTTTAATTCGATTTAAAAAAAAAAAAAAATTGATTGTTGAAATGCAAACTTTTCAACGAATATTTAGTCTGTTCAAGTTAATGAATTCGTGCAAAGGTCTTTTAATGTTAGTAGAGACCTAAATAAATAAAAAATTAATTTACATTTCAAATAATTTTATCTTTATAAATATATAAAATGGAAATAATATTACGATTTCTTGGTTTTCTATTAAATGCATTACGAATTATAATTTATCCAATTGTGATTTTAATACATGGATTCAAAAGGAAAACTGTACCACCAATAAAAAATGATATATTAAAAATAGCTGCAATTGATTTAGCTAAAAAAATTCGAAATAAAGAAGTAAATTTTAATTAATATATTTTCATAAAATTTAATTTTTAATAAATTTTAAATATTTTATATATCTATACATAGTTAAAATCTGAAGATGTAGTTCGTGCTTATATTGAAAGAATAAATGAAATAAATCCATATATAAATGCAGTAATTGAAGATCGATATGAGGATGCAATTAAAGATGCCCAAAGAGCTGATCAAATGTGTAAAACATTTAATGCAATTGATATTGAAAAACAATTTCCATTACTTGGTGTTCCATTTACAGTAAAAGAATCGGTTGGACTCAAAGGTTAGTTTGTTATAATTATTAAGTTAATAAAATTTTAAAATTAAATGAATATTATATTTATTAAGTTTAATATTAACATAAAATAAATACATTTAGTTTTAAGAAAATAAATTATAATATTTAATTAAATTGGAAAGGTTTAATGTGTATTATAGCAAACTTCAATTAAAATTTCATTGAAATATTAGCACGGTTTTTAAATTATTCTTTAGTGCCTGTAAATAAATTAAGTGTTATAAATCGTATTAATTTGATAGTATGTATACCCCAAATAGCTTGCGAAAAAATCAGTTTTGAGTACAACAAATTCTATACAAAATGTCGTATAAAGAATTTCAATAATTTGAAATATTACTCCATTAAATTTCATAAAATTATATTCAAATATTAGTTGCCGAAATAAAATTACATATTTTCAGGATGTCGTCAATATAAATAACATTTAATAAAATTTAAAATACACTTCTCCACATAAGAATAGAATTAAAAGACTTGTTTATTGTAGGCCTATCTCATGTGGTTGGAAGTTCTTATCGTATTGGCTATAAAGCTATTCAAGATGGCACTGTTGTAGAACGTTTAAAAGCATCCGGCTGTATACCACTTTTAGTATCAAATAATCCAGAATTTTGTTATAGTTGGGAAACTAATAATTTAATAAATGGTCTTTGTAAAAATCCATATGATTTTAGAAAAACGACTGGTGGTTCGTCAGGAGGAGAAGTAAACTATAAATTAGAAAAAAAATATTTTGACTAACATAATTTATATTGTATATTTAAAGGGAGCTTTAATTGGTTCTGGTGCTTCATTGTTTGGTGTTGGTTCTGATGTTGCTGGTTCGATAAGAGTACCAGCTTTATATAATGGTATATTTGGTCATAAACCAACTGGTACACTTCTATCTACTGAAGGACATTTTCCAAATTGTACAGATCCAAAAGTAAAAACATTTTTACAAGTTGGACCTATGTGTCGATATGCCAAAGATTTACCTATTTTAATGCAAATTATGGCTGGTGATAATGCAAATAAACTTAATTTTGATGAAATTATTTATACTAAAGATATAAATGTAAGTATGACTAAAGAAATCCTTAAAACATGAAAGAAAAAATATCAATTTATTTATTTTTTCAGATTTTTTATATGGAAGATATTAATTTTAGTTTTACTAGAAATCCGTGTACTTTTCATATACAATTATCAATTCTTCGTGCTGTGGAATATTTAAAAAGGGCTGGTCTCAAAACTGAAAGAGTAAAAAAATCATTTTAATTAATTAAAATTATTATTTTTATTTCTAAATATATATAAAATAAATTTTTAAAGGCTAGTATAGCTGAAATGTCGAATCTTGAAGAAATTACATTTTCTAGTATTGTTGATATTACTGATGCACCAAATATTTTAGTTAATCCAAAAAATCCTGAGGTAAATACATATAAAAACAAATAAATATTGATATTTTTGTATTTTGTATTTGACACAAATTATTTTACAGGAAATTGATAATTTCTATGAAGAAATTGCAAAACATATTTTCCAAAAACCAAAATATTCTTTTCTTGGATTATTTTTTAATTTCTTATTTATGACACATGGCTTTATACCAAAGAAAAATTTTAGTAAATGGTCTAAGTTGCGTGAAATTTTACGTATAAAATTATTAGAAATGCTTGGTAAAAATGGTGTACTATTTTTTCCAACACTAAATAATCCAGCACTTTATCATAATATGTCACCTGTAAATTTATTTGGTTTTGTATTTCCAACAATTTGGAATGTTCTTGGTTTTCCAGCTACCCATATACCAATGGGTTTAGATAATAATGGTTTACCAGTTGGTTTTCAAATTATTGCTGCACCATATCAGGATAAATTATGTTTACAAATTGCTGCTGAATTAGAAGTTGCATTTGGTGGTTGGAAACCACCATCGTCGACATATTAATTTTAATTTTTTTATTTTTAATTAATATTAATTATACAATGTATAATATATTTTATAAATTTTAAGAAAAATAAATAATATAAATAATTTATATTGCACAAAATCATATAAAAAATATATTATTTTGAAAATGTTAATTGTAATTTAAATAGATTTTTAATATCAATGAATTTATTAAAACAAATTATTTTATATTAACAATATTTAATTAATCATTTACAATATAAATTATTATTTTTTGTTGGCATTGGTATTTTCAAGAACATTTTTCACTATATTATTTTCTATAATTTTACGTTGAAAAATCTCCTTTTCAAAACATAAAAATATTATTTCACAGATTTGTAATGGTGTTACACTAAAACATATATCAATAAAAAAATCATCTTTCATCATATTCGGAAATATTTTTGTACAACATTCAATAAAAATTGTATCTGTAACATTTTCTAAAAAATTGATAGGAACATTTTTATTACGTTTATCAGCAACAGATTTTATATTATGAAAAAATTTATATGCTTCTCGAATATTTAAATGATATTTAATTTTATGGATTTGACTTAATAATGATTGAATTAATGTTGGACTTTCTAATATCATTTTCCATTGTAATGATTCTTCTTGTTTATTTTGTATAACAGAAAATTCACGTAAAAATATTAAAAACATTGTTGCATATAATCCAAAAATTGTTTCTTTCTCAATTAAAGCTTGTTCCAAAATTGTACAATTTGTTTTATTTAATACAACAATTATATGAATTAAATGTCTTAAGAATTCCCAAAAATATACTGGTTCATTATAATCTAAAGGATCTTTTGGTAATAAATTATATAAATTATCACATAATTCAATATTATCCATTATATTTATACGTGGTATATTTGTTAAAACATCATTATAAAATAACCAAAGTCCTAAACGATTCATAAAAACATATCTTGATACCGTAATACTAATTATGTTCTTATTAAAATTAGCATATTTTAAATATATTAATTTAATTTCCTGATAATTATCTTGTATACTTTGTCGTAAACATTTTAATTCGATTTCATGTGCAAGAGATTCTCTAGAACCTTGTATATTATTCGGTACAGATTTTATAAAATCTAAACATGCTAAACTTTTATCAATTTGATAATTTGATAAAAAATATGGTGTAAAATCGGTTTTACCAGTTGAATGTAATAATAAATCAGAAATATTAATATTAAATATATCTTGACATTGTTTATATTCATCTGATTTTGATTCATTCAAATGACAATAATTTCTACCATCAAATATATTTGGAAAATGTATTAATGATTTTAAAATTTTCTTGGTTTCATCATTTAATGTTAACTGCATACCTTCATAGTAATGATTATTTTCAAACATAATATTACTTACAAAATATTGACCATTTGCTGCTCTTATTAAACCACAACCTTGTTTACGATCCAATTTCCATTGACTTATTATGAACATATCTTCAAATCTTAATAATCCTACACCATTACGATTACCATCAACCCAAAATCCTGAATAATAAGTATCTTTACGTGTTATCAATGGATTAAAAACATTTATATTAAATGACCATCGATAAACACCAAAATCATTGTATTTATCATCAAACCAATTACCATAATATGAATCATTATTAAAAAATACATATTTTCCATATTTACGATAACCATTAATATCAAAATCACCAACGAATTTTCCAGTTTCATATGTACGAATACCAGTTACTGGTAAATCAAAAGCAAATGCACCATCAAAAAATAATGGTAATGCCTAATGTAAATTATATCCTTTAAATTTATGTTACAAAAATTAAATAAAATAAACCTCCAAAACACCTTTTCCATGAAAATATCCATTTAAAAACGAACCTGTATATGTAAAATTTGGAGTTTTCAGATTAGATACGCCATGGCTACTCACACCTTGACTAAATTGACCCACATAATTATCTTCATCAGGATTTGTAAATGTACCACATCCTCTGGCATAGTTTCTATAAAAATTTCCTTGAAATAAATTTTAATAGAATAAATTATAAAATGGATTCAATAAATTTATGTAAAATAGATTTTTATTATTTAGATTCAAGTTAATAAATAAACCGTAAACCAAACTTTTTCATTGGTAACTATAACTATATGCTGCTAACTTAGGGGTAATAGACGTCTTAGTTATATAAAATAGTGATTTGTAAGAAAGAAGGCTATAGTTAGCACTAAACTATCCTGTTTCACAATTTTAATTAAAATGTCTTAGTAACATGTTGCAGCAACATTTTGAATATATTAAGGTACTATATAAACAAATGTTCAGGGAACAAATTAAAATATTTTAAAATCGGACAAAAACTATTATTAAATATTGTCCATTTTTTAAGTATGTAGTTAATTGTTCACATTTAAGCTAATTTATTCTAACTAAATTATTTTATTTCAAGGAATTCAATTTCTTTGAAAGATATTTTCTTTACAAACAAAATTAACAATAATTACCCTGATAATTTGCACCATCACTCCATAAAAAAACACCTTTTCCATGGAATCTTGATTCTACAATATCACCTTCATAAACATTACCATTTTTAAATATAATTTTTCCATGCTATAATTTCAAATAAATATTAAATAATTCAATTATAATTTTATATAAATAGAATATACCATAATTTCATCCATTTCTTCAGTTTCATCTTCAGGATAATCCATATATTTTTTTAGAATAATTAATGGCAGTAAATATTCATAAATTTCATTAATAACTGTTTGTGATGGATTATCTAACCAATCATCTTCATCTTCTTCCTCATATTTATCTTCTTGTTCATATTCCAAATCAAATACAGAATCATCACTACAACCACTAATTCCAAATCTTTTAAATTGATCAAAAATATTAGAAATTCCAGTATTATTCTCACTAAAGAAATCTTCTTCCATAATTTTTATATATATAATTAATTGTGCTATTTATGTGTCATTATAATTCATTAATTAAAATATTATTTTAATGACAAATTAAGTTAATAAATAAATTAATTATTTTATGTATTTTTCATGTTTTTTTTTTATAATAAAATTATTTATCAAAGGAACATTTTATTATAATTACAAATAAATTTTAATTAAAGGAAAACAAATTTAATTAATTATTTAATTACAATTTATAATTTTTAAGTTTATGTTTTTCTAAAAATTCTTAAGTTGTTTTATTATATAATTATTTTCCAAGAAAATATTGAAAATGGAAAATACAATTATACCAACTAATAAAATCAAAATTGATTTAAAATTAGATGAAAAGAAAACAGGTTGTCCTTCAAAATGTGATAATAATAATACTAATATATTTCAAATAAAACCAAATGTTATTGAAAAACGTATTGAAAATTATTTAAAAGTTTGGTCAGAATTAGCACAAAATGGAAATGATATTGATACATTATTAGTTAATCCAAATTTATCAATAAAAAATATTAAAGGTTTAGATTATCATGTAAATAATACAAAATCAAAATTAAAATTATTAGCAGAACAAGTGATTAAGAATTCAACTGATCAAGTATTTTATAATATTAATAATTATATTAATTTATTTTGGAAATTATTATTAATTTTATTATATAGAAAAATTCATCTTTTACGGATGATCATAATATGTCAAAGTCATTGAAAAAAAATTCAAGTGGTGATGGACATGGAACTGATAAAATTAATAATAATAATGTAAGTGAAAATGATATAGTAGAAAAATCATCTGTAAAAGTAGATGAGAATATCGGAAAACTAACAGATGAAGATATATTAACTTTAAAGAAACAGTAAGTTAAGTAATAATTTCATAAGCAAAGATGGTTTTTAATATTCGAACTATTGAAAACAGTCTTTATACACCTTACTCAGTTTTTTTACATGTTTTATTGGACTTAATACATCACTGTCCGAAGTCCGATAATCTTTATTTTTATCCTTGAAAATTCGTAGAATGGTTATGGAACAAAATTTACTCAAGTTCCAAGACTGATTATTATAAAGTTTTAAAAAAAGTGGAATTTGAAGCATAAAATTGAGTGGTGTTCAAACCCACCGGCTGTTACCAGATACTAGAGTAACTTACCGGTTAACTTATAGAATTGAAACTATGATTCCCATCAATTTAATCAAAAACGAGTTCATCGAAAACGAATTCATCGAATGCAAGATCATCGTATGATCAATTCATCGAAAAAATATGTTTATTGTTTAAAAAAAAACTTAACTTTGAACATGAGATTTTTATTGCTAGGAATTCCCTGTTACTATAGTAAAAACATTTGGAATGCAAAAGTTATTTTTTTGATTTTAGTAATTATTCAATGGTCATATAGGGGGTGTTCAATGATCATGGTATATTAAACGATGCTTTGCCATACATTTTATCATAAACTGTCATTTAATTTATTTTAATTATTTTTTTTTGAAATTTAAAGACTTGGTAAAAGAACAATTGAATTATCTGAAATTCTACCAAGATATAAATTTTTAGAAGAAAATTTTAATAATTTCTTGTTAATAAAAACAGATTATTTATTGTTAAAACAACAGAAAGAAATTGAATCTCAGCCAGCGGTAAGTACTGTAAATATGTATATACATGTAAACAGAGTTGTTAAATAATACATTATAAAACTAATTCAGTTACATTACCAAATAATGCTACAATATAACAGCAATACTTTCCAAAAAGTAATTACATACTTAAATTTTTAATTATGCATTACTATAATGGATAATGGACTTCATGCAGTACACCAAATTTGGAATTACTTTACTGCATTACAAGTACTTCGTATGTTTATGGTGAAGTACTTTGAAGTATTTTGAAGTACTTTTTAATTAAAAAATTTACAGAATACTTTAATACTTCAATGAAGTAAGTATGTACCGTGAATTATTTAAAGTTTTATAATTAAAAAGAATCAGTAAACCATTGCAAGTAATGCAGTAAAAGAATGCAATTTGAATTATTTGGTACTGCTGTAATTCATCTCTCTAATGCATCACAAAAATAATACATTATTTAACAACTCTGCATATAAATTATTAATATTGTATGTGTTTTTTTTTTTTGTTATAGAAGCTAAAGCTAGAGAAAAATGAATTAATTCATAAAATTGACAATTTTACACAAGTAAGTATAATTAGATTATTGTATAAATTTAATTATTTACAAAAATGTATTTAAAATAAATAAAAGATTAGCAAAAAAGGATTTTCATGGATTAATATAACAAATAAAATTCAGCTTGATGAATTTTATCATAACAGAACAAAATTTACACAGGTATAAAAATTATTTTTTTATTAAATCAATTTATAATTATATTAAATTTTACAATAAATAATTTTTAAAGACTTGGGATAGTGTTGTAATATGTGAAAAGTGTTCAAAAACTCATCAAATGCTTGAAAATCCAAATACACAAAATCTAATTCAAATAAATTCCGGGTGTGCAAGTTGTATCTCAAAGTAATGAATAATTTTTAAATTAAAATATTTTATTTATTATTTCTAAATCATTATTTTTTGAATAGTTCTGAATTAAAACTATTAAAAGAAAATTTTAAATTGATAAAAGAAATGATAGTAGACAGAGAAAAAGACTATGAAAATCGAAATGAAATTGCACAGGTAACTAAAATTTATAAAAAACAAAGTTGGTAAATTTAATTGTAATAAAAGCTTTATAATGAAATAGAACATTTGAATTGAATTTATTGTCTGGACTCCGTGGCGCAACGGTAGCGCGTCTGACTCCAGATCAGAAGGTTGCGTGTTCAAATCACGTCGGGGTCAAACGATTTTTTTTAGATATTGCTAATTTTTATAAATTTTTAAAAACATTATTTTAATTTTAAGAAACAAGTGCATATAAATATTATCACATTTTCATAAAATCTTGTAAATTTAATTATGTTTTTTGCCTTAATGTTTGTAAAAATATTATAAAATTCAATTTTATTCATAAATAAGCCGGAATTTTAATCACTGAACAACTTAATCATCGTTTATCTCGTGTGGCCATATTAGTAGGTCCACAGACTGTAATATTAGACATGATGTTTGTCAGCTAATACATTTTTTATTTTGAGATTATCTATCTGTTCTGCTTCAATGTTCAAGTTTATGTTGTCTATATAGTCGAAAAAAGATAACATTGGGTTCAAATATACAACCAAAAGTTAATGTTGATCTTGTTTTTTATTGTAAATTTCTTGAAAGCTGAAATTATATCAAAATATTGTATGAAAAACAATAAATATGAAATTAATAATCCACAAAATTTATTTATTGGGGTCACAGGTCTGCAGTAAAGTTTCATCTCTGCATTACGTTTTATTTGGTTCTGTCTTCTATATGCGAATAAAAAAAGATCTAAATGCAACTTGGGTGGAATAACATATTAAAAAAGAAAAAACATTTAAACAATTTTTTCCACAAATATTCCTTCCAATCGTTTAACAAGTTACGATAGCAATTAATGGAATGATTGATGTTTTATGAATGGTTTTATATCAATTTATTGATAGATTACTTTTATAATGTACAGATAATTATTCTAAAATTCGATGTAAATAAAACAAAAAATTAAAAAAAAAGAACACTTCTTGACCCCGACGTGATTTGAACACGCAACCTTCTGATCTGGAGTCAGACGCGCTACCGTTGCGCCACGGAGTCTTATGAATAATATTGTTCTAATAATAAATTACAGTTTCGACCAATATTATAATTATTTATATTTTTCTTACATTTATTATTGTTAGTGTTGCCGTTTGTAAAAATTACAGTAGTTTAGTTTAATATCTAAGACAACAACCGGAACTACATAATAAAATAAATTTGGAAATTGAATTTTAAAAAATCATATTTTTTTTTTTGGTTTCTTTACAGATACTTGATTTAGTAAATTTGAATAACAATCATCGGTCTCGAATTATGGAATTAGAAAAAAAATTAAATTTGACCACAAAATATGCAAATATTTTACAAAAAGTTATGTTAAAAATACCAACATCTGAAATGAAGTAAGTAAATTACAATTTTTTATTAATTTATGATGCAAATAATTTATTACAAATTTTATTCAATTATTATATCTGACAAAACTAACATTTGTCATACTAATAATATGTGACTCCGTGGCGCAACGGTAGCGCGTCTGACTCCAGATCAGAAGGTTGCGTGTTCAAATCACGTCGGGGTCAAACAGTTTTTTTTTTAATTTATTTTTTAAATTGCTCCAGTTTAATCAACAAATACAATTTGAAGAAGGCTAATAAATTGGTAAGGCTCGAAGTCAAATATTGTTATTAAAAAAAAAAACTGATGGAAATGTAAGCAAAAGTGTTAAAGAATTCTTGATAAATAAATAACTTACAAATTAATTTACAATACAAATTTACCATTTGTACTAGTTAAATATTAGTTATAATATATAACTAAATTCTTTCCAAATAAGAATAAATAATTGTTAAATTCACAATAAATATTAATTAATTTATAATTGGATTTTTTGGTAACTAAATTCCGTATGACATGAGAGTTTGAGTCGTACAGCAAAGTATGCTAATAGTCCACTTTATTATAATTCTTATATGGTTGGTTGGTTGGTTTAAGAATGGAGGAATGAAAGTAGACAAAGTGGACATACGGTCCGTCGTCCGTTCTACCCCCTTACGAAACGTTACCCATTTTCACCCCGAATAGTGCAATCCCACTTCTTTAATAAAGTTTATGAGATTAGCAGGTTTTTCCTTGCTTACTTCTATTAAATCTCCTTGCAAAATAAAAACCGAAAATTTTAAACTTTTATTACACAACAAAGGACAGTGAAATAAAAGAGGTTCAATTGTCTCGTAATCCTCAGCACAGCCTCTACAAGCGCTTTCAGTTGTCAGTCTTAGTCGCACGGCATGTTTACGTAATAGTAAATGCCTCGTAACTATTCCTGTGTACAGTCTGAGCATGGGATCTTATATAGTTGTAGATGAAAGTGTTTCTGAAAATATTTTTACAAACCGAAAAATACTTTTTTTTATAGCCTTAACGCCTTAACATAATTTTGAACTAAGTATTTTTAAAAGGATGATATTATATTCTAAAATTAAGTTTTAGTTAATTATACTGGGAATTCCTCAAGTTTCTCCATAGTTTTGTTAAAACGTCAACAAAAACAAAAAAACGAATTGGATAAATTCAATGTCGAATAAAAAATACTTTGACCCCAAATATAATAATGTTATGACATCATTATTATTAGTCGAGAAGTCATCATCACGCCGGCCATTAACAGCACAAAAAATTATTGCGAATACAAAAGTAAACAAAACATTAAAAAAATACAAAAATTTATTTACATTTTTAAAATGCCATAGTTTTTAAATTATAAATATTGAATACCACTTTATAATTTTAAATTATATGAGTAATAATATTATAAGATAGGGACGTGCTCCAACGCATGTGTTTTACAATATATATTTTAAGAAGTGAATATATCCTAACATTGTTTAATCGTGATTTTAAAAGTGCGGGTGCACACATTATCATTATTTTTGTTTTTGAAAGATGATTCAATTTTGAATTTAATGTAATAATTCAAGTAGAGCATGGAATCTTCCAAAAAAAAATTACCAAATATGGTAATTTCCATAATTACTAGAGAATTTTATTACAAAGTTTACTATCAGCCAATTTATTTCACATTTAAAACACCAATGATGTGCTTACTTACACATATTTGTGGTAATTTCACAATTATTCTAAAATAATTGAAATTGACGTTCATCAGTAACAAATATGGCCAACACCAAACAGGCTTTCCATGTAACCCAAATTTTTAAATTTTCATCATCCAATTAATTGTTTGTCCTTTGTAAACTTTTTCAAATTGGTATTCAGTTAGTTAAGTGGCCTCCTAAATTGGTGGTTATATTAGAAAATGAACATGTTTTTGACAAAAATTGTTAATAGATCCCAGCCCTGGAAACCAGATATATCAAAATTTGATGTTTACCTTTTTTTACATATAACCAGATTGGAACACTGCAATCTGGTTATTGCACTGCAAGTCATTTTGTTCTAAAATATTTAATGAAAATTGTATACAACCATCGACATTCCAAAATAGATCGCTGTGTAAACTTAAGTACCTAGTAAACACTTCACAAGGAAGTGACTGTGCACAGTGCGTTTACATTTATTTATAATTACTGTCGGTGTCGGCATGAGTCAAAATGTTCAAAAGATGAAAATAAATAAATTGCATATTAGAAAAACAAATGTAATTAAATTTCAATAAAGTCATCACAATTAGACATCAACTTATAGTATCATCGATGATTAATGCATTCTTTAATAGACACTATAGCATCTGATTTTATTTTATTTAATTTTAATACAATTATTACGTGTATTCAAATTTTTTTTTGTTTCATTTTGAAAATGTCATCAGAATGAGTATTCAAAATGTATGAATGTCTGTCTACCCAACTGTTAGACACAGAAATTATTGGTTTTTTTTTTTGGTAACAAAGTTTAAATTTCTTGATTGATAAAGTTCTGATCTATTGACTAAACAAGAATGAATCATTTTGCGGAATGCATTATTATAAAATACATCAACAGTCTATACACCAGAAAAAAGAACGAAAAAAAAAATAGATAATACACCAAATTTCTGACAGGGAATTGACTTTATACAATATAAATATTTTATTTAAAAATGTATATATTTTAAATTATTTTTGTAATCTCATTGAAAAAATTAATTTATCTACAATAACAAAATGGGGATACTATTTAAGTTTTGTATTATTCAAATAAGTATATATATAAAAATGTGACATTAGAATGACAAATACCTGATTTTTATGACCTATCTCACCTCATCAGACAAGTTTACCAAAAAAAAGAAAACATTTTGAAATCATTGTCTAACAATAACAAGGAAAAAGTGAAGGTGGATGGGCCATATCATCAGAAAGAAGACTGATAGCATTACTAGAATGTCATTAGAGTAGAATCCTCAAGGATCAAGATACTCAGACAACTAAGGAAATCTTACATGGGAAGGTGTAAAAATAGCAGCGATAAACAGAGTAAGATAGAGATACCAAGTGGAAGCCCTATGCTCCCAAGAGGGGGCAATGGAAAAAACAAAAAAATCTAACTAAGTACCAAAGGATTCGGAGATATGTATAAAATCTGGGACAATCCTTAGCATGCCGTTGGCTTACAGTTTTTAACCCGTTTAAGATGGATAAACCTACGAGCAAACTAATGGTTTTTTCTACTAGTACAAAATTGCTTTAAAGTTAAAACATATTACCCTAGATTCGGTACGCAATATTAAAGAATCTTAATGAACTAATCTAATTAGATATTACGTTCGTAAATTCAAATAAAACATTCAATTTCAGCATCTCAGTCAATTGATTTGAAACGTTTATTTAAAAAATGAAAACTATTTGTGTATCGGAATCTAAAAGATATATATATTATTCATTCGATACTAATTTTCATTTTATTTAAAATATTCATTCATGTTCACAAATTGTTTTGATAATGAAGAAAATCGCTTAACTAAATTAGCTGTTATTTAATATTATTATAAAAGAAATAAATAAATTATTTAATGTTTTTTTTTTCTGTTTACATTTTTTATTGATACATCAAACAAATATTCACTAAAACAAATTAACAAAAACAGACCAAGGCGCCTTCAAAAATTTTGATTTCATATAAGGAAAAACTCGGAATTCCGTGTATATATAAAAACAAAAATAAAAACATGTCACAAAGGTGTGCGATAATGAAAATACAATAAAAAATTCTGCCAGAAAATATATAAAAATGACTCAGAATTGTTGATTAAAAAAAACCGTCAAATTCTTATCAATAAATCGAAGCCCGGCAATAAGGATGAGTAATTTTATATATTATTATATTTGTATATATATATATATATATATATATTTAAAAAAAATAAAGGGGGCGCTTATTCACTAGCATTATCAGTCACACACTTACCACCGCCATTTACTGCGTGTGATAATTTTTATATGGAAAAGGGCCACCATAATTCAAACAATTTGATTATCAATATATAAATTTTTATGTTTTTTGATATGTTTTTTTATAAATATATATTGGATCTATATGCACTGTTGAATTTTTGATAAGAACGTGTTGTCTGGCGGTTAAGCAGAAGCATTTTCACACCCGTCATAGCATCAATTAAATTTTTGGTAGACACTAAACTTTGAAGATAAAAAAATTAATCATTTACAATTTATAAATCCATTTTGAACATTAAAATTTATGTATGTATATAGGAATATGGAAAATGAAATGTTTCTGCTTAGTTTAATCTCTTATAAATTGAACTGACACGATAAGATCCTAAGCAGACGTCTCAAACATTCAATTTTATCATATTCAATTTCTATAAGATAGGTACTACTTAGAGCATTAGAGGTATTAGTGGATTTTAGTAAAATATGAGAGGACAATGTGAAATTAAAAGAGATAATAATGTCATTAAACTAAATGGTCATTACTAAACTAAGGTTTTGGGATTTGGTCCAAAATTAAATAGAAATTATTTTGCGGTGAATTAGTACTTTTTTTTTTAATATGACCAAATGTTGTTTATCATTTGATCGGATCTCAATTCATCGATCCATATTTAACCGATTCTAATATTATAAAAAGCTTGTCTAAATATTCTGCAAAAGGACGTTTTCATCGGTTTTGAAACTTATTACGATTATGTACCAAAAATTAAAACCGAAATTCACTCCTTTTACTTTTGGTATATAAAAAAAACCTAAGAATCTCGAAACATGCAAGGTTTCAGAAATGGAAATTGTTTTTGGGTTAAGTTTTCCTATTTTATTTTTGAGTCAAATTTTCTTTTTGTTGTGGAAATTCAATCCATATAATAAAAATGATATTCGATCCACATATTTAAAAAAAGAAAATATGGCAAAAACATCTCTACATTTTTTTTGGAGGCAATTTTCTAATGTTTGGATGGACCGACCTTAGTGGATAATCTAATCGAAGTCCTGACTGAGTCTTATGGATTCCATTCCTCTTATTACTACTATATTTTTCAATAAAATTAAGTCAGTTATTTTTCAAATAATTATTTAAAGTTTCCAAAAAAAATTAATAATAAAAAATTGTTTAAATTTTCTATTAATTTAAAACCTCCAACTTATTGAAGGACGCCTTAATTATAAATTTAATTATTATCTTTCTTCATTCAATTTCAGGTGTTATACGGTCTGTTAGTATGTCAAAAGCTTAAAATATATCAACATTTTTATATATAAAGTTTCCTTAACTAATTTTTTTTTTGTTCGCAAGGCCTTTGAAGGTTATTTAAAAGAACAGGTTGATGAGTAATCAAAAACGATTATTGTTCAGGGTATAAATTATTTTGCTGCAGATAATTTAATTTTTTTTTTTTAAAAAAATATCAGATTTAGCATAAAATCATTGATTTTTCATTTGTTAACCTGAATAAAAAAAAAATATTTAATTTATGTGAATTGATATTAATTAATGTTCAATTAAATTTACTTCTATGCAATAAGCAATTAATTAAATTGCATCATTAAATAAGAGTTAATACTTTTAGATTATCGAATAAGATTATTTTGAAAAAATGCTACTTCAACTTTCTGATATGTAAATTGTAAACAGATAAACTTCAAATTTAAAATTATTTTATACCTGTAAAAAAAACGAAAAAATTATTTCCAAAAACGATGTTAATATAATTTTAATTTAATTCCAGGTGTTATTGGCACAATAAAATAAAAATCCAGGTAAAAATATAAACAAATATTCTAAAGGCGACCATTCACCTCTATATAAAATATGACTCAGTCCACATTATCTTAAAAACATAAATTAATCAGCATAATAAATAATTAACATATGGGTCGTTTTATTTAAATATGTATATTGATTCATTTCAATTTGAATCATTATTTTGTACTTTTGATGATTCTTTTTTAGTTCTAATTTGAGTCACATATTCTTCATGAGAACTTGTCAATATGTAATGGATGTGTTATTATTTACACCCCTTCTTCTGGATACTAGAGTATCATAGTCCATAAAAACAGATTTTAACAGATCAGATAATCGCGGAAATTGATGTCATCTTAAATATTTATGACACAGTTAAATTTTTGTAAATTATATTGAAAATATTTTGAATCATTAAATAAATTATGTTACCTATTTTATTTATTCATTGAAAATTATGTGACTTATTACTTAATTATTTTATAAGCCGACAAAGTTTTTCATACGAAAAAAGAGTTTTTCGGCATAAATTAATTTCACAAAAATGTCATTGTTTATGTACTAAATAAATAAAATATTTATTTAATAAAAATTTCTATTATTATTAGTAATTTTTGTTAATTTCATAATTATATTTAATTTTTATACTCTCAACAAATATGATAAAAATTGATTTTAAACCATTTCATGTGTTGGTAATTGATTTATACTATATATTAGATTTTCTAGGAAAAATGTTCGTGATGAAAATTAGTTATAATAATAGTTTTTTTTTTTTATTATTCTTTTAATATAAAAGTTTCTATTCCATTAATAATTTTCAAATATATATAGAAAATCTAACAATAAAATGACTCATCCGCTTTTTAACTGCTGCGGGTGCATAATTGAATGCATTTCAATATTTAATTTATAAGTACATATTTGAAAATGTGCACGCACTGAAATTAAACAAAATTTACTATAAATGGAAAGGGGTTCTCCTCTCGTTATTTGTAATTGGTTTTATGTATTTAAAAGGAAAAGTTATATCAAACTTAATAAAAAAAGAATCAAATTTCCTTATTGAAAGTGGGAAAATTATTTAGAAATGTATGTTAAAATTGTTTTGTTATTTGTTTTGCTTTCTAACGGACCAGAGAAAGAATGAGGATAGTATTAATTAAGGTTTGATTAATACTATACTTCATGAACTACCCACCGACCATCTAATCTTTTATATCAATGTTTCATTGATTTTGAGCCATCTGTCTAGTTGATAAGAGATAAAAATCATTTTCCACTTTATTACGTAAAAAGAAAATTTTGAGAACAATTTTTGTTGAACCAAAATTATGATATTTTACACCACGAAAACTACTTCAATTGAAAAAAAAAAAAATTCTTTGATGATTCATTTATCCAGGCAAAATTTTCTATGAAACTTTAAATTGCAATAAAAAGTAACAAAAAATTATATACCTTAATAAAATTTAATTTTAAAAATTCTAGGCCAGAATTTTTTTTTACAAATATATGGATTCAGATTCAGGTATTACCATATATTTAAAAATAATCCTTGAATACTAGAATTTTGTATCTAGTAATTCTTTTCCATTGAAATTTTCATCACCATCATCATTAATTTATTCATCAATAATTTATACTCATTTTATAATATAAAATTTCATCATATCCTTTTATGAAATGTTAACATAAAATTACACGTAATATTTTATATACATATTGGCATGACGTAATTTCTGGTAATTTCTTTATTTGTCATCATCTCCTTAGTAATAATAATAATAAGATAAAGTTCTTTTTATTCACAAGGGGTTTAAACACGTCGCCATTTACAGGAAAATATTGTCTGATATTGTAATTTTTACAATATTTCCTTTATAAATAGTCACCCCCCGAATCAAATTGAGTCTAGTATAATTTGTCATTATAAAAATATTATTTCGTTAGGTCCAGAGTACAAATATTTATGATTAATTGTTGATGATTCCATTTGCTTTAGATTCGGGAATATTCTATAATGAAAATTTTTAGCATCAATGTACAAGATTACAAATAAACAATGGAAAATACAATAATTTTACTTAATTGGGTGGTCATATGTAAGTGGGTTGACTATGACTCTATTAAATTTGTAATAATTTAATTTAATAAATAATCAAAAATTAACCAGATCATCTGTAATGAATCACAAGTACAGTGAGATTTGTAATGAAATTTATATATTAATTATTTAAGTACAAAATCCTTTGTTCTTTAGTTGGGAATTCTTTTATCGCTGGGATGTAAATGTATAAAATTCTAAGTCTGAATCATATTTTAAGAATGATGACAAATAATGATTTATAAAATAATTTATTATCTCAATAATTTAATAATAATTATGATAAAAATTTAATTTTATTAACAAATGATTTTTTTTATATTTTATAGGAAATTAACATTGCAAGAACAAAAGTGGGTAGATGATATTAAACAAAAATTAGTTAAAAATTCTGATACCAATATTTCAATTAAAACGGATATATGTAGAGATGGAAAAATAAATAATTGAAACTGGTGCAAAGTTTGATATTAAATTCAAATATGTACAATTATTTTCTATTTTATAGAAAATTCCTTTACAATATTTTTAACATTTCATTTTTATATTATATATTTTCAAATAAAGCAGTAATTTTAATTAAAAATATTATAGTCTTAAGTTTATTTCATTATTTAATGAAACGAATCCATTACTTTAGAAAAAATGTTGGTTAACTAAAAACCCAGATTTTTGACATTCAAATATTAATAACTATATTCAAATATGATCCTCCAAAACTTATTAGATGTAGATTTACATTTTGGGTATGGGAAGTTAATAAAGATATCGATGAATTATTTCGATCAGCGAAGACGAAGACAAGCTCTCTCGAGGCGATCGGTTCTACGTACCGGTAAGACTCTGACAGTCAACTTCAGTTGTACACCAGGCCAAGGATCTTCACATCGAAAACAAGTCTTTTTTCAGGTCTGGATTCGCTAAAACAAGTATAAAGAGATTTTATTAAGAATATCATTCATCTCTCAAAAGACAAGAATAATTATGTAAATATTTGTGGATTTTTGTACTTCTGCACATGCTGAAAAAAAAAATTGGATTTACTTCAGGTATTTTTTAGACCACCGAAAAATTAAATTAAATTAACTTAAATAAAAACATATAAATTAGATTAAAACAAAACGCTTAACAAAACTAACAGAATAACACTAGATCACAGTTCTGAAAAGAAGGCTACTTATAATCCGTTAATTGTAAATCATAATATTTATAGAAGTCACTAGTCCTCTAGATTATGAAAATTTCTTTACGTATTTGTCTGCAAAATAATTAATTGTTCGCTATCGCAAAATATGTAATGATGATTGTTTCCATCGTCAAAAGGTAAAAAAAAAATTAAAATTAGAAGTCATTTAACATTGACGTAACCCATTATGTTAATGACACTTGGCTCTGCAGATAATTCCATTTAAATTTTAAACATGATTGACAAATTCAATTTTAATCTGACATTTTGGCTACTTTATGATAAATATAATAAAGTAATTAAATTAAATGCATTTCCTATTAATTTGAATTATTTGAATATGTATTAATAAAACTTAATCAGATAATGACGTGGCATCCGTATATTATGCGTCTTTAATTCTGGACATATAAGATAAATTTAATGTGCCAAAATAGCTTTAATATTTTTTATTTTTTTTGATGACCTTTAATCCGGTCATTTTATAATAAACAAAGCCAAACAATTTAAACTATTTAATAAAATGAATCATCCTCAATATGAGAACAGCATTTATAAATTCTAATCAAATAAATTTTGTTCAAAGTTTTATTTATATTCAATTCGATGATATTTTCTTAAAAATCTTACTCAACTTTTAAGAATTTGTATATTTTTATTACATTGATAGAATTTAAATTTGTATTTTGTAAATTGAAATTATCAAAATTCGGATATCCGCAGTCCAGAGCGAAAAATTAAAATAAAAAAAAAAATTTAAATATTATTTTATTTATAATCATATTTTTTTAATACTAATTACCAAATAATTAGAAATAATTATAAAAATTTAATTAATTATCATGAAATCTACAAATTTTCAAAATTCTTAAAAATGTTATAATAATAAATAAAGTTTTTTACCATGGAGATTCCCGAAATAAATTATTTTATAAATATTCCAAAATATTTTAAAGTTAATAATTATTTATTATATAAATTTTAAATTTTTAATAATTATAACCAAATACTTGAAAATTATTTGGAAAATTAAATATTATCGCAGCTCTGATTTTGATATAAGAAATGAGATATGAGATTAATATTATTTTTATGATAGATAAGATTATATACAAGTATAATATAATTAGGAAAAAGCTGTGACGAACTGTTCATAACTTATTTCGACAATATATTTTAAGAGGCACCTGTATAAGTTATAATCGAAATTGTTATTAATCATTCAAGTCTCGTGATTACTTGGAATAATAGACGTTAACAAATTCGAATATTAACAAATTTTATTTGACTTGACATAATTATTTACGATAAGATAATGTAGAAATAATTTGTATTGAATATTTGACCAATTTCAAAATTTTTGTATCAGATTTTCCCTTTAATTATTTAGAGCAAATGAAAATTTTAATATGATTTTCTAAAGATTATAAAATATGTAATAAAAATTAAACTGTTTCCTAATAATATTTCTTTAAGCATTTGGATTATATTATTTTCTTGCGCTAGAATAATATAAATATTCTAAAATTGGAACAATAAGATTATATGATCCTATGAACTGGAATTGGAACATGGGCTTGGTCATTAATTACAGGTGAATTATCGGTAAGGTAAATCTTTTGCTGTGCTACTTTCCACCATTATGAAATGGTTTATAAATAAAATTATCTTTTATCTTTGTATATATCTACAAAATTAATAATAATTAGAACGAATGCAGACTGGATTCGGTGGACCTACAAAGTTGTATCAAAAATCACTTAAATAATTTGTTTTTGTTAAAACTTTTGAACCACGTACGAGTTCGAGTTCTTCTTCAAAAAGTATTTTTCAAATATCATGTTTCTATCCAGCCCGCTGCCTTTTAAGTTCTGGAAGTGTCATCGCTGGTATAATGTAGACATACATTATGTGCTTGAGATATATATGGCCAATGAAAGAAACATATTAAAAATTGCCATTTATAAAAATGATGTCAATCACTTACTAGCTTACTTACTAGGTTAGGGGTATGGGGCTGGACGAGTGTATTATCAACTAAATTAAAATAACTAAGTACTAAATACATAAATATAACAACTCTAACAAATACTCTAAATTAAGCAAATAATAACTAACTAAACTAATTAACGTTATAGTTGTTAGTATTCAAGCTAAAATTAATGCGAAAATATAAAATTCGCTGTTTTGAATCTGGTTTTTAATATTTTTCTTTTTTTTAAAAAAAAATAGCTTTATAGGAATCAATAAACAAACTAACCTCTACTACATCTTATATTAAAAAAAATCAGTTTGTATTTTACTCCTTTTTATTACATCGCAACATTCCTTCTTTATTGTGCCTCATACTTTTAATAAATCTGACCGAATAAAATTTCCAACTCCGACGCTTATATAATTTTTCAATATTTTCATAAATCACAAATTAAATTTCACTTTAAAGAAAATTATTGTAAAATATAATAAAAAATTTCGTGGGAAAACAAAAACATAATAGAAACAATATTTTCATTTTCGGAAAAGTCTTATATACAATTTACACGAATCAACTTACAATATTTTCAGTTTTCACACATGATGAACAGTTGGAAAATTAAATGAAAAATACTATTACCTTATAGATTAAATATATAAAATTTATTATATATATTTTACTCTACATAAATAAACTAAACAATTCCCATTATTTTTATTGCACAAATTTGGTATCTTCTTACAACAATATTCAACTTGTGTGTACACAAAATTAAATTGTATCTATACATAAGATATATATATAACAGGGGATTCCGTGCCATACCATAAGATAGAGGAAATAAAAAAAAATTAAAAAAAAAATTCCACCTGGCTGGTAAAGCAGCAGCAATAGTTAACGGCGCGCAACAGCAAAGAGAAAATATTTTTTTTTGTAAATTAACTACTCCTTTCCTTTCCGTTTTAAAATTGCCTCCCCTTTTGTCTACAAAAATTAATAACGGCCATCATCAACACTACAAAATTTCTATTTCAAAGTGAAAAGCAGCTGTTTCTATTTAATAAAAAAAAAAATAATAACAACAAATCGACTTTGACGATGATGACTCATACCATGTGAAATTAATGTTTTAAAGACGAAGTACGGGATAGGAATAATATTAAATATTATTATTACTAAAGTAACTATACTACTTGATATTTATAGTACTTGCTGACTGGAAAAAGGTCTTGTTTTATCAATACTGATATTTTTATAATTTGAAACTCTGCTCAGTGAATTTTTAATATAATGTAAATGTATCTTCTAAAATAGAGAATTGAATATGGCATAAAGCATAAACTTTCTCATACATTGAGAAATAAAAGTATATTTTAGGTTTTTTAGGGGCTTTAGAGGCATTTAGGTAGCATAGATTTTATTTGAGAGAATTATTTTTGAGAGTAGGTATAGATAGATTTTTAGATACTATAAATAATATGATTCATATGAATTTGAGTGATTCTTTTAACAGGGTGAATCATGAATGTAAATATACTGATATATACGAGTATAGTGTGTGAAAATGATTTACTAAAATTAAATTAGTATGTATATATTTAATAAATACGTATATTTAACAAATTTAATTATATTAATGTATATAAATATAACATAAAAAATTTTTTTTTATGAAATTAACATAATACTTATACCATCCTCTACTAAATAATCAATCCATTATTTATTGCTACGCCTACACTTATGCAATCAAACCATTTATTTATTGTCAGTGGGCGATCCAAACCTCGTAAGTCGGTTTCTGAAAAATGTTCAGGAGATACAAAATACTGTTTTAATATTGTGTTAGAATAAGTATGAACACTATAGCACTTTATTCTGATAGCACAGACTTATGAGGTATGCGTACAAATTTTTGGCCTGAAATACTTACGATGTTTTCTTTTTTATTAACCGAGGGCAGAGAGAAAAAAAAAAAAAAAAATTTCCAAATATATGTAGTTAGGGTTAACAAATGTAAATATATATTATTAACGATATATAATGAAACTCCTAGCAAATGATTTAATTGAATATGAATTGCCTGGAAAATATTATAACACTTTAGGTTCTTTTCCATTAACAATTGTTTACTCCAATATTGCTTCACACTTAAATAAATCATTAATCATAAATTAACCCTAAATAACATATGGTTTACGTCATTAGCCCCCTGTATAATTTACAAAATAATTTAACAACTCACGTTTACGTAACAAATACTATGTATACACACAAATTTTATACTCAAAATAATTTCCTTTTTCTCTTTGTATCCCCTTTTCCACATTTACTTTATATATACAAAAAAAAAAATTTTTTGTATACACTAAACATACATCCATCTGCTCATCCAAAATGTATGTAAAAACGTAAACGAACCGACCACAAACTTACATTATTTGATTCATACCCTTGTTACCACTATAATGGCCTGCTTATACTTTATCCATCCAACAAAATAATAATGTAAATATCCAATTCAAAGCCAAATGGTATGACTATGACTCACACTAAACCGACACAAAAACCATGTCATAAAAATAATATAGCTATATAAAAAAAATTGCTATTTTCACAAACATTTATACAATATATCAAACTAATACTAACAACATTATTTTTAATATAGGTACGTATATAAATTTTTTTTTATTTTTTTTTTCAATAATCTGAAATCTCTTGTATGACTAGAAATTCCACAATTTTATAAAACCAGTCAGTCATTTCGGTTTGAACTATCATTGAATTGAGTAGCGTTTTGATTTTTTTTATTATATACGTTTTGTCGAATTACTTCATTTCGTAACCAGTTTTTTATAATATTATATTTTCTTACTAAAAAAATATTTATAAATGATATTTTTATAGAAATAATTTTTCGTAATTTTTCATAAAATTAATGAAAATATATTTTAAGCAAACTAAACCATAAACAATAATATTCAATTTGGATTAATTTAACAATATATAATAATAATAATTAATTAATTAATTAATTAATAATAATAATAAACTTTGTGCCTTCTATAAAATATATAAAATATCAATTTGATAGAATCAATTTGTAATTAAATTATCAAAAAAAAATTCAACAACATTTCAAATATTGTTATATATTTTGTTGAATAAATTAACATCTACTATTTAGTAAAGTGTTTTCATATAAAAAAAAAATTAAGTAAAATAAAAATATTTAAAAAAATTAAATATTTTATATAAATTTGAGTGAATTTCATAAAATAAATATATAGAAATAATTATAAAATATTTATTACACAAAAGTGAATCGAATGATAAATAAATATTGAATTAAATGAAAATATTATTGTGAAAAGATTTAAATACAAAAAGAAAATATATACAAAAAAAAAATAGTAATATAATTATTAAAAAAATATTTAATAAAAAAAATATATATAAAAAAAAGTGTGTTAAAAAATTATTCATATTGTGTGATAATAAAATTGCCAGCGTGACTCACAGCAGAAGTGAAATGAAAATGAGGATAAAAAGAGAATCACCATGTCTGGTGTTAAGATTTATGCCCATAAATAAAATAGGTAAAAATATTCAATTAAATTAATAAATTTAATAAATTAAATTTAACATTTTAGTTTCACAAATATATTTACATTTCAATTATTATATAGTAGTAAAATTAATTTAAAATGAAATTGACGTCATACTTATTATTTCCCTCTTAAAAAATTTTTTAAATATGTAAAATTACAAAAACATATTAAATTAATTTAAATTATCATTTTGATAATTATTATTTTATATATAAATATAAAATTAGTATTAGTATATTTGAACAAGGGCCACTATTTACTTAACTCTAATAACATTTTTCATGTATAGTAAAGTATTTTATTTAAAAATTGTAATTTTTCATCTCATTTACTCTTTATTATTTATTTTAAAAATTATATTTTTATTCAGTCATACTATAAATTTTATAAAACTTTAATCAGTGCCAAAAAAAATTAGTTTAAATATATTTTTATACCCTAAAAAGTTTTCATATATAATGGGGTACATTGACAAGATCATTGATCATTCAAAAATATTTCACTAAATAAAATCAATTAATTTATGTCATATTTGAATTGTCTGTCGTCCTTCAAAAAGTTTTCATCCTTTTTTTTTTTTAACAACAAATTTTAATTTCTAAATTCCAATAAAGAAGTTAAGGTTTTGTTGATCAAAAAGTAATGATGATACCAAACCAAACCAATACAAGATCACAAGTCACAAGAGTATCTAAAATAAAATCTATGTATATTTTATGTTTCTCTCTTATGTTGACTCTTAGTATTTTTTGTTGTATACAATTATGATGATGATGAGTCATAATAAATTTATATTTTTATAAAAGTATGTATTTATGTAGTCAAAGTATATAAAAAAAAATCATTTCATTTCAATGATTATTATGAGCGCACGATCATTGTTAAAATAAATTTGTATATTCCCTTATATTTTTCTATAATAGATTTTAAAAGAACATAAAAATTTTCGTTTTGTTTTTATTTTTTTATTAGTGAAAATTGTATTTTCATGAGAGGAAGTAAACTTATCGGATATGTGTACATAGAAATAATAATAAATTATTTTTAGTATATTTCTTTATATATATTTGTTTATAATATTTAAATTATAAATATTTTTCCATTTAAACATAATTTTATATGATTTTTTCGAAAGGTCCTTATAACAATTTGATTACCAAAAAGATAAGAAATAAAATATTTTTTTATTATTGATTTAGATTAGAAAGAGAATTTATAATTAATACAAAGATTATTATTAGAAGAATTATTATTAAATTATTTAAATTAACTTCATATATATGTAAATATATTTATATTAAATCATGTTGAATAATAATAAATCATTTTATATTTATTATTTTTCTTTTTTACCTTACTTTTTAAATTCTTTATTTTTATGTATATATAATGTACATAATATTCAAAAATGACTCATAGAAACTTTTAACATTCTTTTGCACAAAAAGTTAAAGCTTAGTATAATATGATTAGGAATCGGTCATTTGGAAATTTCCAATGACTATAATTATACATACTTCATTTCAAAAGTATGTATTATATCATTTACAATAATCTGTCGTCATTAAATTCTTATGTATACAAGAAATTCAAATTACAAAAGCATATAAATTTCAATTTCGATACAAAACAATTTAAAATGTTTCCATATCATCACAAAAACTGTTATGATTTTTACAATATAATTTTCCGAACATATTTTTTACAACCCAACCCTGCCAAAGATTTTTAATACCAAACAAACTGTATATAAATAACATTACTATATATATATATACATATATAATATGAAAAAAATGTAAATATTATTAGTCATCAGAATAAAACAAGTCCTCATCGATTTTCCTTTATAAAAAAAAGGATACAAAAAAATACATTCAATTAGAATTATGTTCAAATATCCCCAACACAAGTCAGACGTCACTTGAATCAATAGGTTTTTTACCACCCTTTTAGATTGTGGAGTTTTCCACCCTTTTAGATTGTTAAAATTTCACTATTTTACCTTAAGAATTGAATTTTCCATACTTTAAGAATATTTTTTCAATTCATTTGTTATTTGTTATAAATTTATTTACCTTGTTTTTAGTTACTTATGTAATTGTAAAGTCGCATGCAAATTATTATTATTGTATTTCTTACTTGCGATAGACGCGATAAAGCTTCTAATCACGTGGCTATATAATGACTAGTAATATATATTTACATAATTTATTGACATATATATATATATATACATAGTTTTTTATTTAACAAAAAATATATTCAACTGAATCTATAATAATGGAAATAAAAATTGATTTGAATATATTACTTAGCTATTATATTGTTAAGGTTTCTTTACACATTTCTGTAATAATAATTTACATTTTTCCAATAAGGTTTCTAAAATAATCTATGTAAGTTTTAAAAACGCGGGAAATTATGATATAAGCATTTTTTTAACCATGATCTAAATAATTCTTAACTTTTAAATTTTCTGCTTTTTTTTTTATTATTGTAGGGCTTTTATTAAGAAAGAAATAATCTATTTTATGTTAAAATATATGTCTGTCTGTCTGTCCATTCATTATAATCTTTTTCAATTGGTAATTCTTGGTAGGAACTATATCAACATATTATAAGTCCTTAATTGTATATTCATCCTATTATAGAAGCTGTTTCAACAATTTATATTGTATATATAGTAACTTCGTTGAAATGGATTGACGTGTAGTAATTATGATCCAACATGCAATATACATACAATGTTGGCAACACTGTACAATCCCATGCGTTTAATATTACTACCAATTACTACACACTAGATTGGTAGCGCTGTGTTTTTTTTTTAAACTATATTATAATTATACTGTAAAATAATAAAATGTTTAATTTAAATTTTATGTCAATTATGATAAGAGTCAACCTAAAAATTTACTGATAAACTTTACAAAACCAAAAATACCATAATACCAACAACAAAAAACATATAAAATTTAATTTTATTATATATTTGTACAATTGAAATTTGCATATAAGAATCATGATAAGAAATGTTTTTTTTTTTTGACAGCAAAATAATAATTATTTTCATATATAAATTAGAATTTAATTTTAATATTTATATAATTTTATATTATTATTATTTAGGAAACCATAAGGATTATAATAATAAAAGACAAAAAGATCCATCTTCGCCATGTGATGAATATTCAACATTAAATCGTGTACCATTATCACGTAGTTGTTCTAGTCCAGCTATTTATGGTAAGTTAATTTTTATACTTTTAATATCAATAATTGTTCCACAAAATTAAATTATATAATTAATATTATTTAAATAATTTACTTATTTATAATATAAATTAATCAAATTTGAAAGAGAAAATCATCTCAATATATGAAATAATTGTAATAAAAACCAATTTAAAGATAATATAATAACGCAATAAAAAAAATATTAAATTAAATTATGCCAATAAAAAACAACCAGAACATAAAATTTCAATTTGTTTTATGATAATATATACATAAATAAACACTGATTAAATGCATTTGTATATTATTTAGTTATGTGGTAAATATGAAATTACATTAATATTTATATTGCAGTTTTCTATTCAATTACATTCATTTTATAAATATGAATTTGAAATAAATCTAAATTTATCATAATTTTATACGATAATCTTTCATTTTTCATATTATAATAAATTTTTATAGAATTTTTTTTAACTTGTTTATTTTATTTGTTCATTAAACTGAATCATCAAAATAAATTCATTTTTATCGTATTGTATTATATTAACATATCATACTTTTGAGCATATTTTCTTATTAATAAGCATAATTTTTTAATCATACACATAATATGAAAAATATGAAATCATTCATTTCTCGCAATTATTAATTATGTTAGTAATACGGGGTGTATTTGGCCCTTGCAGGGTTACTTTGACCGAACACATAAAAAAGTTTGTGAATTCAATTTACACAATTCTATTTTAAAATATCCCTTCCTACTTTTGCACTTCTCTTCATTGAACAATTTTCAACTAACGAACAAGTTCGGACTTGTCTGCGGTAAAACACGGAGGTTTTGCATATTGTTTAAAATTATAAGTAAAAAGTTGCGTATTTTTATATATGAAAAAATCTGATTTTATCAAAGGCATCAGAGAACGCAATAAATTGGTAAGTACTTTTTCTTTTTCTTCTCTTTTTCTACTATTTATGTAGAAAATATTTTTTTTCAAAACTAGCAAGAGTTGTAAGATTTTTAATTTTTGGTAAATCTTGCGCTTTTTGACAACTTTTTGGGGTGAAATTGTTCTGTCAAATTCACCCCAAGAAAACTTTTTGGGGTGAAATTGTTAGGTCAAATTCACCCCAAAAAAAATATTTTAAGGGACAATCTCACCCATAAGTTTAATTTTTAGAGAAATTCAATATTGGAACAAATATTTTGCTGTTTTCTTTAGTTATTTTCTTGAATTAGGTATCATATTAATATTTTTTAGGAATAATGCCTCGTATTTACAAAAGGAAGTTGGGATCACGACAATATGCCAATTACAGCAAAGCTGTTTTAGATAAATGTCTAAGTGATGTTAAAAATAAACTTTTAACACAACGTGCTGCTGCTGAACTTTATAAAATACCACGATCTACAATAAAAAATAAGTTGCTTAATTTGAATCCAAAGAAAATTGGTGGACAAACAGTTTTTTCAAATGACGAAGAAATAGTTTTTGCCAACCATTTAATGAGTATGAGTGAATTTGGTTTTCCGTTAACTGAAATAGACTTTCGACACATTGTAAAATTATATTTATCAACTAAGGGTGCAATAATTAAACAATTTAAAAATAATCTACCGGGGCCTGATTGGCTCAAAGGTTTTCTAAAGCGTCACCCTACTGTATCTGTTCGATTAGCGTCCAATATTAAAAGAGCCAGAGCCGCAGTTTCGGAACAAATATTATCAGAGTATATACAAAATTTGGAGAGTGTTATTAATGATGTCCCCGCACAAAACATATGGAATTACGATGAAACCAACCTATCTGATAATCCTGGAAATAAAAAGATACTTTGCAAACGTGGTTGCAAATATCCGGAAAATATTGTCAACAGCAGCAAAATTTCTTTTTCAATAATGTTTTGCGGAAATGCAGCAGGCTCAATATTACCTCCATATATTGTTTATAAATCCGAACATATGTGGTCTACATGGCAGGAAAATGGTCCTGTGGGTGCACGATATAATCGTACAAAACATGGATGGTTTGACAGTCTCACATTTGAGGATTGGTTTATCTCTCAAATGCTACCAATTTTTAAAAAACAAACAGGTAAATTTATATAAATTAAAATTAAGAAATTATTCTAGTTGAATCTATTTCGTAATCTTTACAGGTAAAAAAGTATTAATTGGTGATAATTTATCCTCCCATATAAGCCTAAATGTTCTAAAGCTGTGTTCTGAGCATAATATTAGTTTTGTTTGTCTACCTCCTAATTCCACGCATTTAACACAACCGCTGGATGTGGCTTTTTTCGGCCCTATGAAAAAAAACTGGCGGAACATTTTGACAGTATGGAAGGAATCTGCAGAAGGTAGGAAATATAGCACAATACCAAAGGAAAAGTTTCCAAGCCTCTTAAAAAAGCTGATACATAAAATGTCTCCAACCGCAGGTGACAACATAAAATCCGGCTTTAGAAAATGTGGAATTTTTCCCATTGACAAAAATCAACTCTTGGATAGATTACCAGGAGAAAACAATGTTGATAATATAGAAATGATTGGTGAAGCATTTTTACAAAAAATTAAAGAAAATCGAGCTGATTTAATCACAACACCTAAAGTAATTCGGCGTAAAAAACTAAGCATTGCTCCAGGAAAGAGTATTTGTCCCGAAGATTTTACAGCAGCAGGGTTAACTCAGCTCGCACAAGATGAGCCATCTACTTCTAGAGATTCAATTCAGCAAAAAAACTTGCGAAAAAAGCCTAAAAAATGTTCCAAACAACTGAGTTCTAGTAGCGACAGCACGGATGCGGAATTTAGTATTGCCAGTTCTTTGGACACATTAGATGCTTTCGGATTAATAGACGATGAATCACCGGAACATGTCACGGCAAATGTTGTAGACGATACTCCATTTATGGTAGGAAATTTTGTATTGGTTCGTTACAATCAGAAGATTTACCCTGGAGTTATTCTTAAAATTTCTGATAAAGAAGCAGAAATTGATTGTATGGAAAAATCAGGTGTCCAATGGAAATGGCCAAATCGTAAAGATGTGTGTATCTATGCCATTAAAGATATTATAACAAAAATTGCTCCACCAAAACCGGTAAATAAAAGAGGATTTTTCTCTGTACCCGATATAAATTGAATCGATTACAAATATTTCTTTAATTTTTTTAATAATCACCTGGAGTGTGTTCAATATTTTTAATTTTTGTTTTTCATAAACCACCTGAAGTGTGTTTAATTTTATATTTTATATTTCTAATGTTATATTATAATTTTCTATAATTTAAATAAAAAAATTTATAAAAGTTATCATTAAATGCTTTTTAAATCTCTTTTTGCAAAATTTATGGTTAGTAAAATATCAGCAAATCAACTTATTTACTATACTATTCACCTTACCAAAAGGCGACTTTGTCCCATAGAAATTTTTCAGTAAATATAATGAAAAATATACAAGCGGATAAAGTCACCCCAACCCCTGGGGGACTTAGGCCCAAGATTAAGACACCTTTTGTACGCATCTCTATATCAAATATTGCATATATGTTTAATGTATTGTGTTCAGAAAGTTCTAAATAATGATATTAAAATATCACATTTAACTAATTTTGATAAAGAAAGCAAATACTTCCAAAATATTATAGATTTTTTTTTTTTTGGGCTAATGTAACCCCATTTTACGGTACTAATATAAATTTCATATAAATATTTGTCAAAATATATATTTTTAATAATTATTCATCAAATTTCATGATTAATTATTATTATATATACAAATTTTTATTTATCTTGAGTAATATTAACTATACCCTAAAAAAAATAAAGGTAAAGATTTTGTTATTATCAGTTTTTAAAAGCATATTCCATATTATATATCAAATTTATATTAACTTAAAGTTGAGTTGTAATTGTTAGTTTTTCAAGTTAGTTTGACTTATCAGTCATCATCAAAACTGACACCCGTCTATAGATATATAGAAAATAGTAAATTTCATCTAAGGTTCACCTATAATTGATATATGAATAAAGGATTAATATTCAATGATTGCAGTATTGTAGAGTTTCGTGTAAGACACTTCACTGTAGGTTGAAATATGAGGATATTATATGTTAATTAATAATGATTAGTTAATGCATGCAATATTCAAAAATCTAAATATTAAAGTTATTTTTCATAAATCATAAATTCTATAAATAATTTTTTATATATTTCTATTGACATTTCATAATTAACCATTTTGTATATAAATAAGCAATTCTATTATAAATTTCTCAGTTGTCTATGCAAGTTCCGGTTACCCAATATAATTTAATACTTTCGAATATTGTTTAGACAGCGTGTCTTTTTTAAATAATAAATTTTATATATACATATATAAATTGTAAATTTTTTTGCAGACATCATATAATTTTTATATAAAAGAAAGTTGCCACACCGTCTACACTACACTATGGTATTCAATATTAAAATAGTTTTTTTTATTAAACAGGAAATTAATTAGAAAATTACATGAAAATAAACAAACATTATATAAATATATATGAAAATTTAAATAGTCTTATAATCTCTTTGAAGTATGCATATAATTTCAACATTTTTGATAAATTTACTTTTATCCCTTTTTAATTTTGTACAACATCTGTGCACATTTTCCATTCATTTTGAAATCCATGAATTGAAATCCATGAATGATGAATGAATGAATATTGCACACAATTTTTCTTTTCATTCAAAAAAAAACAAATACAAACTCATCAATCCAGAAAGTTTCTGGAAATTTGTATAATAAAACTTTATATCTGGAGGGACAAAGTAAACCTTTTTTTTTTATTTGATTTATATATTAAATATTTTCTTGCTGACGATAGAAATTAATTTTTTGAAATAATAATAATAAAAAAAAAATATTTATTATATGCAATTTTAAAATTAATTATGATTTAATGTGTCGTTGAGTTTTATTATTTATTTTTATGCAAGTTTAAACCAACATAAAATGCAGAATAATGTTTTTTTTTTTTATTATGAGAAACGATCATATTCCATATTTCCTGTTGTGTGCCTCCATTTAAACAGCAATTTTTTTAAACAGCAAATAAAATATATGACATTAATTTATTTTTTATGAGACATTTATTTGAGAGATACAATTTTTTACGTTAATATAAAGGTGAATAATATTTTTATTATAAATAAATCTTTAAAATCTAAATTCCCCGGAAATATCATATATAAAAGTGAATGACTAGGTTAAAGTTTATTATTATTGCCCTGTTGAATAAAGTGATATTTAAAAAAAAAAACTATCTTATAAATAAATTTTTTTAAATTTAGTTTAAAAAGAAAAATCGATTTTTCTTAAAATAAATATTTCTACAAAAAAAAAACTAAAATAATTATTCTATAATTATCTTCTATCGTCATTGGCCACAAAACTTCCGGAAGACCTCAATAAATTATCATGTACAAATATCACACATTTTTTTTTTTTTTTTGGTTTATGGAAGTTCACATATTTATATGCAAAGTAGTGAATTAAGTTTGAGGTTTTGCAAAACAAAATTAATAATATTAAAAAAAAATATAACAATTTTTTGACATAAATTTCTGGTTCTTGTCATTATCACGAAATTTTGAAACTAAAAAACAATTGCACCATATTTTATCAGGCCACTTAAAAAACCAAAAAAATAAATGTTGTTACTAAACAATTTTTAATTATAGCTCATATGTTAAGTGTCTGTTTTGATTTAATTTATTAACATTATAATAAATCTTATTTATCTATATTTGTATTTTAACAATGATGAAAATTCATTGGCAACTATTAAAATGTTATTTCCCCAATCCCCCACCCCGTTTTTCACAAACTTATGGTTATTTTCACAAAGAAATTTTCGGAAAATTATCAGAGACAAAAAGTCTTTTAAATATACTGAAAAAACCACCCCCGGAATTTTCAATTATATTTGATAGTATTTGTAAATTTTACTTTTTGTGTAAGAAAAAGGTCCACAATTTTATATGCAGTAGTTTCAAACGTATTGGGATTTTTATGTTGAACATAATATAAAATTGTAAAGTTTTATAAAATATTCTAAACTAAGTTCTGAATATGTTGTACCACATTATGAATCCTTTCCATTTTAAATACTAATAAATAATCTGTACATTTGCTATGTTTAAGTTGACAGGAGTATGAGGTGTATGACATTCAAATAGACAAACTGGAAATTTTAATTTAAAAAAATCATTTTCCTTAATCATACAAGCCCCAAAATTTTAAAAAGAACTTTTTGAGAAACAAACTAAAAATGATTTTTATTTTTATTTATTATTTTCTAAAATTATCAACATCATTTATTCTTCTGTTCTACATAATTTTTTTTTATAAATTATTTCACATATAAATTTTAAAATTAACACCACAGAAAAATTATTATATTAACCAAAAATAAAATAAAAAAAAAATTAACATTTGGCAAACTAAAATTGCGCACAGTTTAAAATAAATATGAAAAAAAACAAAAAAAAAAAAAAAAAAATCATCTTTTGGCCATGGAAAAAACTATCTTTTAGATTGAGAAGAGTTGGTGAGAAATGGTGGGTGACATTTAAAATATACAGTCATTAATTTATATATATATTATAAATTTTTAGCTGTTTGCAGAAAATTCCTTAGCCGGCAAAATAAACTAGGTAGCGAAATGGCATATATTTAATAATTTTAAATTTTATTTCTTTTTTTTTGTTGAGCATTTAATAAAATGTCACCAATCATTATATCGAGCACATCTCCTCCGGAAATATAAAATTCTAGATTATAATATTATAAACCAGAAGAATACACGGAAACGCAAGGAGGATAAAATTGAAAGATTTTAAATTACATCACCATGGAAAATATAAGAATTTCATTATAGATCCGACTATGGGCTAAAAAAAGAAGATTCTTTTCTCTGATGTGGCATAAATATAATTAAACACACAAAAACACAAAAATTATTAAATATTCATCGTACAAGCCAGGAAGATGTAGTCAATTTATAAATTCTATTTTTAACAATTTTATTTATACTTGAATATTTATTTGAATTTTAAAGAAAATTTCTCGTAAATTAAATTATTGGGACAAAGGGGATGGATAGACACCGTTTATAGTAATTTTTTCTATTTCTCTCCGACTCTCTCTAAATATTCACAATAACAACAAAATGTATTTATAGTTTTAAAATTTTTCCGATTGTTGGGAAAATATATACCTATAAAAAGAAAATTATCTACACCTATATAAAAAAAAAATATTGTGGTTATAAATATCTCTTTTTAATAAAAACATTATTACTAGACGATTATTGTATAGATCATTGCCCGCTACTATTTTCCTCCTATAGAGTAGCATAATATTCACAAGATTGCACAGATTCAAATTAGTACATAACACAAATATTTCTTATATGAAATTCTATTGTATATAATATTTTAGTCTGCCCATCGAGGCAAAACAAAGCAAATCATAATAAAATAAAAAAAAAATGTTTTTAGAAATATGAAAATGTATCTTTAGAAAATATGCTATTCAAAATTTGAATCTATGTTGGAGAAATATATTATATTTTAAATGGATGATTCATAATTTTTTATGTATAGAAGATTTTGAATAGAAATGAAATTTTAGATTCTTTTATTTTACTTGATTTAATTCAAAAATTATGAAAAATGGTAAAATAAAATTGCACTGATTTTAAAATATCAAAGGCCATCTAAATATAATTTTCACCTAGAATAAAGTAAATATTAATTTTTAATTGAATTAAACATGAAAAATTGATTTATGAAATTTTTATATTATAGAAATATATTTAGTTATTACGTGTGTGGCTACTACAAAAATAATTGTATTACATTGAACCCTGGTGAATTCCAATAATTTATATACAAATATGAAATAATTCAACATTGAATTTATAAGTTCATATTTGTCACATTCAAGTAATCTTTCCAATATTTATTACTGACTTTTTTGCAATTCACGAAATTGTGAATCATTGTTTTTATGACAAATACGGATTCAAAGTATACTCATTGTGTCCTGTGCACATCGTGAGTATTCTGTAAACAGTATTGTATACATTTACGTCATTTAATTATCTCTCTTTATTCTACTAAACGTAAAATCTTCTATATGTACGTCATTACCTAAAATTCATTAAATTTTTACAACATAAATTGCTTATGTAAAAGATAAAAGATATATCTAAAAAAAATAAACACCCGTTTCCATTAAAGTTTATTTTTTGTACAAAAATTATTTGACCATTTTTTTATTATAAAATCCGTAAATTCGATTGCGATAATTAACAATTTTTTTTTTGTTAGAGCAAAGATCTCTAAAATGTTAATCAATAATCTTCATCACCTTTTACAAAATTTATGTTGTATATACATATTCATAATAATTACTGAAAAAAAATCTATTAGATATGAATATCTGAAACAAAAAAAAAAAATTATTTGAAGATTATGATAATTTTTTTTTTTTTTGCTTTTTTGTTATATGCCATTTTCTTCAATTAAACTTTTTATTAAAGGAAAATACACAAAATATAAACTTGGGAACACTAAATTGCGTCGTTATTAATTTTTTATTTACAAATAAGTCGAAGTTGTAGAAATAATATAAAAATGAAAAAAAAAAAAAAATACTTTTCATATATAATTACAAAGTGACTCATCATCGCGTTTTTTTTTTTTTTTGAAATGGTGAGCTACTTATAAATTTTATATCTAATTATATTGTGTATAAAAGTAGAGAATTTCGCTATAGTTTTGAATAAAATTGATATAAAAATTCGATTTTGTAATATAAAAGATTGAATGAAAAAAATAATCTAATATAAATTGTCAGTCAGACTTTAAGATTTTTTTGCGGTAGATGTGGATTGCCTTAAAAGACTATCTAAAAAAAAAATATTTAATAACGAAATTAATTATTACAAAAAAAAATAATGTTAACCTAAAAATTATCATAAAACAATTGAAATAATGATTTTAAATTTTTTAATGAATTAATTAATTTTTCTTAATTATGTATTCTACGTATAATTTTATATCTGACGGTTTGTTTAATATTTTCGAATTTTATTAGTAATTATTTATTTATATATATTTTTTTTACAGATATTGAAACACATCCTGCATCACCAGTATTTCCTCATTTATTATTGGGTAATGGACGTGATGCTGCTGATCCATCTAGTGTTGGTGCTAATTGTGTATTAAATGTAACATGTCAAGGACCATCAACAGAATCATCAACAAATTTAAATGTTAAATATAAACAAATACCAGCTAGTGATACACCACATCAAAATATTAAACAATATTTTCAAGAAGCATTTGATTTTATTGGTAAGTTTTTTTTTTCTAATTATCTTAATAAAATGTCCTTTTGTCCTTATATTTTTTCCATTAATTATCTTACGATTCATTCATTCAACAAAAAAATTACTATAATATAGAAAACTCCATTTATCATTTTCTCACTTGTGGGAAAAAGAAAATTAAAGAAAATATTGTATTTTTTTTTTATTTTTCATAAAGGGGAATTGAATAATTTTTCTTCTTGGGTTGATCTTTAATCGATTTTAAATTATTTATTTAATTTATGTTGATATATGTTATTAAAGTTTTGGTTATCTCTCTCCCCAAGACAATAATTTTCTGCTTGTTAAAAATAGCCCTTAAAATTTATATGGAAAAAAATGTTATTAGGGATTTTTGACAAAAAGGGGGTTATTTTTTATAATATTAGTTACATATTTATTGGGTGGAATTTTAGTTGTTCTTTTGATATGAGAGGGCGGTTTATTGTCTATTTTACAAGATATAAAATAGTTTGAAACAATATGTTTTCATTATTTGTTTACCAGGGTAATTTTAATAATAATATACTAAATGTTCTCATTTCACATTTAATTTGATAAAATTTAATTCAATATTTTTATTAAATGTAAAACAAAAGAAGGAGATTTACACTTTACTTATAAACAAACTTATAAAAGTTTCAATTTATAATTTTTGGTTATACATTTAATTTTATCTTATCTAAAAAGTAATTGTTGGAAGGTGTTTTGATAATTAAGAACAAAAACAACACATCGCAAATAATTTGTTTTTAAATATCATTATCGATAAGAGATAAGGTAAAATTTTGGTTCATATATACGAACTTTTCATATATAATATGAAAAATCCATTATAATTTAGTTTAGTTTATTAGTGTACTTGTGATGTGATATTAATCACAATTTTGTGATTGACATTAATTTTTTGAAATAATTATGATTTTAAGAAGCTGTAAAGAATCTCTTTACAAACAATTAATGTCAACTTTCCATTCAATGTTATTAATAAATTTCATGAAATCCTTTAAAACGCATGTCCAAAATTATCAGTAAACAGTCAAAATCATTGACAATCAAAAACGATTTCTGTATATTGTATCAAATTTTTGAAATATAAATTCAAATTTGTATTTATTACAATAATTATAAAGAATTATTATAAATAAATACTCAAATAACAATATAAATATTAAGATTAATATTACAAATTAATAAAATTGAATGTATAAATAATTTGAGAAAATGTTGTATATACATAACTAATATTTCATCAATATGGATGAGTCATACTAATTGGTGTTGTATATAGCAAAAAAGTATCTGAAATTATTTCCCCCCATTTTTTATATTATACTAGATTATTATTACTTCAATATTGACAAATAAATAGGTACGTCAGTAAATATGAAAAAAAAAAAATTTGTTGTTTCCATGTTAGCAATTTGACTTTTGTTTATTTCTTTATATATATCTAAATTAATATGAGATTATTAAAAAATAAAATAAAAAAAGAATTACCTATTATTATTATTGATTTGTTACACTACAAAATTGTTATTATTAATAGGGTCAAGGAAATTTTTATTTATAGTTAGGTATTAAAAAAAAAGAATCCACAAATTTTTGTTGAAATTTTGTCAAACTGACAAAATTTCTTGAATTTGTTATGTGATTTAAATATTTTATATACTAACTAATTATGACATTCTAATCAAATATTATAAAATTATTGATATCTAATAAAAAAAATCCTCATCTTTAAAATCAAAATTAATCTTATATATAGTATAAAAATATCTTATTATTATTAATAACAATCATAAAATCGATCAAAACGATAAAATTCCATGATTAAAAGTTTTCAATGATTTTGATTCTAAAACGTTTATTAGAAATGACATAATAAATTCTTTATTAATCGACAAATAAATTTTTGCAATATATTTTTTGATCAATAAATACAAATTTGAATAAGAAATCAACAAATTTAAATGTTTCCAAAAAGAAATGTATATATACAAATCATAAAAATATATGTTTCGTCTATAAATTTTGATTTTTTAGAGTTCAAGGACTTTTATTTAATTTAATTTATTATGATATTTAAATTTCGTAAATAATTTTATAAATTCTTTATAAATTTAGTATTTAATGATTAACTAAATTAATAAATTATTAATTTTAGATTCAAAGTTTCAATCAAATATATTAAAACTAAAATTGAAATATTTCAAAATATAAAACAAAAAAAAAACAATTACTATTTCCAAAATATTTCACAAAAATTTTCTATATATAAATTATTTTCGATAATTTTCTATATATGTAATATATAACAATTCAGAAATCTAAATTTCAAATTAACATTTTCATTAAATTCCAACATTATAAAGTTAACTACCTTGCAACCAACCTTGCCTTTAGGCAACAAGGAATCTCTTGCCCTTCTCTGTCTCTTATACTAAAATTTATATTAGTGGTGGAAAATTGGTGTTAAAATTTTATATACATAAATATCCAGACCTTATGGTGGTATCCCCGTAATAAAAAAAACATTTTAAATTTTACTACCAATTTTAATGGTAAAACCTGTAGAAATTCATAACAAAAAATAACGATATTTTTGTGTAGCAATTTTAAATATTATGTGCGCGCCAACCTTGCGCATAAAAATATATGCAAAAATTATGTTGCGCATTTGTATATTATAAACATATAAATAATTTTATATACATATGTATATGTAAAAGTTTGCAATTTATCTGGATCTGTAATATTTTAAATTGCGTGCAAATATTTTTTTTTTTTAACATTTACATATAGAATTTATTATATTTTCAAATCTAAATTTTTGTTGCATGAAAATTTAAATATAAAAATAAATAAAAACTTGCATAAATGCTTAGAAAGTTGATTGAATTATTAAAAATATTTTGTATTTTAAAAACTATAAAAGGTGGGAGCACAAAATATTGTAAAAAATAAAAAAACTGGATGCATATTTAAAAAGTTTATTGCAACAACATAACATAAACAAAAGAGTAGGTTTTCATGTTTTTGTCATAAATTTACATTGGTTATTTTTATATATATTTTAAACATATTTGATATGTCATTTACTTTAAATTTTATATATAAATTACCGGTGTATAAATAATATTGAGATAAAACAAAAATATTTGAAAATTTTATTTTCCTTCTATTTTTATATATAAGAATTTAATTCAATATTTTATTTTCCTTCTATTTTTATTATATGTCATTTCAAATATTTCGCACATATGTCCAAATTGTCTATCCCTTTATTTTTCATATTGTCTACATAAAAATAAACTTTTTGATCCTTCAAATATTTTTTTTTTATAAATCTCTTTCGTTTATAATGTAATAACTTGAAAATATTTCTTTTTTTTTATTATACTACTTTATATAAAAAAGTCCCTATATAGAAAATAAAGGATATCAAAATCCAATAGAAAAATGCATAAAATTTTTATGGTGCATTCATTTTAAAAGTACTCTGAAATTTTTTTTTGTTTTATTTTGATTGGTTTTTCAGTATATTATTATTAAACAAGAAAAAAAAACGTACTTTGTAGATTTGATAAAAAGGATTTTCTTCTCTTAAAATTTTCAAAATGATTCAATAAAATTCCTTTCAAAATATATGACTCATAATTATAATCCTTAGAGTATAATATTACTTTACCATTCATAAAGGAAAATTTTGTGACTTATGACATTGGAAAATTTTATTATTTTTTTCTGGTTGTTCTTCTCGTGATATCATTTATCGTTGAATGTATTTTTGGTTCAATAAAAATATATTAGTTAGTTATACCGTAGTAAATATATTTAAAGATTTGAAATCATGCTGATTATTTTTCAAATTAGAATTTTCTTACATTACGGATGGCTGGACATTATAATTTATAGAGTAATTATTCTGTATATTTTATTAAATCATTTTTTAGTGACAGTGCGTATAGACAGTTGAATACCACATACACAATTTGTAGCGATTACCCTTAACATTCATAATTGCTTTTTCTCAGGCCGCATATATTCAATGTTGAATCATTCTCTGAACGTTTTTTTCTGAAAGTCCTTTTACATTTTATATAATATTGAGAAAAAAAAGGGAAGAAAAATTCTTTATTTCATTAAAAAATCAAATCTTGACACGTGACTGTAAAACATTGGTCATTATTGATAAAAAAATAACGAATATTTTATACGATTGAATCATATACATATCCTTGTTAAATAGTACACGTGTATATACATTTCCGTTAATGATTATTATGATTATAAGTAAAACCATAAAAGGAATTAAATTTGTTAAAAAGGGTGAAATGAAATAAAAATTTATGTAAATTTATTCTTTAATCATTGATATTTTTTTATACTACTTTTTTTGTTATCAAAAACGAAATAAATTACTTAAACAATATCGGATTATTAGCATCCCTTTGTAGATATTTTTAATATTACATTATTTTTTACCTTTATCTAAATTATTTGATCATCATAATATCCTGAATAAACGCATGTTATAATGATAAAAATAATAAAATTCGGTTTTTATCTGGTTGCCATAACATTCAGGATCATTAATTTCCGTACCCAGTCAATGATATATATCCTTTTCTTGAAAAATATCTGAAATTATCTTAAAAACCTATCACCATAAAAAAAAATGATGACGAATGAAACTAAAAAGGTATCAAAACAACTCCCCCTTATAAGTAAAAGCCCAGAAGGAATAATTCAGCGTACGAAAAAAACCACTAACAAGTCTACACACAATGTTAAATTAAGAAAACCGCACACACAAAAACAACATCCTGAAGGGATATAAAATATTTTATTTTTGTCAGGGAAAATTGTCTCAAACTCTTGGGAATTTTTTTTTTTAATTTTCTGTTGTACGTTTTTTTTTCGGGCAGAGGAAGATGAAATTTTTTTGAAGGGTGTTACTGACAGGATACGGTAATAGAATGCTATTTAAGAAAACAAAAAAAAAATCGACAGGACGAAACTACATATATTTAATTTTAAAGATGAGTAAAAAGTACTTCAGTTAAATCAATTCTTTTCTTTATTTCGCAATGACAACATTAAAAACATACAGGCAACAAGAAAATTTTTGAAAATGATATGGAGAAAGATATTGTTTAAACGGAAATGATTAATGATGTAAAAGTCGTTAAATGCAGACATATATTTGCTTTTTATAGCTATTTACGGAGGGTTCTAAAAATTTAATAGTTTGGAATTTTCCGAGCAAAAATAAAATGGTTATTAAAATCAATTTTATGAAATTAAGCAGAAACATTTTAGAGTAATTATAATTGGAAATTTAAAACTTTACAAATAAGCTGATTTTTTTTGTATTTTAATTATAAATCTATTAGCAGCAATTGTCTTTTACAAAGCAATTACTAAAGCAACATTATTACAAAAATTGTAACAGCTTGCATTACATGTTCTTAAATATGAAACAGAAGGCAATTCCTTTTGAAATAAAACCCCCCAAAAATAAATTATAGTTAAATCTATTATGCTTCTATTCATACATTACGTCACTGCTGGTGGTGACAAGTAAAGAATTTATTCATATTCCTTTTTAGGAATATAATCTCTAACTCTCCGAAATAATATTTTATAAAGAAAGAATAAAGGTACATAAAACATCTGCATTGAATGAGTCACAAATTTAAGCAAATGAGGAGAACAAACAAGAAGAAAAAAGAAATGATTTCCAGAATAATTTTTCCTAAAAGGATCTAAATACCAAAAACCAAGATCTCAAGTTAACCATAAAACATGAACTTTTACTATAAGGGTAGAAAAAATAAATAAAACAATATTATATAAAATCAACAATACTCATTCCACCCTAAATCCTGATGTAAGTACACTACGTTACTTTTGTCAGGTTTATTTGACACATAATCGTATAGTAACCCCTAATTTTTACTTTCGACATTTAGAAAGTTTAAGAAATACTTTCAGTATAATTTCAAAAATGATGTAAAATATAAAATGAATGAGAATTCGATGACTCAGAGAATAACCATACCGGGTAAATAGGGGGTGGTTTTCATTCATCAAAAAAGGAATGCATATTTTCAGAGGGATATTTTTTGTTGTTGTTGTTGTTGGTTGTGTGTTTTGGGTTGTATAAGATTATATTGAGGGTTGTTATTGTATTGTTTTAGAATGGTTGTTTTGATACAGAATGGTTTGAATATGTATCACCCTTGTTAGCTTTATTCTAATTTTTCCAATATCGAGAAAGGTACGACATTGTGTCGACCGACGAGGTATATATCGAAGTTAGAGTAATAATTTTATTTGTGTACAAACAATAAAGCTGGTCTCTATTCAAAAATTAACATTTTTAGGGGATGAAATGTTGTTATTTAAGGATTCATTTGGGAATCACATCTTTGATTCTCAATTCTGTATATATAAAAAGAATATATTTATTTAAAGAATCTTCATTTTTTAAAGGATTTTCTAATTATAAATCCTTTTAAAAAAAAATTCCCTATATACAGAATTTTTAAAAGACGGGAGGGATGAAAAATTACATTTATTTAAAATAGAAAAACATTATATTTCAATATTAATGATAGTAATAGTAGTAAACGGATATATGCGTCATACATTTAATAAGTCTTTTATTATACAGGATATAACAAAATTTTATGTACAACCAAACAAAAAAAAATAAGGGAATAAAAGTAAATCAGAAAAAAAAACACAAGAAATTTTATTAAATTTTAAAATAAACTCATACATTTGCATATATATCAATTTTAATCCTAAAGGGATGTTAACTGTATGGAATAAAATATAAATTGAAAGAGTATACTAATTTTTTATTTAGGTTCACGTATCTGGATGTGTACTTAATTATTTCATGCTGTGAATTATTAGCTAAAAAATAAATTTTGAAATCTCTGTACGACGTTTTTGGCTGTAAATAAAGGGATAAAATTATTACTTATTTGGGGTTTATTGTTAACAATATGAATTTATACAACAAATAAAAACCATTTTTAAAAATCATTTAAAAAATATTACAAAAATGACTCATTCAGGAAATTTGTTATAATTATAATTTGTTATAAATTCGAATATAATTACAAAAATATCTAAATAAATAATATTTTGGAAAGATTTGTTATATATATTTCTATATATATGCAACATAATTTCATATTAAACATAATTTTTCTATATACATATGTACATATCTACAACAATATAATGTAGTTTAAAAATTCAAAAAGAAACCTGTTCGTCAGGCTATATTAAATTAGTTTTTGTTGTTTTGATGAACATTCCATCGGTATTTCAACTTTATAAGAAAACTTTAAAGACCAGCAGCTAAAATTTATTCAGGCAAAACCGACTCTTTAGCCAGTTTACAAAAATTTCAAATGAAAAAAAAAAAAACAGAAACAATATTTTTTTTTTATAATATTTGTTTTTATAGTCAGATCACATATAACTTTAATTTCTATGCGCCGTCATAGGCTTAACATAATTAACAACATAAAAATGAAAAAAAAAAAAAAAACATATTTTATTTTATACACAGACGAAAAATAATCAAAAGAAACTTAAAAAATAATCAAGAAAAATTGAATAAAAACCGTTTATTTCTATGTTGCGTTGTGTACGGCCTTCTCTTTTACAAACAAACAAACAAAAAAACAGCCTTAAAGCATAAAAAAAAAATAAACATGCTTCATTAAAAAGCATAAATTCCAATGTTTCACTTGGCAAAACTAAGAATACACACTAATATATTTTTTAGTATTGGTATGTGTGTTAACTCCTGATATACGAAATACCTGTATGAACCCCTTTTCCATGGCTGCTGCTATAATCTCCGCCATTAAGGTATAAACCTTAATATACAAACAGGTCATATAAGTTTACCGGTTGCGCCATTATTATATATTTTTTTGTATTCATAATGAGATTCAGCATAAAGTCGCGATTTGTCCAACACTACAAAATCTTTGTGTCTGAAACTATCTTAAAAGTTTTTTATTTACTGTAGTTGAAATATATGAATACCATTAAAAAAGAAAACTCTGAAATTTTGAAACTAGTTTTATAATAGTTTGTGTGTTAAATTACACTAATACTTAAACTATAGTTTTTTCATACGGCAACGGCCTTAAGAATGACGTCAACATAATGGAAAGGTCATTCTTATTGCTTTAATAATGACTGAGTTTTTATAGTGTTGTAGAATGACTGTGTTTTAGAGAGTATCAACAATAAAAAAAAACAATCAGATTTTTTTTAACTATGTATTAAAGGTGAAGCTGGAATAATAACACTCTATATTTATAAATCTTTGGTAAATTTTGCTAAAGATACTCATAATATATAAACTATTTACCATAAAATAAAAAAGTTGAATGGTAAGGTAAGTCTGGTTTTGTGTTAAAAGTGATTTTTTTTTTTTGAGAATGAGAGAGAATATTACACAAACTAAAACAATTAGACTAAGCAAAACTATTTTTTTTTTCATCTTAAACTAATCGCAATGGCATATATTTAGCATACACAGATACATTATTATGTAGCATAAAAAAATATGCTTTTGTTCCGAAATGAAATATTTAAATAAAGAAAACCTCGAAAGGCCGAATTTTTCTCAGAAATTAAACAGAACAAAAAAAAAACGTTGAAAAAAAAAATCATTTTAAAATGGCTTTAAAAAAGGGAATGAAAAATTGGTTGGGTGCAGAGTTTATGGAACGCTGGAAATATTATTAAATTTATAAACATAATCTAATCTAGTTGAAATTAATTAACAGAACCGAGTTTTGTACAATGGAAACAGGTATTCTTAGAGCTTTCTTTTGTTCGCTAAAAGCTCATCAGAACGAATTGTACGAATCAGATTATGAATGTCGGGATTTAATTGATAAGGAAAGAAACTATGATTCATTATGATTGCCAAACTATTGTGGGGCTTGAATTTTTTGAAATGTACAAAATCAGTAAAAGGAGGATTATTCTGAAATTCTATAAGTAAACGTTGTATAAATCGACTAAACACAATTTCGATGAACCTATAAATAATGTGATGTGTATCTTTGGTATACAACACAATACATTAATCATTGAAGTCGGGAATTGTAAGGACATCGAATTTAATTAAAAGTCATTCGGAAAAATATTATCTGAGCGAATATACTACTAGACTGTGATTTATACCTGTAAAATTAATTACATCTACTTCTTCTATATCAATCTACGAATAACCCTTGAACAATTTATATCTTAATAAATATTATTATATTATTATATCGCAAATGTTTAATTTAAACTTTTTTGTTTTTGTGGTTTTGTAAATTTTAAAAGTTAATGCTTCCAGAAATAATCTGAGTCATATTTTTTGCGGTTAAATAAAAATATTTATTTACATTTTAAATAACCATATTTTGTATGTACCTACATTATTTATTAAATCTTAATTATTTTTATTTTATTTTGTCTTTAAATAAACTTAAGATTTATCTTAGTTTTCTTTTGAATGTTAATATTACAATATAAACTTTCATTATTACGTACATTACAAAAAGGTTTATCTTAATATAACCAATAAATTGAGATATAATTTTTCCTACAATTTATACATTGTCATTTCATTTTCTTCTTTTAAAAATTTTTCATTTCATTGTTGACTAATAAAAGATAAATAATCTTCAAGATATAAGAAAAATAATAGACTTAATTACAAGCTTTTACTGGCAAACTTTAATGATAATTAATCATAATTGCATAAATTTTTATTATGATAATTTTGCTTTGAAAATAATTAGAGCATTTAATTTCTTTACAAATTCAATTTCTATTTCTATATTTTTAATAAATTTTATAGAAATAAAATTGTTCTTCAAATTAAATATTTTAATATAACATAAATTCAATATTATTTCAGATAAAGTTTTTAAATTATACTACAATTTTTCATTTAATAATAATATATTAGAAAATTTAAAATTTTACACCCCACACTTTATAATTCCTTTCAAAAAAAGACCATTAGCCTCCTAAAAATGATCTTCCTATATAAAAATCATACATCAAGTTCTATTAACATAACATAATTTCTTTAAATTTAATTTATTTTAAATATAATATTTTGATTATAAAATGAAAAAAATACACAAAAAATCTATGTAAATACATGCGAATTCCCGTCATAATGTAAAAATTTGGGTAGGTGGAAGTATTTTTGAAATAATTTCTTAAGATATTTTGTTGTACAATGTTTTTTTTTTTAAAAAAAATATATTGAACCAAAATAAAGATAAAAATATATACCATCATTAAAATCGTGAACAGAAATATCTTTTATTTTTGTATATTATTATTATTATTGAGTCCATCTAAAATCGGACTATGATTCATTTTTGCGCGCGTCTACATTTTGGCCAGCCATTTGTCCAACAAAAATATATGTATATACAATTCGCATATATATATACAGAAAAATGAGAATATCTTTAAAATGAAATAGCACCTAAAAAAAATATATTTATTCAACTATACATAATTTTTACATAGAAAATGAATTCAGCCAAATAACCAAAAAAAAAGAAAAATTATATATACAAATTGAGGGTAAATGTAACAGGCAAATAGGGAAATAATGAATAATTAGTGATAATTATTAGATATAATTAATTATATTCGTTTCCAATTTTGTGTAAAATAATATTATGGAAAGAGAAAAGATTTTTGAAAGTTTTTTTATATATAAATACAAATATTTTATTTTTGGCTACATTCTGTAAATGTAAATTCAAAATGCAATTTCCAAAAAAAAAAAAAAAGAAATTATTATTACAATATGCAAAAATTTAATAAAAATTTCAGATTTTTCTAATCATTGTCGTGTTAAATTTAAATAAATGGCGGTTAATTTTTAGTAAATAACATTTAAATTGATTTGTTAAATAATTTCCACATAATCCAAATAAAATTCTGCATCAAATTTCTGATTTGTGTTTCGGTACAATTTAAAGTTTAATCCATTCCAGACGTAAAGTATAAAATTAATCGGTCTATTTAAATTAAATATCCTTAATATTAATAGAAATTAAATTTAATTTATCCAATTGAATTATAAATTATGCACTTTAACTTAAATCAAACTGTCACATTTAGTTTTAACCGCCCTTTAATTCTCTAACTTTAACATAATTCCTTTTGAATAGTATTGAATGGGACGTTACTTTAAAAATTGCCATCTCTTAAAGAATATTTATATATTTATTAGGTTACATTATGCCAGACACGTCAATTATTTTATTCTTGTATAATGAATGCATTATGTCACAAAGTGTCAAAATGAATTATGATCTTTGAACGGATATTACCAATGATTTTTAAAAGAGATAAATCCAAAAAGGATGTATTTATTTTATTACGTGTACTATACAAGTTTTAGTTTTCTTATTGGGTTCAATATTAAATTGACAAGATTATGAAGAGGGTGAATTTAAGAATATTTCGTAATTGTTTATAATTTCATTATATTAAAAAGTCTTTGGTATAAAAATTGTAATAAATAAGAATTAACTAAATTGTATTAATCAATTGAATTTGTTAAATTAACATTAAATTATTATGTATAGACAAACTTCTGACATTATTATACTTAGTCGTTGTGATTGTCTTCTTGTTATAACACATAATTTTTGATGATCATGATGATGATAATAATGTTGATTGTTTTGCCCTTAATTGGTTTGATTATTGATTTTTATTGAATAAATGAACAAAACAACACCATAGCAAAAAAAAAATAATGATATGAAAATGCGTCATAAAACTTTGGTGCTCCATAAAAATATATCATTTTTTTAATTTTGTATATAAAATATTTTTCTTAAATAAATTATCATGCTGAGTGCATCAACAGTTGTTGCCCCCTTAATTTTTCAGGAAACTTTTTAATATAAACAAAAAAAAATTATATATTTTATGTTTATAAGAAATTCAGAAGAAATTGTTATTATTTTATTCTACTTTTGATCAAAATTTCCTCCTTAATTAAATAAATATAATTACAATTTATATACTGAAAAAAAGATTCATTCATCAATTTCATTATAAATTTATAAAATACGCAAAAATTTACAAATGAACACTTTATTGATATCGAAAATTGATGACTCATAAATATTTAATGCGTATAAATGTAATAAAAACGTGGGTATTCAATAAAGAAAATTGTTATTTTTATATTACATTTCGGGGTAAATTAAATTGGTATTTTCTTTACATTAAAAATGTCATATTTTTCATATAAATGTTCTTGGCACTACTCTATACAAATGATACCATTTAATATTTTTTTTTTTTTTTTTTGACAATCTAATACATATACCGGATGTCATCAACAGATCCTGAATTTTGTAAAAGATCTGGTATTAATATTCGTTACGTATTTTTCATTTCAATTGAACCGTAAAATAGATATTGTCTGTCAAATTAATTTTATTTGTCCTTTAGAAAAGGGGAAAATGAAAATTATTTGATTTTTAATATTGAATTTTATTTTCGTTGTTATTATATAGAATAGAATAACAGCATCGATCCTCTATTTTAGATAATGAATTATTTTTAACACGTTATACATTTAAGTAATAATTGTTCAAATTTAAATCTGAAATTAAAAAAAATATTCTTTACATCCTTAAGAAATACAAGGCATCGCTACGCTATTGTAATTGAAGGATAATATTACACTATAGACTTTCATTATTTCGTTCATTACCAAAATGTACAGTGTAGTACCTAATTTTATATCCACATCTATCCATAAAATCAGATGGTTGGGAGTGAGTGTTACAGTGGATGATTGGAAAATAGATGATGATAATGTTAGTCTCATCCGGATGATCAAATTTTAGTTAAACTTTAAATATTTTTGAATTAATTAGCTATGAAACAAGTAATACGTCCTTGGTACTTGTTATAAATAATATATTTTTTATGTAAATGGTGCTAAATGACTAATCTACATAAATTATAATCAAATATTTAATCACAGTGAATTCGTCATCGAATTTTAATAAATTTTAAAATCAAAATATAAATAATCATTATCAGATTTGTTTTTACTATAATATATAAATTACAAATTCTATTAGAATCTCTGAGCCCAAATTAAATAAAAAATTTTGTATACTTCCTTAACAACAAATTTATATTTTTGTTGTCCAACCAACCTAGTTATTTGCATAACATAATAACGTAACGTCATATCGCACTTTTTACTAATAAATTGAACACGTACAAAAAATTAAAACATTTATGCAAATTAAAAAAAAAAATTGTTACTATTTATTTAAAGGGGTATGTAAATTTATCACATAATAATGGGAAATACATTTTCAAAATTTTAAAACATTTTTTAGTATATTTATAACAAAATACGTATAAAAAAAATCACATTTCTCACGTTTTGCTTATAAATTTTTGTTTTAATTTTATCTTCTCGAACGAATATTTTTTATTCTTTAAAAATAATAATTATAAAATAAATAAACAAAAAATGATTCATAAAATTTTGAAATGAAATAATTTTAAATTTTTTTTGCAAAAATGAGAAAAATAAAATTAATACTAATCACGACCTTCTGGACTGTTATAATAAATGTTTTGATTATTGGCGAGGTCTTTACTTTAACATTTATTGTGTAAATAAACAAAATCTGATATAAAATTTTCTTCTGGAATTAATCAAATTTCTGATTAAATTATGAAATTATGATTCAAAAAAAAATTAATTTCATTATAGAAAAATTACTGGAAATTTTGTAGTATATTTACTTAAAGTATTGGGTTACAACGGAAACGGAAAAATTAGACGAATTAGTTAGATAAGATAAGTACGGTGTGAAAGATATAATTTAAAGAACCTAAAGGCTAAAGTTATTTAGTACCACACTAAAGAGCTGACTGTCAAGAAGTTAGAGAGCATAATTATTAATTGTTAAAAAAATTCCATACAATTTGGAATTTTCTATTCGAATTTTCATGATTCATGTACCAGTATTGTAAATGTATTTTCCGAACCAGCTAAAAGTATTCTCGGTCAAAACTTAGAATTAGATCCGGGTTCGGTCAAATACAAATTTTTGTCTGTTTTATTATTCTCCAATTCACTGGACCATTTTATAAAACCAAACTTTAAAAGAAATATTTAATTTTTCTAAGCAAATTTATTTTACAGGATAACAGAAAAATAATTGTAATATCCTTTTGTAAAAAAATAATTTAACATAATATTATCATTGCATAATATCGAATTATGATCATCATTCTAATATTGTATAAATGAAAAATGAAATTTAAAATATTTTCAATTAAATTTTGTTGTTGTCCTTTGATTATTTATATATTTATATCCCATCAGTTTAAAAATATAACAGCAGGATATTAAAATATTTTATTTATATATGTGTATATAATTTCTTTGATTGACACACAGTACGACCTGTCTTATTTTATATCTATTTTTGAATTCTATAAAATGTACAAAGAATGATGCCATCAAATCATCATCTTAATCCTCTTCTTACTCACCGTCACCATAGCTTTCTATATATATTATTAGCCCTTGATATACGATACGACGATACTCTATACACTAAAGGGAAATAGAAAACAGCAATATAATCCTCTTGACAAGTAAATTGAAAAATAAGCAGGATTTATAATAAAACTTCCTTTTAAAACTTTTAAGTACATGAAGGGGTGGGTATCTATTTATAGTTCCTTGTATGTTTTTATTATAAATACAGAAAAATAATAGGTTTTATTTTTTAGTTTAAAAAGGATATACATAATATAATTTAACCCCCAGAAATATTATATATGTAAATAAATAGGAGTAAAATACTTAAGGAATTTTAAATAATTTCCGAATTCTTAACATATTAGAATCAATTTTAATTTTAAAAAATTAAAAAATTCATACAAATTTTTGACAATTTTTAATAAATCAAAAATAATTACAATTTTTTTTTTTTGATGAACATTTACATTAAAATTCATGGAATTTTAACCAAAAATTTTAGATCAATTTTCCTAGTATAATTTTTAATAAAAACACTATTATTTCATCATAAATAAATATAATTTTGTTGAAGTGATTAATAATATTAAATCACACTACTAGCTTTGTCTGTCTTTATGGACATAACTTAATATCATAAATTTAATTTGATTTGTCATATTTTATGGAATTCCCTTGAATTCCTTATTATAATATATAATAAATTTCTTGGGATTCTTAATTGCATCATCTTTTAATTACAAACTTTACAAAAATCTCATAGCAATATTAGTAAGATTATAAAAAATTTTATGAAATCTGTGTTTTGTAAATTTTTGTAAATTAGAAAATTCGTAATAAACAAAATGTATTTAACCCTATCACTGCTGGTAGAAATTTTGTATGTATTTATTTTATTTTACAAATCAAAATTAATTGTATATTAAAACATCGAGCGATATCATGTTCAAAATCTGAGTATTTTATTAAGTAGCGATTTATAATTTATAATAGTTTTATATAGTCTAGAAAAAAAAAATTAGCCCAAGATTTTATATAGAATTATATTGTCCGGGATTTGACAATTTAATAAATATTTTAATTTGCGTAATAAGAATTTAGATTAGAAACAAAAACATTAAATAATTAAACCAACAAAGTTTGTAATTAAAAATATTTATAATAAATTACATATATATAAACATAATATTTTAAATTATGATAATATATATAAATAAATATCAAGTGTGTCATAAAAGGTTATAAATTAATCTGATTAATATAAAGGTCTACAAAAATTTGATCGAAAATAATAATTTAAAAATCTTTAAATTCTAATAGTAATGGAAGTAGTTATATTGAAATTAAGTATTATTAAATAAATTTATTTATTATTTATTATGTTGTTATCTTAAACATTGTTTATATAAATACAAAATTCTAATCTAAAACTAAATATTGTCATATTATTCAAAGAAACTTTGATTTGATTTTAAATATGAATCATGACATTTTGAATATATCACGAGTTGCATCAAAGTAGTTGACATTTGGCGGCTAAAATTTGAAGTTCAAGAAATTGGAATGAGAACAGTCATTAAATATCTTTATAAAAGTAATAATATGTCAATATGATAAAGTTTGTAGTATAGTAAATAATTGTAAATGCAATTAATTATTATTGGAAATTATAATCTCGATATTAGATATTTAGTTATATGTAAATCGAAATATGAAACACTGAATTTCAACTTTGTATGTTGCAGTTAGAGCATAACTATTAATTGTTAATATGTATAATGTGGAAATTATTTTCTTGTAAATCGGTATTGCTAATTATCATCACATACAAACTAAAATATGCTCGCTTGTCTGCTTAATATCTAAATTGATCGTATTATCGACATTATGACTGTCTAGTATTAAAATATATTCGTAATTGTGACCCTCATCAATTTAATTACAAATTAAATTAAAAATGACTAATCCTCTAGCTTAAATAAAATATTTTAGTATGTATATTAATTTTTTTGTATATACATATATAAACAACAAGTAATAAATAAATGAATGAATGATAATTTTTAATTGCCTATCATTTTCAAAGTATAATAAATAGCAAACGTTTAAGCAAAATTATAATGATTTGTATTATTTTTTTTGTCGTCATTTTTAACCTTTTTGCACTTTTTAACTTAAACGGTTTTTTTTTTCACAAAATTATTTCTTTCCATTTTTTTTTTTTTTCTTCTTTTTTTATAAAGAGGATTTTGTTCGGTGAACTTAAGGTTAAGTCTCAAATATTCTTACAAGCATGATATAAAAAATGAGTTTGCTTATTTTTAGTGACCTTCAAAAAAAAAAACGCGGAATATTAAGACGGAATATTTATAATTATGCTGTTAAACATATATGTATATACAAATATATATAAAATGATTTATGCTAATGCAATCGCGAGTTTAATATTTATACAAATTCAAATTTCAATAAGGAATCAAATCTGACTCATCTTGTTGATTTTGAGTTGAGTAATAAAGAAAAACTTTCCTTTTGTAAACAAAAAATTAAATTTTCTTGAACATTTTTTTATGTTGTGTAAAGTTTTTATTTTTATATTGCATTATTGCAAGGCCTTTTAGTTACTAATTAATTATATAGTAAACGGAAATTTCCTAGAGATATACAGAATTAAATTATTATGAACTTGTTTTCGAACTTCCTTAATATTTATATTTATTTTAATACAGTGTTTTATAGAATTTATTATTAAAACTATGTAGTAGGAAGGAGAGTAAAACACTGGAAGCGGAAGGACAGATATGATAAATGTGAATTTAGAAGGTCTTATTGGTTGGAAAGTCTTTAAATAAAAAGGTGTTTTGTATATTTTTGGTATATTCGTTAACCCTGAATCACTTTCATCTGATATACATAATTAGAAATTATTACAAAAAAAGTCCTTTCTCTTCAAATAGAACTCAATTTGTTGAAGAAACGGTCATTTACAAATGACACAAACATACAGTATTAAATATGAAAAAAAAAAATTATTGATTAGTCAATATAATTATAAACAATAATTATATATTTAATAATCAGTTTTTTTTAAAGTTAGTTTTGAGATCATTATGCAAGTCATAATTTTATGTGCAAAATACTAACAAATTTCTGGAATATAAATTAACATATTTTATTTTTTTATATTTTGTAATTCAGAAATAATTTGTTTATAATATTTTATATAATTTGTTTTTGTTGTTTGTTTAAATTTCGCAAATAAAAACATAATATTTTTTTATAGAACACAATGAATAATATTATGTTTTTTTTATGTTTCTGACCTTACTGCAATACAACAAGAATAAAAAAAATGCGACTGAAACCTAATATACAAACTAATAATAATGATAAAATAATTGGAATTCAATTAAAAATATCAATTTTTAATTTGTAGTTTTGAGTCAGAGAATTTTTGTATTTTTAAGAATTTTAAAATAATAATAAATATTAATTTCCTGAATTGTAATACATATTTTTATTAGTTGAACAGGAAGTATAATTGCAAGTAAATAGCAAATTAAAACATTTTTAGATGATTTATAAAGTTTGAGTGGCTTTGAAAGGGTGAACAGGATCAAAATCTGTGACTGTACTGTAAATTTGTTTGATTAAAATCAAATAATTATAAATAAAATTTGATCAATAATTTTTTATAACAATCTAAAGAAGATATTAAAATATACTTTAAATTATTGTTTTTTTTTTTATTATTTTATTTTAATTTAATAATGTTATCTTTAAGAACATGTCAATAAAAATAAAATAATCAATTGGTTTTTTTTTGTACATAAAAATTATATATAAATATAATCAATAAATTGAATATGAGTCACGATTAATAATCAATAAAAATATTTGTATTTTCTATATTTATAACAGAACAGAGCCGTTTTCTTTCGAGTCCTATGCTAATAATTAACACGAAATATTATTTAAAAAAATAATGATATTAATAATTTCTACCAAATTAATGATTTTGGGATTAATTATAATTAAATTAATCATCTTTGTTCGACCCAAAAATGAACGTCCATAATGTAATATAGTAAAATATTATTTCCAAAATTTATTAGTAATTTTTCATCCTCCTAAACTCAATTATTCCCAAAATCTTTCCAATATAAATTATCTTAATAATTTCGCAATCAAATAAAACTAATCAATTTTTTTTTTATTTGTAGAAGAAGCTCGTAAAAAAGGATCAACTGTTTTGTTACATTGTCAGGCTGGTATATCACGTAGTGCTACAATTGCAATTGCATATGTTATGCGTTACAAATCATTATCATTATTGGAAGCATATAAATTGGTTAAATTGGCTAGACCAATTATATCACCAAATTTAAATTTTATGGGACAATTATTAGAATTAGAACAAAGTCTTCGTGCTAATGGTATATTAGAACCACAAAGTGCAACACCACCACCAACAGTTGAATGTCGAAATTTTGAATTTAGTCCATTTATAAGACGTCATCAATCTGAAAATTTTAATAATAATCAAATATCTTATAATAATAATAATACTAATTATGATAACAATAATGCTATAAATGATAATGATGATGATACAGAAATGACATCAACAACAGATTGGAATAGTGAAGAACAATTAAATGCTAGAATAAAAATTGCGAAATATACATCAGCAACAGCAACAATTGGATCAAATAATATAGAAGAATGCTCACAATCATCATCATCAACATGTTCATCACCATTATCAGCAACATCATCAATATCTGGTTCATCATTATCAACACCAACATCAACATGTTTTCCATTATTAACAACATCAACAACAAATCATCATCAACTTGAAAGACTATCATCAGTAACTGAAGGTATTGCTATGGAAGAATCAATTATAAAACCAAATAATAATTTACAAAATGATAATAATCATCAAAATGATCAACAGCAGCATAACAATAATGATATTGATATAAGAATATCATCATCATCATCATCAAAAACAAATAGAAATAATCAATTATTAGTACCAAATTTAACTGGAATGAGGGGAAGAGGTAAAGGTAGACCAAGACCATCAAGTCTAACATGAAATATTCAAATTGAATATTAAAATTATTTATTAATAATAAACTTTTACATTTTGAGTTTTATTTTATATTTTAATAGAATTTTTCCTAAAAAATGTAAATTTAAAAAATTGTATTTTGACAACAAAATTATTTAAAATCTTATAGACTTTTAAAGATGTAACTTTGGTACAGTAAACTCTGGTATGAATATAAAGGATTTCAAAAAAAAGAAAATTGTAATGTAGAAAATATGTGTAAATAAACTTTAAAATTTTGGAATTTTTAATCAATTTTGTATGATTTTGTATGCATGTAATAAAAAATTTTTGTCAGATTTATGATTGTTTTTTTTTAAAAAAATAATTCATAATATTTTGAATTACATAATTGAAAATTTTGGTTTGATTTGTTATTTTTATTTTTTGTAAATATTTAAGTATGATCGTTTTGTTTTTTATTTTCGTTTTAAACTATATTATTTAAAATTATTTATATTTATTTCAAAAAATTAAACAAAATCATAATATATATTAAAATAATTTCAATAGTTTGTAAAATGTATTTCTATAATAAAGTTTTGCCCTCCTAAATTTAAATATTATGAATATATTTTTTGTTCTTGGTAACATTTTTACAATATGAATTTTAAGTATTTGGGTTGTGTTTTTTTTTATAATTTTCAAAAATATAATATATAAATTTAATAGTTTTTTTTTGTTAATTTAATTAGTTTAGAGTAAATATTTACTAAAACAAATTGTAATTATAAAAAAAAATATATGTATTTTTAAAAATTTTGATAATTATCCCCAAAAATTTTAAATTTATTATGATATTGGGACAAAAAAAAAAATTTGTATTAAATAATATTGAGTCGTATATTGCCATAAAACATCCTTTAAATTATATAAAAAAAAAATTAAAAAAAATATAGTACAAAATTAATTATCGTAAATATTTTTATTGGTTTTATTACGAAAATATTTTTTTCTGTGTACTTAACTTCTTCAATTATATAGTAATTATAACAAATTTTAAATTCCGGAATAAGCCATTTTTAAAGCACTTTATAAAAATTTTTCGAGTTTCACATTTGAAACCAAACATTATTTTAAATGTAGAAATATTATGTTATAATTTAAATATTTAAATAATATTAACTAAAAATTTTATAAAACTGTGTATAAAATTTATAAGAATTATAAAATTAAAACAAAAAAATCAAAAAAAAAAAAAAAAAAAAACAAAAAAATAATCAACTTAATATTAAATAAACTGTTTTAAGTTTTTTATTGATAATTAAAATATATAAATATATAAAAAAAATCGTATAGTAGTAATAAATATTATTTTAAGATTGTAAAAAATTAATTATATATCGTATATTTAAAAAAAAAAAAGTACAATGTAAATGTAAATATAATTTAAAAATAGTATATAACAAAAAAAAAAAAATATGTTTTCAACAACAACAAAAATTAAGGAAAATGGAAAATATACAAGTCATTATTTAAAAAAAAAAAAATTATAAGTTCTTTTTTATTTTATTTTCTTTTTAATTTTATTATAAATAATTTTTTCAGCCAAATGGTAAAAAGGCAAGTTAATAAATAACATTAAAGTTAATTAATAATTTTTAAAATATATATTAATCAATATTTTATTAAAGACTTATTCAGTTGTAAGTGTTTTAATATTAATTTTGCATTTTTTTTTTATTTTTTTTTACAAAAAGAGTCAGCATAAATTAATTACCAATGAATTCTAATATTCTGCATGTCTAAATTGGATTTATAGACTCGTCCCAATTTTATGAGTATAGTATATTTATCATAAAAATCATTTTCCATAATAATATTATATATTATTAAGAGGCTGTGTACAATTTGAACTTATGCCCCTATGAAACCAACACATATAATATTGTAATAGCTTTTAAAATACATAAACGACCTATAAGAAACTAAACTATATATATTGTTAATTATAATTAAAATACTTAAGTTGTGAAACATATCCATAATAATTAATTAACCAAATTATATTTAATGAAAAATAAAATAAAATAAAATTTATTTATAGTCATATTTATATATACCTAACCTACATGGTTTCTTCGTTAATGAGAATAATTTATATTTAAATAAAGACTATATATAAAAAAAAATTATTTAATAAAATGCAAAATAAAACAAAAACAAAGAAGATATGAATTTTAAGCAGCGACAATAATTTAAAAATTAAATGTAAAAAATATAATTTAAATTTAATTTGTTGTGGAAATCTTAAAAAATTAAAAAAAATATCTTGGATATTTTCTAAAGAAATTGCTTGAATATTTAAACTTTGAGGCTATTTTTTTTATATTATTTTTTTAAATAATTAAATATATTATACATATATAAAGATAATGAGAATAATTATAATTTTTAAAATATGCTATTATAGATTATTGTTGATTAGATGATTTTGAACTTATCACTATAATATATCCTCTATATTATTATAAGTTATTTGAATTTGATTCCTATATATATTGCAAAATAAATAATAATAAAAACAAACTATAGTTAGTTAGATATATGTATTCTTTTGCTCTCTACATTGTTTTGCTAAGAATTTCAAAGCATTATAACTTATTAAAACTACTATATACTACAAATATGAAAATATAATTTTCAAAACAAAATTCTTAATTTTATTTATAAATTATAATATTACAATAAAATAAATATTTATTCAAATAAAAATTATAGAATATTACTGTTTTATTCACACTTGCAATTTTGAACATATTTTTTTAATTCATAAAAATATCTTTTGAGTTGATAGTACCAGATGTAGTTTATTTGCTACATCACAGAATAATTCATATTTTTAAAATGCCTCTTCATAATGCAATAATAGTTAAGGTTGCAGTTATTCGTTTCCGTATATTAAGTAGGTTGATTTTGGTGAGGAATATAAATTCGCCTTTATAAATTAAGTCGTCTCTCCATTCGCTTCTATATTCACCACTCATATAATTGTCTCTCGCCTCGACGGACTAAAAAATTGGTATGATTGATGTTTGGTATGAAATTTTTAGAAAAAATATGTTAAAAAATTTGTATTATAAAAAATCATCAAATCTCACTTTAAAAAATATATATAATTTTTACCACCAAATGTTTTATAAAAACTATAAAATCTAACTAAAATTCAAACTTATGTAATTTATTTTAAAAAAATTTGTTCCTCTCGCCCATAAATTTCGACGACTGTAGTCGAAAGTTCTGGCAACTGTTCAATCATATCGAATATAATCGACGATTCGCTAAACCTATCGCAAGCGAGTACTTTGGCGACTTCAATCATACCGAACCGATCTGTAAAAGTCGAGAAGAGGCGAGAGCTGAGTTCACATCAATTATAAGGGTCATTATTTATATAATTTATTTATTGAATTACTGATAGTTTCTTATTGTTAATCTATTTGTAAATTGGTTTTGGAAAAATGCCGGCAACACGGGATTTAATTAATGTTAAAAAACATTATAGAAATTATATGAATTTTGTAAAATGGTTTCCATAAATTTTAGGGTTTATATCTAGACACATTAATATTTTACAATTATTCATTCAAATAGTTTGTATTCAATAAATATTACAATTATTTTATATGTTCACATTGCTACGTCTAAAACGTATACTCCAGCAAAATTGCAGACTAAAACACTTATTATATTTACTAACACGACCTATAAAAAAGCAGGAGTTAAATAGCTAAGTACCAAGGAATTAATACTAATTTAATGACGTTAGCAATAATAATAACTTTAACTCATAAAATGTAAAAAAAAAAACTATTCAGATTTTTTAATATATTTTGATGCAAATAAAATAAACTTTAATATATTAGTAAAAAAATAACATTATTATTTCATAAATGTATTTTAACAATTTATTAAACAAAAAATTTTAAGAAGGAAAAAAAATGATAAAGATTCGTTTCTTATTAAAAAAAAAACTTACTAGTAAAGTTTAACTTTTATAAAATTTGCAAAAATTCGTACTTTTTTTATAAAGTATAAAATAGAATTATGGAAAAAATTAGATAGGAATGAATATCGAACACATTTAATGAATATCCGAACACATTTAATATCTATTACGATCACGTCCACCAAATCTGTTTCCACCACCACCTCTACCACCACCACCACCACGTCTACCACCTCCACCAAATGCTGACATTTCATTAGCACGACGCTCTTTCATTGACTTAAAACGATCTGACATTTCCTTTAATTCATCAGGAACCTCCTGATCAGCTTCTTCTAAAATTTCTATTAATTCTTTTGCTGATCCCCAATCACTACGTGTAATAAGACTTATTGATGTACCTTGTCGACCAGCACGACCAGTTCGTCCAACTCGATGTACATATTCTTCAATATTACGAGGAAAATCGTAATTTACTACATAACTATAAACATATTTTTTTTTTTAATTTAAGTTATGAATTCAGAAATTTAAAAAATATTTTCTTACGTAATATCTTCAATGTCAAGACCACGGGAAGCAACATCAGTTGCAATTAAAATTTTAACTTCACCTGATGTAATATCTGCTATAGCTTGTTCTCTATCCGCTTGATCTCGCGAACCATGAATACATTGGACCATATAACCTTCTAGAGTTAATTCACTAGATAAATCATCGGCACGAGCTTTTTTACCACAAAATATTATAGCTTTATCGCTTGGGGACATGTTTTTAATAAATTGCATTATCTAAAAAAAATGCGAAAAGCAAAAAAACGGATTGGTAAAACAAATTATATTTGCAATCATATAACTTACTCTCAGATATTTGGCCTCTTCATCAATTATTTCAATAATTTGTTTAACTGTATGCACTGCTGCTAAATCTAGTGTTCCTACACATACCTGAATAGGATTTTTCATATAACTTTGTGCTAAACGACGTACACCTGGTGGCCATGTAGCACTTGTCTATACAATATAAAAATATAAAATTCTAAAATGTTAATACAAATCAAATATTTCATTTCAATTTTACCATTATAGTTTGTCGATCTGGACGAACATCTAATAAAATTTTACGAATTTGTGGTTCAAAACCCATGTCTAACATACGATCAGCCTCATCCAATACCAAATATGTAATACTATTTACGTTAATAACATTAGCTTGAACTAAATCATTTAAACGACCTGGTGTTGCTATAATTATTTCTACACCTTTTCCAACAACATTAATTTGTTCTTTCCGATCACCACCACCATAAACACAAACTGCTTTCATACCACGAAACGAATATTTGGCAACTTCTTTTTCAATTTGTAAGGCTAATTCACGTGTTGGTGCCATTACTAATACATTTGGACCACCACGTTCATTACGTGGTACCGGTTGATATTCAGTATGTATCATAGCGGGTAGTAGAAATGCAAGAGTTTTACCAGTACCAGTTTGTGCAATACCAATTAAGTCTTCACCTTTAAGAAGAACTGGCCAAGCTTGACATTGAATTGGCGATGGTTTTTCAAAACCCTGGCAACAAAAATTTTAAAATATAATTTCAAAAAAAATCTTATATAATTTTTTATTATGAAATTTACTTGTTTTTTAATTTCATCCAATAAATCTGGATATTTGGCAAAACACTGTTCAAATGTCCACACAGGATTAGGAACTGATAGCTGATTTTCTTCATTCTCTAAAAACAGTCGACCAACAGTTATTTTATTATTTTCTTCAAGAATTTGAGCGACTTTTTCAGCTGAACAATTACGTACTTCTGGTGCTTCCTCATAAAAGTCTTTAATTAATTTTGGACATTTAGCCCATTTCCTGCGGCGATCTTCTTCCTGAAATATAAAAACATTTGTTACAAACAATTTTTATAACCAAAATAATATAAATATTTACAGCTTCTTCATTTAATTTACTCCAATCTATGACATTTGTAGTTTCTTCTGGACTTGGAGAACGTCGATATTGTCCATAACCACTACCAGTACTACTTGGATAATTATTATCTTGCTGTTGTCGATTTGAACCATCATCACCTCTGCCACTATAAAAATCATTACTTCTTTGATTTCGATCAGAATTACTATTTCTGTGATCACCACCTGCAGATCGATAATTTGAATCACGATTATCTTTTTGGGAGTATCGTTGTTGTGAATTATCAATTTGATTTCGAATATGTTTTACAGCATCATCTATATCCGATTGTGAATCACCCGTAACAGAAACGTCAATTTTTCCATTAGAATTTTGATTCTTATCGATATTTATTCGAACTGAAAATTGTCCTTGTACATCTTTGATATTAGATCCACCCCGTCCAATAATACTTCCAACTTGATTACTTTCGATTTCAATTGTCTCCTTACAACTACCACCACCACCACTTCGATAATTGTCATTTGGCTTTTTATAACCACCTTGCCGGTCATCAGAATAATTATTATCATTGTATTTTTTATAAGCACTTTGCCGGTCATCAGAACGATTTTTACTTGAACCATAATCTTTGGTTTTATATGGACCATTTGAAACTGATGAAAATGATGGCGGGGAACGACGTCCATTTGATGTCGAATTGTTATAATTACTTTTCATGGTTTGGGATATGTTGTTAACAGAATCCAGCTTATCCCAATCATCATCAGACATTTTCTAATTTGAGATATTTATTTTAAGTTTAAGTTATTAATTTAAATAAATTATGAATTGCGATTAACAGTATTTACTTACTTTTATAAAATAAAAATTATTCGAGACGAGAAAAATCTTCAATTTCAGTTAAATTTATAGAAACTAGAAAGAAAAGAAACAAGAAACACTGCAAAACTGTAACTGTAAACTGCATACATAAACAAAAAACAAGAGATATCAGATATCTGGTATTCGTATTATTAATGGCTTGGGTAACTTAGATGAAATAATTCCTCTATTTCCTCTAAGATGGCTATATATATAACCTAAGAAAACCTAACCTAAACCTAACTATATAATGCTGAAACCTGCTGAACCAAAGAATGAACGATAAAGTGACAGCAAAGCTGATAGTGATGTCACATCACAGTGATGATATTTTGTCCTCAATAACGAAAAAAAGTACTTTTTTTTTCAAAGTATTTTCGTATTGAATTCACCATATTCTCATACAGGATGCCCGCGCTACGGTGCATTAATTTCGGGAGGTGATTGGGTATGACGAAAAACGAAAAAAATCGTTCTACAGAGGCCTCTAAAAGTACCGTTACCGTGATACAGGGTGATTAATTTTTATTAAAAAAAAATTTTATAGTTTGACATAAATGGCAAAATTTCGCAAACTATTTAATCAAGATTCTTAATTTTTTTTTGTCGTAGCTTTATTTTGATGTATCATTTGATCATATTAAGTGTTGCCAAGATGCAAATTAAGTATCTCAAAGTTGATTTTTTTTTTTTAGTAAAATCAAAATTCTCAAAAAGTTACGTAATAAAATATTTTTTTTTTATATTTTGACTTTTGTCAAAAAATTTAAATTAAATCTAAATTCGCGGTCAATTATTCAAATAGTGTATAAGTATGTTTTTGTAATTATTATTTAATAAAAAAGTGATATTATAACAGTTTTTAATTTAGTTTGTGCTTGACATTTTTGGCAGATACTTGCGATTGCGATCGATAGCTATGTGACCAGTCTACTTAACAAATCGAAAGGCTACTTTACTTAACTTGCCGGTACTTAACTTGTCGTAAGTATGTGACTAACGCTGTTATTACACTAGCCATAAATTCCTGATAGAAATGTTAGACATTTCTATCTGATATTTTTTTTTGACAGGTAAAAAAAATACGCTGGCTATTTGATGTCAGATATTTCTGTCTAACATTTCATTTTAATCATGTCGTCACCAAGAAAACAATTAGCTATAAAAATATTAAAATAAATTTTTAATAATATAGTTAATAAATTTTTAATAATATAGTTGTTCACACCTCAATAATATGTGTATCTTTTATTTATTTAGTAGTAAACTATAATCACCCCAAAGTTATTAAATTTTAAATTTCAGGATCAAATATTACATTTTTATCAAATATCGCCATTTGCAAATTAACAAATGTCAAAAAAATCTACAAAAAAATCTGAAAACTATAGTCTAGAGAAAAATTGTGATTTTTCTGTCGGGACAGAAATCCTGTCTGGTTTACACTTGACATTTCGTAGACAGAATTATGTTCTGTGTCTAAGAAAAAGTCTAGTGTAAACCGCAAGTAAAGCTTAATGGTTCAAACAAGCTCGACTGACGACGGACGCAACGGACGGACAATAAACGCATAAGAATTTTCGATCGAGCAAACTCGACGGTTGAGACGGACTACATATTCTTCAATGACAGTTTATAAACAATTTTTTTTTGTAAAAAAAACTATGTACTTATATTTTATATTAATTTTTCACAACTTATAATACACTAAAAAAAATTTTGGAATGTCAAATAAATTTATTTTAATTCAAAATTTTTAAAAGTACCTATTTTATATCCGTCGTGTCCGTCGAAAGTTGAAATCGATTGAACTTTTGCGTCTTGCGTCCGTCGTGTACGCGCGACTTTGCTCTCTTTCATATATTCCTATACATTTCAACTTTTTTTCGACATTTGAATCCGTTTCCGTTGCGTCCGTCGCGTCGAGCTTGTTTGAGGAGTAATGCTTCAGACAGTCTAGCCGCTCGTGCCGTTGCCGTTGTCGGTTTGGAATGTCTAAAGAAGCTGGTGACGACTTTGTGTAGACAGACTCGCCGCATTGAATCATTTAAATAAAAGTATATTGGTTGATGTTAAAAAACCATTTCTATTAAATATTGTGAATTAAATATATCAAATATTGTGTTAAAAATAATTTACAATAAAATATGCCTTCAGATTGTTATTATATTTTTAACTTTAATTACATGTTATTTAGTTAAAATTACATTTTCTCTCACAAAATGGAATTAACTTTTTTATAATAATACAATATAAATATAAATAATTATATAAATAACATAGAAATATCCACCACATTTTTTGTTGTACAAAATTTAATTTTTTTAAATTATTTCTATTAATTCTACAACAAATTCCATTTTAAAAAAATGATTTTTCATAAATAAAAAAAAAATCAACAAAACAATATTTTTATGTCATATAACAATTTTCATATCAATTAGACATTTGGAAACGGCAACGACTTCAAAAGTTGAAATCGATTGAACTTTCTTACGGCACGAGCGTCCCCGGCATCATGACGGCGGCGAGTTTGTCTGCTTTCATATATTTCTATATATTTTAACTTTTCTTTGACATTCCAAACCTTCAACGGCAACGGAGCAGACTTCTTCAACGGCGAGACTATCTCTGGGGTAAAGCCAAACATCGTAATCGGTTAGCTATTGATACCTGATCTGTTCAGCATTTTTCAGACAAGAGATATTTAATGATTTAATTAATGAAGCAACAAAATATAGGGCATTAATTTTAGTAATATTTAGCTAACGAAAATCCACCTGTAGAAGAACTGTTTGTTTGAAATACTTTTAGTATTTTAGAAATTAAGTTTTTATTTACATAATATTATTATTATTATTTGGAACAAAATACTGTTATTTTCATTACATTTGATTAAAAGTCCGAAAAAGTATTTTCCAATGCGTAAAAAAGTACTTTTGAAAATTCTAAAATATCACCATTCACTACACTAGGAGATATGGTTTCCCTTCCGTCTTCCGTGCGTCGTTTATACTGCGATCAGAGTATTTGTACTCCACTACGAGATACTTCTGTATCCTATTCGCCAATGCTTATTCAAATTATCCCTTTTGAAATTTTTTTCAAAAAAAATTATATAAAATTAGCGTAAAAAACATTTACTGGATTTGCTGATTAATCCCCGTTCATCAATCTGTTGCACACATATATTAATCTGTTGTACAATTTTTCATTCAATCAGTAAAAAAATCTAATGTGTGAAAGTAAAAATTGATAGCTGTATGCGATATATTGTATGAAAATCCAACTGCTGTTATTTGATTCGATATTTTATACAACATTTTGATACATCAAATGAAAAGTTGTACAACAGATTCATATTTGTGAAGGGAATTTTATCCGATTGAAATGTATGAAAACTTAACATTTTCGAGTGAAACGAAAAGGAGACGAATTCTGTCACATTCTTTCATTGTTTAGTTTACATTCCGAATGATAATATTATGTCAACCATTACATAATCTAAAAGTAAGTTTGGTAATTTTAATTATTTATTTAAATTTAGCAAAATGCAAGTATTAAAATTAAAGTTAATGATACTAAAATGAAAGTATTGTTAAGTGTGAGTTCGCACAAGGAACAGTTTTCTGGTTCAAAAATAATTTTTTTGAATGAACTCCAACAAGACTTAAAATACACTATTTTTTCGAACTAAATTTTAATTTATTTTCAAACACAGACGTATAATTTATTTAGATTTTTTTTATACATTCCATGTAATTTTTGAATTTTAATTGTTAAATTTCTGCATTGTGATTTTTAAATTTTTCGAACTTTCTGCGTTGTGAATGTTTGCATTCATTAAGATTATTTATTCACAATAGAGAATGTAGAGAGTAACTGCGGCATTAAGTTTTGGTTTTTGGTTTTTATTGATTTTAGAATTTCGGTTTGGTTTCGTTGATTTTGAAGCACTCTGCCACTGACACTACTTAAAATAATAAGGAAAAAATATTCTCAAAAATGGCAAAATTTTCCAATAATGTTTTGAAATACATACTTCTTTCAAATAAATTGAAACGACAACACTGTTGCACGTTTTGGGGTTTCTTTTGCATGCTTTGGCATTGGCTGAATTGGAAAATTGATAAAAAAAGATATGACACTTACGCTGTGATTACACTAGCCATAAATTCCTGATAGAAATGTTAGACATTTCTATCTGATATTTTTTTTTTACAGGTAAAAAAAACACGCTGGCTATTTGATGTCAGATATTTCTGTCTAACATTTCATTTTAATCATGTCGTCACCAAGAAAACAATTAGCTATAAAAATATTAAAATAAAAATATTTTTAATAATATAGTTGTTCACACCTCAATAATATGTATCTTTTATTTATTTAGTAGTAAACTATTTTTTTCCGCCAAATAATCACCCCAAAGTTTCCCAAAGTTATTAAATTTTAAATTTCAGGATCAAATATTACATTTTTATCAAATATCGCCATTTGCAAATTAACAAATGTCAAAAAAAATCTACAAAAAAATCTGAAAAGTTGTCTAGAGAAAAATCGTGATTTTTCTGTCGGGACAGAAATCCTGTCTGGTTTACACTTGACATTTCGTAGACAGAACATATGTTCTGTCTAAGAAAAAGTCTAGTGTAAACCGCAAGTTACACTATCTTGACCAAAAAACAACTAAAACCTACTATTAATTAGAAGCCTGGAAATAGAAATCAACCATAACCCAAAAATATAAACAGTATATATGATTGCTATTTGTACTACTACGAACTACGTTATGAATGTAGCCTTGGTAGTCTTTAGTGTAGTACAATATTTATTGAAGAAGAATTTCGTTATTAATAGACCCATTATGGGTCAGGGTCACCCATACCATTTTTATAATTTTTTGAATAGGTTTTTCTATTATGATTATTATGACTGTTATTAACAATAATTTTATTTATTTAGTATAAATTAAATTGTGATAATTTTGAAAATAGTTTTAAAATTAATTATTTTTATTATCCTGAAAATAATAAAAATTAATTACCACAAATAAATTATATAATTTTTAAATTATACACTCCCCAAATCCTAATTGTTGATGTAAAATTTGTATGTAGTCTTCATATTGGACAGGATATAAGTTTCCTGCAACAAAATCATTTTCTAAATTAAATTCTTTTATTAAGTCACAATAAGCTTTTGCCGTCAGTCTACCTTAACGTGATTACAATAATTATATTAGACGTATTAGAATTAGGTATAATATTCTTAGTCATAATGATTAGCACACATTACCAGTAAGTTACTGGTATTATATTTTCGATCCAATTTTTTACATTTTGTTTTGTTGTTAACAACTACCAACTAGTAACCAATGTCGAACTTCATCGAATGATTTTGTCTTTTTGGTGCATCAGGATTCGGGATCGCACATTTGATTAGATTAAGGTTACATTAGAATCTGCATCCTAACAAAGTTCGGGTATGGATGGTCATATTTAACTTGAGTTAAAAATAAAGTAAAATAAATTAAGATTTTACCTTTATCAATTATTTCTTTTATCAGAATTTTAGTAAATGAATAAATTTATGAAATGAAAATCATAAAGCAAATCTATTTTTAAGTATCGATTTAACACAAATTAATTATATGACATGTTGTTAACTTCATTGTTGATATATAAATCAAATTGCACAGTGGAAGAACTGGTTTTTAGGTACGGCAGACTCAATAATGAATGGTGGGTGTACAATTCTGAATATAATATAAGTAAACTATTTTAGTTAATTACTAATCGTTAATCAAAATTAATTTAAATATTGGTAGCAGGGTGGTAATTACAATAATTTAATGAATAATGTACAATTAAATTTAAAATTTTAACTACATATAGGTAGATTTAGTTCTAAATATTATGTCATGTTAATTAAAACTAAATTTGCAATATTTTCATATATATATACAATATACTACATATTAAAATCACGTATACTTTAAATATTCCTAAGTAAATTTTATTTGATTAATATTATTAGCGTATAAATAATTATAATTATAACTTGATTACATCCTGACGAGACATTTTGTGTTTGTCTAACATAAAAATTGTTATTACCAGGTAGTTGGTAATCTATTCAAAAGAATTCTATGCAGTAATAAAAAATGTTATTGAACTGAACTGTACTCCCTTCCAATAACCTCCATATTTGCTACAAGAGCTGAAAATATCACAGTTCGAGACATCACCGTATAAAAATAAACTCTTCAGATCACCTTTAGAGAAATAATACAAAATTTGGTACTGAAATTTCCAACAATGTTTGAGGACATTGAACATTGAAAAACGGGGCTCGCAAAATGGAAGTGAAAGTGGGTTAATGCTCAGATAACTGATGTTGCTAAGGATAATTAAAATCAAACATAACTTTGATATTGATATAGGTTTAAAGTATTTCAAAGTGTATGATAATACTACATACTTATAATAATGCATGTTACAACCAATTCCAGGAAATTGCTCATTTGCTGTTTAACTTGATTATCATCAATTTTTATTATTTTCCGCCTTTTACTTCTATACGAAATAAAATTTGCAGGTTGGTTAGTAATGTACTTGTGCCTAATTAATTTTTTATGTATTAAACATGTAGTGCTTATACGACTTTTACAAAATAATAGAGTTATGTCTTGATGTAGCTCGTGTCTATTTTTCGTCGGTAGCTTCAGTGGGTTCTTGATAACATTCATGAATTGTATTTCATGTGTTCTAGAGACTATAGTCTATATACTTACTAATTATGATCTGATTTGAATGAAATTTGACACACAGGTTAGTTTACTCTGTAAAATCGTTTGTGTACCTGTAAGATTTGGGCTCGCTAGTATCAGTTGGTCATTATTAAAATTCCGAAGAGAATCTCATGTCTTAAGATCTCACTTTCAATAAAATAGTTTTTTACAAAGTTAATTATATATCACTGTTGCGCTTAACTACGAGTTACTATAGTTATCTGCGCCATGTACATTAAGTTTTTTAAAATATGAATCATGTTTTTAATTAAGAATGATTTACCAGTTTAAATTTATAATTAATTATAAAATTAATCATATATATTCCCGTTTTTACGATTAATTAATTGAAGGTTTTCTTAAAAATATTTTGGGGCTGATTAAAAATTTAGATTTTAAGGAAACTTGTTTAGACCAAATATTATTTATAAAATATTATATTATATAATCTTTTCAAATCGTTTCTATAAATTAAATTTATTGTAACTTCTTTTTATATAGTACAAATTATATTGCAGTTGGTTCTGGACTTCGAGATCACGATATTGTCCATAACCACCACCAGTACTATTTGAATAATTATCTTGCTGTTGTCGACTTAATAGCCACCATCAGCTCTGCCACTATAATTACTTCTTTGATTTCTATCTCTGTGATCACCACCTGAAGATCGATAATTGGAATCTCTCTCTCCATTATCTCTTTGTCCATATCGTTGCTGTGAATTATCAATTTGATTTCGAATATGTTTTACAGCATCATCTATATCCGATTGTGAATCACCCGTAACAGAAACATCAATTTTTCCATTAGAATTTTGATTTTTATCGATATTTATTCGAACTGAAAATTGTCCTTGTACATCTTTGATATTAGATCCACCCCGTCCTATAACTCTGCCAACTTGATTACTTTCGATTTCAATTGTCTCCTTACAATTACCTTCGCTGCGATAATTATCATTTGATTTTTTATAACCACCATGCCGGTCATCAGAATAATTATTATCATATTTTTTATACCCACCTTGACGGTCATCGGAATAATTATTGTCATTTGATCTTTTATAACCTCCTTGCCGGTCATCGGAACGATTTTTACTTGAACCATAATCTTTTGATGAGGATGATGGCGGAGAACGGCGTCCATTTGATGACGAACTGCTTTTCATGTTGTCTTGATTATCTCTATCATCATCAGACATTTTGGAAGTTCAGATCTTTTATCCTAAGTTATTTATTGAAATTATATTTGGATATGCAATTAATATTATTTACTTACTTTTATAAAAAAAAAATAATTATTCGACAAAATTCTTCAGTTAAATTTAAAGAGAAGAATGGAAATACTGCACACGTAAACCAAAAACAAGTGATGATACGCTGAAATGCTGATATGCTAGTTAATAAAATAAAATGCTTGGTTTTGCTGGTTGCTGATATGATTTCCCGTTTTCGTTTGCTTTGGCTGAATTGGAAAGTTGAAAATTGAAAACACGCGGCGGCGCCAATTTAATTTTAAAAATAACAGTAAGCACTTTAGTAGTGCCATATTAAAATATTTCCGAAAATGTAATTGCACTTTTGGTTTAAATATAAATTTTAATAGTATGAAATAAATAAATATTTTTTTTTGGTTTTCCTGAATGGCATTGGAATTAATTTCATGATATTTCATAACTGAAAGTTGTAATTATATATGAAGGTTTATCAATCTCATCATGACTAAAATGTAAAAAACTGCATTGACTAAATTTTGTAATATGCACGCATTATACAACAAGCTAGAACTCTGTGCTAAAATTGATTATCAATTGGTAATCTATTTAAAAGAATTTCATGCAGTAAGAAGAAATATCATTGTACACCCTAATAACAACCTCCACTTAAGCGACAAGATTCGATTCTTACACATTTCGAGATAGCACGGTACTTAAATAAAAGTTCTTCAGAATATTTTTGGATATAATGGGAAATATTTAAAAAAAATGCTACTGAACAATGCTACTTGAGGATATTGAACTTTGAGAAACCAGACTGAAAATGAAAAATGAAAATGAAATAGTCTGCTGGCAACTGATCTTAATAATAAAGGATGACAAACACATCTTCCATTCTTGAAATTTGATCGTGAGATAGGCTTAAATTATTATAACCAGCACTAGGAAATTGCTCATTTGCTGTTTAACTTAATTATTTTTAATTTTTGAATTTTGTTTTATCATCAATATGTTTATATCAGTTACGGAATAAATAAAAAGTGTTGCGATTAAACTAATAAAAATCAGTTGCGCTCAAGTATATATTCCGGTCCAAAATTAGATTCCGTATTCCGAATCTGCAAAAAATACATTCGCGTACTGTGCTGTGCACATCAACATTATCCTAAGATTCGATTGTATAATTTTGAATACTTTGCCTATTATACCCATAACCCAAAAAAAAAAACTTTATATAGTTAAATATTAAATAATTAATTATTATATCTGTGGATTTTCAATCATTAATTTATGATTTAAGTATTAATGAAATAGTAAGGCAGGCTCCTGATTTATCGTTTAACATTTTAACTTATTGTATCATAATTTTTAAAATAAAATAGATAAATATATGAAACTTGTAAAATTTTATATTTGGGATTTGTGGACATTTTATATAGATCAGGTGTCATGTTCCCTAGTTCCATATTCCGTCCGTTTATTGAAAATTGAGAACGCCGCATTAGGATTTGGATATTGGTTGAGAACGCTAGATTAGGATTTGGATATTGCATTTGCGACAAATTTGTGAAATTTATATTGCATTTAAAATTGCAGCTTCAGTTTTAAAGCTATTTTACGTTAAAGTTATAAGTGGAGATTCTAATGCTACAAAATTAAACAGTAAACAGTTAATTAATTACTCCCGATGTAATTTGAGAAAAACCAGTTGAAATGTTTAATTTTATTTCATACTGAATATTTAAATTTGAAAGAAAAATATGCTATTATCTTTTCCGAAATCCTTTTCATATGACATTACTAATGTGCTTACTGTCAAATTTAATATAACATCGGCACCGGCATTTATTTTAACATGTGCGTAGTTTTAAATTATTAATCAATTTTCCAATTCAGCCAAAACAAAGCATCAAGAAAACGGGAAACCATATCAGCATCAGCATATCCGCACCGCACACATATCACTCACTTGTTTTTTTGTTTATGTGTGTGTAAGCAGTTTTCAGTGTTTCTATAAATTTAGCTGAACTTTAAGAATTTTCTCGAATAATTAATTTTTTTTTTTATAAAAGTAAGTAAAAATAATATTTATTTAATTCATAATTCATTTCAATTAAAAATTTAGGATAAAGATCTGAAATTCGAAAATGTCTGACGATGATAGAGATAATCAAGATTCTGCTGTTAACATAACCCAAAACATGAAAAGCAGTTCGTCATCGGGTGGACGCCGTTCCCCGCCATCAAACTCATCGGGTTCAAGTGGTCCATATAAAACCAAAGATTATGGTTCAAGTAAATATCGTTCCGATGATCGTCACGGTGGTTATAAAAGATCAAATGACAATAATTATTCCGATGACCGTCAAGGTGGGTATAAAAAATACAATGATAATAATTATCACGATGACCGCCATGGTGGTTATAAAAAATCAAATGACAATTATCGAAGTGGTGGTAATTGTAGGGAGACAATTGAAATCGAAAGTAATCAAGTTGGCAGTGTTATTGGACGGGGTGGATCGAACATCAAAGATGTACAAGGACAATTTTCAGTTCGAATAAATATCGATAAAAATCAAAATTCTAATGGAAAAATTGATGTTTCTATTACGGGTGATTCACAATCGGATATAGATGATGCTATCAAACATATTCGAAATCAAATTGATAATTCACAGCAACGATATGGGCAAAGAGATAATGGACAGAGAGATTCCAATTATCGATCTGCAGGTGGTGATCACAGAGATAGAAGTCAAAGAAGTAATTACAGAGCTGATGATGGTGGCTATTAAGTCGACAGCTGCAAGATAATTATCCAAGTAGTACTGGTGGTGGTTATGAACAATATCTATGATCTCCAATTCCAGAACAAACTACAATAAATTTGTATTTAATGAAAAATTTAAAGTAAAATTAACTAAATATTTTTTGTGGATCTATATAAAAAGAACAAAATAAATTTAATTTATGGAAATCATTTCAGATTATTTAATATAATATTTTATTTTATAAGGTACAGTATACAATAATTGGTCTAAACAAGTTTACTTATCTAAATTTGAAATTAGTTCCAAATTATTTTTAAAAAAAAACAATAAATTAATCGTAAAAAGGGAATTAAATGATTAATTTTATAATTATTATAAATTTTAAACTGGTAAATCATTCTTAATTAAAAACATGATTCATATTAACAAATGGAGCGCAGCTTACTATTATATTATAATGACTCGTAGATATTGCCAACATTTATTTGTAATTAACAGTACTTTTGTAACAAGATACAAGAACATAAGTAGTATGAGAGTAGCATCGTCATTTCCATTGTATAATAATAAAATATAAAAACTCGGAAGAAAAAAAAAATATATGCTATTTATTTATCGGTAAGAATATTATAAACCATATTGATTGATGTAGGAAGAAAACTAATGACAAAAACAAAAATTAAAATGAATTAAAAAAATATGTAAAATCAATTAAAAATGAAACTAATACCTATGAAATAACAAATAGTATTTAAATATCTATATTGTTTCATCGCAGTAGATGATTGATTGAAGTCAATCACGTATGGTAAAAATAATTGTTTTCAGCATACATAGAAAATTGTTTTAAAGTGTCCGCTGTCCATAATTAGTTTAAAAAATTTACTGAATCGAACGTTCGGACGTGGAAAATAAACATTTTACCAAAAATTAAAATTTCTTGAACATAAATTTTACCAGAAATAAGACGATCTTCAAACATTATTTTGGAAACATTACGTTACATCTGTAAGTTTTAGTTTGCTTGTCCTCATATCTCGGTAAGTTAAGATGTCATTCCACGACATGCTTCTTAATCGAATAAAAGTATTAGCTATATACACATGAAATATAATTTGGAAATTTCAGCGTGTATCAACTATACCTTCAGTACAACCAAAAATCAAAAATAGATACCAACTACTTCAGCAAATCAACCTAATGTATATGCCAAATCTGATAAGAATTACTACATACTTTGAAATACATATATGAAATATTAATTGTACACAAGCACATTACCAAACCAATCTATGTCCTTTATACTACATTTTACGTTGGGACTTAAAAATCGTACAGTAAAAAAAACACGGAATTCAACGTTTTTGGTTTTTTTTTTGGGTGGGAAGCTTCAATGAGTCCATGCTAAAATTTACGATTTTGTCCACAAAGATAATTGTGTAGGTAGATGATAATTATTAATATTAATTAAAGGCATATTAACTATCTTATCTGTTGAAATAGTTCTAATTAGAATGCGGTTACCAGAGGTTAATACTCGTTACTCGTACTGTATTATGTATATTTCTTATAAAAACATACACAATATATAAATAAAAAATTGTGATCAAATGTTAAATCTATATTCTGATCTCTAACTGAAATAATACAAATTAATTATAACAATAAATTATATAATACAAATTACACAAATTATTTTTAATTTGCTTTTGGAGGTGGTCCTCCCAATTGTTGATGTAAAATTGGTACATAGTCATCATATTGAGCTTGATAGAAGTTTCCTGCTACAGGAGAATTTTCTAAATTAAATTCTTTTATTAAGTCACGAGCTTTTGTCGACAGTCTTCCTTCACGTGACCTTCAAATACATATTTTAAATTACATATACAAAAGTTAACATATAAATTAATTATATTAGAGATTATACGTGCATATCCATAATTTTAATGATTATGCACACATACCTATTATTTACTGATTTTATATTTTCAGTCGAAATTTTTTCATTTTGTTTGAAAACTAAAAAAATATAACGATGTAGTCCAGATCCAGAAGATGGACCAGATCCAACATATTCATACAAATTTGTTCCACTTGAAATGTTATTGCCTGATATATTAACAACTAGCCAATGTCGAACTTCCCCGAATATTGGATTTTGTCTATTTGGTGCATCGGGATCGGTCAATAGAACAGTATAAAGTTCATTGGAATTTGCATCCCAACTAAGTTCGGGTATATCTTTAACTTGAGTTGGTGTTAACTCATTACCAAAATTTACTTTAACACCACTTGAATATGTTACCTTGAAATATATTAAACAAAATATTATAATGTAAATAATTCTAATTAACAGAATATATTAAATAATATTTGTAAATTAATATTTCATCTACCTCTAATAATTTTTTTGGAGCAATTTCGATAATATCTGGAACAATATTATTAACTTTCCAATCCATTTCTTTGGATACGACTAACTCGTTACATGAAAGTGATAAAACGATAAAAAGTAATATTGTATTTCTCATTTTTATTATCTTTATCAATTAATTATTTAATTAATACTTTACTGATAATATTTCTTTTATCAGGATTTTAGTAAATAAATTAATTTATAAAATGAAAATCATTAATTAAATCTATTTTTAATTATCGATTTAATCCAACTGAATTATATGTTTACTTAATATTGTTGATACTATACTACATCAAACAAATTGTATAGTAGGGAAACCGGTTATTAACTTAGTTATGAATGGTGTACAGAAAATAATATAATTAATTTTGTTTACAATTATATATAATTACTATATATGTACATATATATATATAATATAGTAACTATTATATTAGACTTGATGAAAATATATAATTCTGACACAACAAATAAATAAACATAAAATGAAAATGTTCAAGTACTCGTAAGTACATTAAGTTATTTTTATAATGCTCTACAATTTCAACTATAATAATAATACCCCACTTAAATTTAAGTTAATTACTTATTGTAAATCAAAATTAATTTGAGTAGAATATATTTAAATATGTAATTTATCATCGTATAGTTAAATCTTTAATATGAAATTTGAGCAATCTCATCAAGACTAGAAGGGAAAAAAATGACTTGACTAAACCTTACAAAACCTTAGAATTTATCTGTGCTGATTAATTAAAAATAGATTAATGACGTGAGAGATCTCTTCCTTGTTCTTAATCTAACATAAAACAAAGTGATTAATCTAATAGAATTCCATGCAGTAATAAGAAATGTGATTGTACGCCCTTTCCATAATGCGAAACTAGTGCGAATTCAGGAAATTTTCAGAACAAATGCTAAATATAGTTGTTATATAGAAAAATGATGGTACTAAATTTTAAAATTAAATTAACACTAAAGAACCGGCCTGACAAATTTATAATTTTACAATTTATTGGTTCCCAAGTTAATGAAAGTAGACCAACTATATTTTTGTATATGTATATGGTGAAGTTTATTACCGGCTTTTTTTGTGGCACGGTTTAAAGGGCACGGAAGTCAAAGTCCAACCCTGTCTGCTGTCTCCATTTCTTATGAAATTAATATTTTTGTTAAATAAAATTTCTATTTTTCACAAATATAGTATATTTTTTTTTCTATTAATATTTGAATTTTTTATATTTTGTCTACTATTATTTAATGTGGCCTTATTAAAATTCCGGATTATATCAAATACATTCTGAATGTCTTCAAAAATCTTAAATGTTTAATAAAGCATTGTTTACAAAGCTGTACGTTACAAAAATACTGTTAATTACAAATCACTGTTGGGTTGTTCATAACTACGAGTTACGAATTATTTGCGTCTCCTAGGTTAGCAGTTTTGTTAATATTAAATATGAATCATTTGTTTTTAATTAAGAATGATTTGCCATTTTAAAATTTATAATAATTTAATATTTTATTTCCGTTTTTTACGATTAATTTATTGAAGAACGTTTTTAAATAAATAATTTGAAGCTAATTTGAAATTTAGATTTTAAGGAAACTTGTTTATATCAACTAACTATTGTATAACTGACCTTATAAAATATCATATATTACATAATCTTTTCAAATTATTTCCATAAATTAAATTTATTTTATGTTCTTTTTATATAATATATATATAGTTCCACAAAAAATATTCATTAACTTTCACTTTAAATTTTTTTTATTTAATACAAATTATAATAACTACAATAACTAACAAATTTTTTAAAAAAAAAAATCGTTATATATAAATATATTTGTTCGGTGGATGAAATAAAGGATTAACACCTTCTCATTTAAAATCCTAATTGTTTATGAACTGTTGGGACGTATTCATCATATTGAGCTTGATAAAAATTACCAGCAATTGGTACACCTAAATTATATTTTTTGGCAAAGTTTTTTGTAGAAAATTTAGGACGATTTGTAGCGCTAGTTTTTGGCGTTTTTGGTTCATCAAATTCTAATTTATTTGGTTGCTTGTAAAGTAGAAATACATAACGATGAAGATCAGTACCTGCTGGTGGACCTGACCCAACATATTCGGTTATAGTGTCACCATTTTTGATATCCTTTCCAGGTATATTAACAACTAACCAATGTAGAAATTCGCGAGATTTTGGTTCAGATCTACTGGGTGCATCAGGATCAGTTAATATTAATGTATAAAAGGAATTTTTTGCAGCAGACCATTCGATTTTCGGCTGGTTTTTAACTTGTGTTGGTGTTAATTCAACACCTTTATCAGCTTGAACGCCACTATCATAATTAATCTATATATTGAAATTGAACATATATAATTTCACTTATCAAAAATAAATAAAGATATTAAATTAAATCACCTTAAGAAAGTCTTTTGGTCCTTCTGGTATTACATCTGGAATAACTTCAAGATGTTTCATGAATTTTGTAACATCAGAATCTTCACAATTACAAACTGATAAAGTTACAATACAAATTAGCAAACTGAATTGTTTAATATAATTCAACATTTTAACTTTTTGAATGTGTTTTAATATGATAAAAATTGTATGATAATTGTTATACAAGTTTTCTGCTAACTGTAGTACATACATATATGTTGCTTACTAGCCTACTCAGCGACAACTGAATGAAAATATTTATTTATTAATTAATATTATTAATGTTAACTTTTTAACTTTAACGAAATATGTTTTTCAAGGTGTATACAAGTAGTATTAACTAGTAGTAAGAGGTGGAAAATTGTAATTGCTAATGTGACATTCACCCGGCTTAACTGGTTTTCTTTAGTTCAGGACCGTATTGATTCATATATGGAAATTATAACTATATCTGTATGAATAACTGCCGCGGAGAGGTCTGTAAAAGTTTCGAACCTATATGAATCTAACATAACTTCTAAAGTAGATCATAGATATTAAACTTTTACAAAGTTATACTTAAAATTACAGAATGTTTCTTAATTGGTTTCAGCTAAGTTCTAATCTATTTCAGTTATATACATATAACGTTTATATTATATGAATTTGAATATTTACAGTTCTGTATGTTTCTCTGGAGTGTAAATGGATAGATTCACTACTGAAGTAAATCTTAGTATATGGTTTTTAATTTATGAATTTCATGTAATAGAAGCAAGACATAAACCAAACTTAATGAAAATCCATGATCTAATAAATTATTCGATCATGATGAAAATCGACAAATTATTATTTATTATTTTTTTCTTACTACCAACGGTTTAACGGGCACGGAAGTCAAAGTTCAGCCCTGTCTCAGTTTCTCATGCAACATTTTTTATAAATTAAATTTCTGTTTTTGACAATAGTGTAAAAATATATATACGTTTTCTTTTTTTTGTTATATATTGACTTTTTATATTTAATCTACATCTACTATATATTATGGAAATGGAAATATTTATTTCAGATTTAGTTTCATTTTGGAAATATTTAATAATTAATTTAAATAAATTTGAAACTTGAAACATAAGTATATTTGTATTTCAATTATGTTATAATATTTATACCTAAAATATATTGTTTTTAGATTAAAATTGAATTGAGAATAAAAATTACAATATTTAATTATAATAATTTAAAATATTAATAAATGTTCAATAAATTTACATATAAATCAGCATGATTTATAATTAATCTATAAAATTATAATAATATACATAACAACACCTCTATAAAACATATTCGGAATATTTTAGATAAACATAAAACATATTTTAATTTATTTAAATAATAAATGTATGATGTATGCTGTAAATAATATATACAATAAATTTCTGGTGATAGAATATAGAATGCAAAAAATGCATGGAGTGTGTAGGATTAGACGAAAACTCAGAGTTTGTTTAAATAGCGGTTCGTTAAAAATGTAAGGATGATATAAATTTTGTTATAAATTACAAGGTTTAGGTAGGTTTAATTCTTTCTAAATATGAGAAGCTTAACTTACCGGTCTCATATTTAAAGGGCATGAAACTTAAACGAAACCTATTGGGAGCTGTGTCAAATTTAGGAGGATATTACGGATTTCAGTTTTGTATTATCTTTCCAGCATAACACTTCAAATATGTATTTGTATTCCACAGCTCCACGTATAGAGCTTTTATATATTTTTTGGATGACTGACTATATATGTACTATTATTATTATTTATATTTTACAATTTTATTATAAATAATTTTCTGTTCAGAACAAAAGAAAATCTGAATATTATAATTAAAGTATAGTAGAGAAAAAGCAAAGTCGAAATTGGGACCGGAAGTAAATAAAAATATTTGTGGTAAAATTCAGTGCGTAGGTCAAGCTAAAAATTCCCACATAGTGATTTAGAATTAACAAAAAACAATAAACAAACTCGAAATACTAACCAAGATTTTTAATTTACAATGTAAAATAATCAACCCATGAACATGATTGAACCACGAACACCGTGTACTTGACTCCAACACTCTACCAACTGACCCATTCACCATATAATTTGCAAATTTAATTAATTTATTTACATATATATATATATATATATATATATATATATAATATATGATTTTACTTCATCGAAATACGAAATAATCTGAAAGGATTACATTAAAGAATTTGCATCTTGACATCAGCGAATCATAATTAGCATTTAGAAACGCGTTAGGGACTCGGAATGCTTTATATTTGTTGAATAATAACACAAAGATATAGAGAAATTGTAGAAAGAGAAAGTGTATAGTGTTTTTGAGACACCGCAAAATGAAAGTACTAAAAACTAAAGGGTTGAATTTGGATGGCAAATATATATAAGATGCATAGAAAATTTATACTGTAATCTGAAAGAGTTTAGTAAATACGTCAAATGGTATAACGGGAAAAATCAACTATATAAAAATGGTTGATTTGTTACAGTCACAGGCAAGTGTACAAGTAAATTATGAACTTATAAATAATATCTGGTTTCGCCGACAAGAAATGATAATAAAATTTAATGATAACTAGAAAAGATATGATGGACTTCAACATAATAAAAAACAAAATATATGATATTTACCAAAAAACAATTCAGGGGTACTAAGGTAGAAGATAGTAGCCTGAGGCGTCCGTGCTAAAATTTCCGATTAATATTCCATGTTTTAAATCATATGGTAAATTGTAAATATTATCCAATTTCAATGAAATTTTGTGCACAGGTTGGATTCGTGATTACGCATGTGTAGACTAAGGTAGAAGTTAGTAGTCTAAGTGGTCCATGCTAAAATTTCCGATTAATATTTCATATGTTCTAGAGATCATTCATAGGGTACATATTACGCAATTTCAATGAAATTTGTTATAAAGGTAATATTAATTACAAAAAACTTTTGGACATAAATCGCTGTTAAACATACGAGTTAATGCTCCCTCTAGTTATCAGCTTTTTTTTTTGTTGATATAGTGTTTAGTTAATATACGTCACTTATGACATCTTGAGAGAAATCAGTTCGACTGTAGTCGTGTAGTGTTATTGTAGCCTTTCCCAAAATTGTGTCGTTTTTTTTTTCGAACATTAAAGTTTGTGATGCCAACTTCAACAATTATTGATAGAAGAATATGGAAAGGGGCCAAATCAAATTATAACAAATATTACAAGGCGACGAGTAAATTTGTTTTTTTTTTGTTTTATTTTAGATTTGTCATTTTTAACATATAGTGTTCAGCACTGTCATTCTGTCAAACAAAAAAACTGCAAGTCAACTAAAAAATTGTTTTATATTTTTATTTTTATTACTTCTAAAGAAATTAATAAATAAAAATGTCTAGAGGAAGTTCAGCTGGTTTTGATCGACATATAACTATTTTCTCACCTGAAGGAAGACTTTATCAAGTTGGTAAGTTTAGAAATTTGACTTCCAAAAGCAACAACCTGACCTAACCTTACTCACTCTTTCTATCTAGAATATGCTTTCAAATCAATTAACCAAGAAGGCATAACTTCAGTAGCTGTTAAAAGTAATGATACTGCTGTAATTGCCACTCAGAAGAAAGTTACAGAGAAATTAATTGATCCTGCCACTGTTACTCATATGTTTAGGATCACTAAGAATATTGGATGTGTAATGACCGGCAGAATGGGTAAATTAATATATTTATATCTTCAACTTTTACATTTTTTAATGTTTTCATAAAATATTTTAGCCGATAGCAGATCACAAGTGCAACGTGCACGTTACGAAGCTGCCAATTGGAAATATAAATATGGTTATGAAATGCCTGTAGATATATTATGTCGTCGTATAGCTGATATTAATCAAGTCTACACTCAAAATGCTGAAATGCGTCCATTGGGATGTAGTAAGTATTATTTTTCCAAATAATTTATTCTATATTAAGTGGTTATTATTTTTTTTATTAGGTATGATCATGATTGCATATGATGATGAAAATGGTTCATGTATCTATAAAACTGATCCAGCTGGTTATTATTGTGGATTCAGAGCATGCTCGGTTGGTGTTAAACAGACAGAAGCAAATAGTTATCTTGAGAAAAAATTGAAAAAATCTATTCAGTCTGGTGAAGATGCTATACAAATGGCAATTACATGTTTGTCAACAGTTTTAGCTGTTGATTTTAAACCAAATGGTATAGAAATTGGTATTGTAACTAAGGATGATCCAACATTTAAAACTTTAACAGAAAAACAAATTGAAGAACATCTTACTAAAATTGCTGAAAAAGATTAAATAAATACAATAACAAAATTTAATTTTTATATTATTTTTTTAATTGGAAAGAATTCTTAAATATAAAATTTATAAAAGTATGGATATATTTTTATTTGCCAGCAGCAGTTGCTAGAGGATTCCGTAAAACTAAAATTACTGAATCACCGCGAAGAAACATTTTTGAAATGAATCTGTCTTTATTTACAGGTTTGACTTTTTTCTTTCCTTTTCCAGTACGTGGTACTTCTGTCCACATTTCTTTGACATTCTCCAAAACCATATTACAATGACGATCAAACGCTTTTACACGTCCCAGCAATTTTTTGTTATTACGGCAATTAATTAAAACTTGTGTATTATTTTTAACAGATTGTGTTAACACAGAAAGTGGTCCGGTATTAAATTCTTCTTCCTCTTGGCGAGCTAGTTCTTCTGGTGTTAATTCTGATTTTGGTTTAACGAGAGCCCTAAGGAAGGTTGGAATGAATTATTATATGTACCTGAAATATACTGTTCAAGTTTCTTACATTTCTTTTAGGATATTGTGTGCAACACTTAAGTATTCTCTATTAACAATTTAATCTACTTTGTTTTTTCTTTTCTAAATATTAGAAAAACGTTTGAGCAAGTAGTAAAAAATGCCGCTTTATTTCTTTTTGATTGAAATTCGGGAATTGCTGTCACTGTCAATCACAATAAAAAACAATTTTTGACATTCAATTTTTTATTAGAACATTTAGTGTTACCAGAGTCATTTAATTTTACAAATTTCGAAATATTATATTTTGGATCAAATTATAAATATATGATACAATATCATTTCATTTAATATCATATGTAACTATTTATTTTATTATTTGGATATATACACAAGTATGGCAAAATTCTGCTCGAATAAAGACAAAGTTCAACTTCTTTTGCCTTGGTTTTTGTTTTGTTGTTGTTGTAGCAACTAAAAAAATAAAGCAAACATGCACGCAAAAGCGTAATGCTCCATGTACCTGCTGTTGAGTTGACGTTCCTTGGCTTGGTTTCCATTGCGAGATGAGAGACAGAGTGGCTCCGGTGCAGAGAACTGAACGTCGTGGGAGAGTTTTTTCTTTTGTTGTTGTTGTTAGAACAGTGCTACAAACGTCATTTATCACAAATTATTTTATGCTAGAAGTACAGAAAGATAGCTACCACTTCTGGTTTTCTCGTAGGTCAATTATTGAAAGTGTGCGTGGATTGCTTGGCAGTTGAACATATGTGCTGTGTCATGTGGATAACCGTAATATATTGGGCAATTGGATGGATCAATTATATTCATATACATTATGCACCACCCTGATCTCCATTCCGATAGTTTATAGTGTTATTCTTGCAGCACAAGGTAGTTGAGATTAGCATTTGCAATAGTTGGTGGATGTACTTAGACTCTTGTTAGACTTGCAGTTATTGATGGTATTGCTTACTATAGTAGAATGGATTTCTTTCAATCCAGATTTGTAATTGACTGACTAATTAACATTAAAAAAGTGTCGAATTTTCGATTTTTACTATAAAATTGATTTCCTGAAATTGCGTTGCATTGTGATACGATAATAGATATTGTTGGAACAGCAAGTATAAAAGTTTCAGCATAAATATGATCTTGTACCTTCTTTTGTGACAGCCTGTAGCTGTTCTTAGTAGTGCATTTTGTGTAAACTGTAAAGTAAAGGGTTACAATCTACCGATACCGATCAGTTCAGTTTCCATTCGACCAATCTGTTAAAAATACTGTTACTTATATACACATGATTGTAAACAGCTGGCACTTTACATGCTTTACATTCTTAATGCACAGAATTATAGTTTTATTAATTCGTTACGTAATAACGAATTATTCTTTACACATAAATGCGCAACTGATTACGGCGAATGATTCGGTAGTTATAATGAAACCAAAAAGGAACATTAGGAAAATATTATTACGCTTTTTAAAAATTAATTTCCACTATAGAGCTCAAAAAATCAATTTGTATGTCAACATAAAACTCATATCAAGTGAGTGTTATTTGAAAATTAATTTATAGTAAATTTTCCTGTAGGTGTATCGAAATCGAATGAAAAGACGGTAAAAATGTGGCCTGTCATTATGACAATTCTCAATATTCTTTTTGTTTATATTATTGTTAGAGTGCTTAAGTTTAATCTCTAAGAGTTTAATGAGTTAATATTCTTTATCTATGGTATATTTTTTTTTGTAGTAAGAAATAACCAGTAGGATTTTATTAAATAAATATATTCAAGGTAAGTTTTCATTTTCAATAAAAAAAAAATTGCTAATAAATCGAAGATATAGTAACACTACGATAAGAATATAGAATTATGTTGTGTTATCAGTTAATTGAATTACATTTAAAATATTTCTTTCAAATCACATATATATGTTTTATAATCTCAATATCATACCTAAATTTAATGTTAATGAGATAATTTTTTTATGGTATCGTTCAAAATGAAAAATTCACATTCCAAAGTGCAATAAAAAAATTGTAATTCAGTGTAAATTTTTTCTTTCAGTTGATACGTTTGCGAATTTACGATTTTGTATAAATAAAAATGACTAAGCTTTCAGAATGCGGTATTTCAATAACAAGCAATATCAATCGAGCATTTGGTAGCAGAGAACCTTGGCAAATAGCTACAATTACTGCATCAACAGTATTGGGCTTAGTTTGGTTATGGAATTTGATAAATCATGATGAAAGTAAGTTTAAATATATAAAATTTATATTTAAAAAATTATGTATACCTATATTTTTTTAGCAATATACATTCGTAGCAAACGTGAATTTTTCCGATTAATGAAAAAATTCCCATATGTTAAAGCTAAAGTTGATCTTGAGACAAATAAAGTGAATGAAGGTTTTCGTAAAGACATTATAAAAAATATTAATGGACTAGAATATTGTTTAGAATTACAACAGAAAGGTTTAAGTAAAGTAGAAATTTTAAAAAAAGTAGATGAACATTTAAATTTGGGTCATTATGAATGGAAAAATGGTAAAGTTTCTGGTGCTGTTTATTATTATAAACCCGAATTAGTTGAATTGGTATCAGAAGTTTATGGAAAAGCATCATATACAAATCCATTGCATGTTGATATATTTCCTGGAATTTGTAAAATGGAAGCTGAAGTTGTTAGAATGACAGCAAATTTATTTAATGGTGGTACAAATTCATGTGGAACGGTAAAATATAAAAAAAAATATTAAACCACAATTTTAACTACCTAAAATTAATATTTATTTTAAAGATGACTAGTGGTGGAACTGAATCAATAATAATGGCATGTAAAGCTTATCGTGATTTTGGTAGAGTAACTAAAGGTATTACGCGACCAAATATTGTTGCACCAACAACAGTTCATGCAGCTGTTGATAAAGGTGGTCAATATTTAGGTATACATGTAAAATCTGTTCGGGTTGATCCAAAAACAACTGAAGTTGACATACGAGCTATGGAGGCAGCTATTAATAGAAATACCATTATGGTAATAACTGCATTATTCAATTATTTTCTAACACTATTTTTTTTTTGAAAAATTACAAATGTTTATTTTAATAGCTTGTAGGATCAGCTCCAAATTTCCCATATGGTACAATGGATGATATTGAAGCGATAGCAAAATTAGGCAAAAAATATAATATTCCAGTTCATGTAGATGCATGCTTAGGTGGATTTGTTATAATTTTTATGAAAAAAGCTGGCTACAATCTACCACAATTTGATTTTAGTGTTGATGGTGTAACTAGTATATCAGCGGATACACATAAAGTAAGAGAAGATTTATTAATTATATGTACATATTAAAAACAACTATTTAATTAAATTTCAGTATGGTTTTGCGCCAAAAGGTTCATCTGTTATATTATATTCAGATATAAAATATCGTCATTATCAGTACACCGTAACAACAGATTGGCCAGGTGGTGTTTATGGTTCACCAACTGTAAATGGTTCTAGAGCTGGTGGTATAATAGCTGCATGTTGGGCAACATTAATGAGTTTCGGTGAAGAAGGTTATGTCGAAGCTACTAAATTGATAATTGATACCGCTAGATATATTGAAAGAAGGTTAGATATTTTATTTCTTCGATTTGACTGTAGTCTAAGTAAAAATATATATATTTTTTTAAGATTGCGTGAAATTAAAGGTATATATGTTTTTGGTAAGCCAGCAACTTCTGTAGTTGCGATTGGTTCAAATGAATTTGATATATTTCGACTTTCGGATGCTCTTTGTCAACTTGGCTGGAATTTAAATGCATTACAATTTCCATCAGGGTAAACAATTTTTTTTTTAAATATATAATTATATTTTTTTCTATTAAATTGTTTATTTTGAAATATTTAGAATTCATCTTTGCGTGACTCATATGCATACCGAAAATGGTATTGCCGATAAATTTATTACCGATGTACAAAATTGTACAGAGGAAATTTTAAAGCAACCAGGTGAAAAAGTTGAAGGTAAAATGGCTATTTATGGTGTTGCTCAAAGTGTACCAGATCGTTCTTTAGTTGGTGATTTTACAAAATGCTTTTTAGATAGTGGATACTATACACCAATTCAAGAAAAGAATATTAATAAGTAAAATTTAATGTGTAATATTTTTTTTTTACAAAATTTATGTAACAATTATGATCACATTTATAAAAGCATCTTAAAGTAATTTTTGTTAGTTTTTCAGAAGGTAAGAAATATTAATTTTTTAATTTTAATTAATCTTAAGTAAAACAAACTATATTTTTGTAAGATTGCTAGATTCATATTCCAGTAACAGTGCGATTTATATTCTATTTTATTTATGTTATATTTTCTGTTTGTCAGTTGAAATTGGATATTTTTCTACTATATTTTTGTTATTAATATATATAGAAAAAAAAAAGTAATAAAAACAGTTATTTTGTGTTAAACATTTTGATTTTTAATTAAGTAAATTAAAAATTTATTGACTTTAAAAATCTTTGGCCACATCTTATGTGTTTTAGAATTTAGATCGTAGGAAAAACAAAATCAAAAATTTATGGTCATTATTAGATTTGTCATTGCATATATTCATAATGTTTCGAATTCTGATTAGGTAACTTTTAAACCTGAGTTTACGAAATCTCAAATGCTATATTTCGAATGGTTTTGTTTCATAGTTAAATCGTTACAGTATTCCATATCATATATACGTACAGATATCCTTCCAAAATACCTCGAAATGTCATTTGGTGCTCTCAAACCATGGAAATTAGGGAAAAAAATATTGGGTCTTATTATATCTGAGAATAATATTTTTCATCCAATGAAGTACGGTAAGTAAATATTGTTTATTTGACAATAGAATGCTAAATAAATAGTCTGGTTTTTGAATCAATAGATAGTGTTCAATAATTCGTACAAGACTAAAAATATTTAAGTTTTTGACTTAAATAAATACAAATATTAATAAAATTATTTAAAACAACATAAAGAAAATTTATATTAAATTTTAATGATTAAATTTTTGATTATTTTCATAATCATCTACTGATCTTACATTCATTATATTATTATATCTAATAGGTTCATTTTCTCCAGAATAATACCATTTTTTGATTTTCGGCTTTTCTAAATCTTTTAAAAATGCTGATACTTTTTCGTGTGTATCCATTTGTTCAATATAAAATCTTCTTAAGACAGCAGTAAAAAAATATATTAATTCAATTACCGACATAATGCTAACACCAAGAAATAAACTAAATGCTGCTCCAAAATTTGCTATAAAATATTAAAAACATTGTAATTAAATTAATATTTATGATTTATATATGTATTGAAATCGTACAAACTAATTGAATCATATTTGATAAAAGTTCACGTCTCATTTTCCTGTATGTTTGGGTAGCCATAAATATATGCATAACAGTTTTATTATTAACATCTGACATACCTTGACTAAAAATTAAATTATTATTATTATTTTTATCTAATATATTTTATAATCATACTAGAACGGATCTAAAATCGTATTCATTTTAATTAATTGTAATCGATTTGTTTGAACATCATAATTAAGATCTTGACAATTTTGTGGACAAATACATTTAAATTTTTTTGAACCTTTTTGAATAACATTAATATCTACAAAATATATAATAATATATTTATATAATTTTAATTTATTAATTTCATTTGTATATAAATAAATGTTTACCAAAATTTTTAATTAAACATGGTATTTTAGTAAAATTACAAACTTGTTTATTGGCAATTGGTAAAAAATAATATGGAGTACAATTACACGTTCTTATTGTACTTATAATTTCACATTCAACATCACAATTATTTTCATCATATTCAGTAAAATATAATAATGAATTTTCCTCTGGAAATAAACATCGACGATCTGAAAATGCTAATTGTTTAACTTGTTCAGAACATGATATTTCTTCAGGCAATATTCGTATAAAATATTCACTATTTAATGAAATTAAATTTACTACATCTGCTTCACTTGGAAATACATGATTTTGATGAACAATTAATTTAAAACCATTTCCATTATATGTACCAACAGATGTATTATCTAATGTTGAACTAATTATTATTGATAGACCACCACTAATACCAGCTACTGAAGCATATTGATTTTGAAAAGTCGTGCTGTTAATAATTATAGTAAAAAAAATTTTAATTTTTAAAATTTTAAAATATTTTATATTTTAATATTATGATTTACCCAATTTGTTTGATATTAAATGAACAACATATACCAAAATATGATCTAGATTTTTGAAAAAGTTTTGTACAATTAATTATATCCATTTGCCAACGACATCGGAAAAACATTTCATTACAATTTATACGTAACGATGACATAAAATCTGATATTGTGTAACGATTTGTTGTTAAAATATTTTGTAATTCTTGTAAATCTTTTTCTTGATACGAAACTTTCATACGAAATCCTGTTGTTTGATATATATAAGACATTACTGTATCTTGGCTAATATTAGCTGGTAGGGTCCTTAAAATTATGATTTAAAATTGTTATAATATGTGTAAGATAAATATTATTTGTTCAGCAAATAAATTATTTTGAATTATGAAATTGTTTTTTTTTTTTTGTTTTTAGAAAGAAATGTTGACAAAAAATATTTACATTAAAATAATTAAATTATCAAATTGGGCAAAATAATAATAACTTAGATAACATAATATTTTATTAAATATAATTAGCTTCTTCATCAAACAAATAAATATGTTATCTCCCAAGAAACTCTCATCACGGCTAATTAATTGAATATTTTTAATATTATTTAAATTATGTATTTAAAAGTTAAAAATATTTGGTTCATAAATTCATTTAACTTAGTGTTTTACATCAATTTTATTATATGTTTTTAAAGGGTTCACGTAACAAAATTTTACCATATAAAACCAATGTTTTTGTACCAAAGATTTCGTGAAAAATATAAAATTTCTAAAATCCCATGCATTCTTAACTGATTGGTGCCAGCGATATAAATTAGGATTAGATATTTAACTTTATAAACCAAAAAATACTTAGCCAGTGCAGTAAATTTATTCATTATTATGAAAGTTAGAATAACTAGAATTGTTGTATTTTGGAATTAACATTCAACGAAATAGATTTTGCTAATTTTTTTTTTCTGAAAATGATATTTGTTTAAACAATCTAATAATGGATTACTAAGTATATTCAATTTTAAGAACTGTGAGAATATATGACTGGGGGAATAGCCGGGTTTTCATAGTATAATTATGCATACTTCTTACTACCTTTTCCAAAATTGTCTGAAATTTAAAGAAATTCGTTGAGAAATTTAAGAAAATCCCTATATTACAGGTTTTGCACTCCAAATTCAACCTTTTGCAAATCAAAATCAACCTTTTGCAAGTCAAATTCAACCTTTTGCAATTCAAATTCAACCTTTTGCAAATCAATTCTAATCTTTTGCAAATCAAATTCAACCTTTTGAAAAAAAACATTCAAAAAATTAAATTTTACAATAAGAAAATATGATTGTAGAAGCGTGGTTAATTTTAGACAACGTTCGGCTAATAATATGATATCTTTTATATTAATTATACTATAAATTATAATTACTAATTGTCTTATTTATTTTAATCAAATAAAAAATTCTTATTTCTTAATTTACTTTTGTTAATATTAATTTATTCAATGTTAATTGACGTATAGATTATTTATTATCTTCATAAAACCATTTAATCAGTTTTTGGATGGATTTGATTTGCAAAAGGTTGTATTTGGAGTGCAAAACCTGTAAAAAAAAGAAGTACGTAAAATTTTCGAATTAGAAAATTTTAAATATTCATATTAACTTTTGGTCAATAAGATTATATGGCCTTATAAAACTTTGAATATCGCGAAAGTGTTAAAAGCCAACATAAGAATTTTATACAATATTTCTATTAAAGTTTTCGGTTTTCTGTTTTATTTAACTTTATATTTTTGTTAAAGTACTGTTTTATATTCCAATAATCGTTCTGGTATCCTTCTTTATTCATTCAAATTTATTTTATATATTGGTTCACATAAATATATTTATTTTATGTTTTTCAATTTTATAAGTCAATTAAATTCAATTTTTATTATATATAATTGTAATTAATATGAATACTTACAAACTTTTTACAAATTCTTTCGTTTTTATATGACTTATGTAGTTGGAACTACATATTGTTATTGCTGGAAATAATAAATTCGGTAACGTTGCATGATCTGTTTCAATATTCATTCTAGTTGGATTACTGATAAAATCAGAATAAAATATCGATACCATTGCAAGAGCACATATAAACATAATTATAACAATAATAAACCAAATTATACTATTACGAAATTTATGAAAAAAGAAAAAAAATATACATATATTAAATATTCGAAAAATTCAATTTATGATATATATAAACTTTATTAAATTTACCGAAAACATATATTCGTATCTGGATCTGTAGTATATTTTAATCCCTGAATACTTGTAAGTTTCGAAAATTCTATCCATGTTTTATGAAATGCTTTTATAAATATATCTTTTTTATTTAAAGGTTTAGCTTTTGGTCTCAAAATTGCCATTTTCACTAAAAAAATTTCTTTTATTGTTCCGAATATATTTTCAAAAAACACTTCTTACTAATTTAATTCACTAGGATATTCTGAAAATTACAGACGAAATGAAATAAAATAAAATTAATTTTCTATAAAACTTTTTTATTATTTTTTTTTTGACTTGTTACCCTTGTGAATTGTGTTTGGGAAAATTATATGTTGTCAAAAAATATCTAGAGCAAGTTCAACATGTTTCTTCTGGGTAAAATTATGGGTTTATCGAAGCACAACATAAAAAAAAAAATAGAAAGAAATTAAAAGAAGAAAATTTTGTGACTATATGAATATTATTGCTGTTTTGTCTGGGAATTTAGTTTTTTTTTTATATACAGTATTCTATTTTTTTTGAACCTGAAGAGTTTTTTTTCGTCCTTTATATATATTTATGTATCTAAAGAATATTTTTGTTTTTATTGTTTACATATATGTATATACAAATCTAGGGTTTTGTTTTCAGTTAGACTTCAATTGAACCAAATAATTTAATTAATCTTCTTATAGCATCAAACATTACATATTTTCACTTGAGGAATTTATATATACATTTATTGAAGTTTGATCCATAGAATTGTAATTCGTTTTTTTGATGTATGTATACAATTTTTTTATTTGAATTCAAAAATTAACCTTTTGATATTTTTTTTTTGATTTACCTTTTGATATATCTTTCAGTGTTGTGTAGAAATATACTGAAATACTGAGAAATATTTTGAATTTTTTTCCTTCAATTTTGATATTATACACTATGCATTACAATTACTAATAATAATATAATTCAAATTCTGAAAACGTGATCATATAGGCTTCAATAATGTTAACAAAAATATATGAAAAAAAATTCTATGCATAGCTTCAATTTCATATTTATTGTTCCCTTGACTAAAATAAACTATATAGTACCAAATTATTTATTAGCTACATCGTATAAATTTTTTTTTGAATATTGATTTGATGTGTGCTAATAAAAAAATATTCTTATATAGAAAATATACTGTACGAATATCCTTAATTGATTTATCTATAAGACAGTTGAACTTATTCGACTGCAAAATGTATATGTATGTATAATGTTTGAGTTATGTTAAAGGAGTTTGATCCAAAAAAAAAATATTGTATATACAAGAAAGAATATATTAATTTTATTTAATGAGCGTAAAATTGATGATACCAAATTAATCCTAAACCATTTGGTTGTCCATGTCATACGCATACTTTTTCATAATTTGTATATTATTAAATACATATATATATATATATACATCACATGTATATATATAGTCCTATTTACTAAATATGTTCGGTTAAACATTTTTTTATTAAAATGCCTTTTTTCTGTTTTTTTTTTTTTCATATTGAGTTTTTATTTTGCTAATGACCACATTTAAGTTAACGATACCATATAATTTATTTTATTTTGAGAATCCTTAAATATAAAATATTATTAAAAACAGAAAAGGTTAAGGTAAGGAATATATATACATATATAATATGTATAAATGAAGCTGTCAGAATTTGTATTTTTGATTTTTCCCATTACAGAAAAATTAATGCAAATATTAAATATTTTAAATAATTCATTTTGAAATTATATTTTTATAATATACAATTTCATTATGTTTTTTAACCTTAAAACTGGATTTGTTTTAAAGAAATATCCTTGAACTTTGATCTAGATAAGTTAATTATATATTGATACACAATTGAAATAATGGTGGTTCATTTTAAAGGGGTGATAATTTTGAACCTCCCAACTCTTTCAGGCACAGGCAACATAATAATTAGCCTGTTGTATCTACAGTCGCATATGGTATCATTATTACAACGAATTCCCATCACATTTCCTTAATGAATTATATCACTTTCGCCGGTTTCAGTGTAATCGTGTCTTCCAGGTTTTCTAGAATATAATAACTTTTATCTTGGACTGAGTTAAAATGGAAATATAGATTTTAAATTCAATTCATTAATTTTTAAATCAATTGAAATATTGAACAGAATTTTCAATATAATACAATTATTAAATTTACGATAATCAAATTTAAATTTAAAACCATCAAACCAAAAATTTGATTAACAGCATTAAATTAACAAGATTATCCAACCAATTTTTTTTTCTGTTATAAATATAAAATAGGATTAAGGAAATATTTTATAATTTATCCTTAAAGTAACATTTCCACCTATCACAATAAAGGAAATGACTTGTGGTATATGACTTCAAAATTTTGGGTGCGGAAATAATTTTATATATTAAAATATTGGTTGAAGAAGAGATGTAAAACCACATTACCATTAACATTTATTTTGGTATTAAATTTGAAAATTATATTTATCAGGAAAAGTCATGTCGTTACAATTTTTATTTTTAAATTTGGTAATTTTATTGAAATCGTTTTAAGTTTAGATAAAAATAGATTTAAGCGATAGAAGATGCGAGATGCATAAATCTTATAACCACAACTGGTGTAAATTGAACGTTTTTGTATCACTGTTTCTATCTCTGGTTCGGTTTCGGTGCCGCTTTTAAAACTTGTTCCAATGTTTCACGATCATTTGCTTAACATTCGGGAATTTCTTTTTTTTTGTCTTATTCTTAAAGTTTGGCTAATCTTCTAGCTCCTGGAAGTTTTTATTATACATTTTGTACACACGATTTTTGAAGATACTTTTACTAATTAATCAGCTGGTCACATTTTGGCGGGAGAATTTAAAAATGTGTAAAAACAATTTCTTTTAACTTTTTGTAGATGGCGTAAAAAGTACAATTAATGTAAAAAATATTAAACGATTTAATTAATGATAATTATTATATAAATCTTGTCAAAAATATTTAATTGTTTATTTGTACATAGTACAAAGATTACCACAGTTAAAATACCTGTTCATAAAACTTGTTTATTTAATTATAATTATTATCGCATATTTTTCTTTGCTAATTGTTGTAAATTAGCGGAAACTAATCACTGATGACAAGAACACAACACCCACAATAATAAATAAACGTTTTCAACAAATGTAAAAGTTTTTTAAAGGATAATATTAAGGAAATTGTGAATTTTCTTAAAGAACCGCATTACCATCATCTTTGTATAATTTGTAGTTGTATATCTACGTTAATTTAAATTTTAATTGCTTTTGCTTATATTTTAAGATTGTGTACTTCTGGTGGAAGCGGAAATGAGACGAAGAAGTTTTTTTTTTACTGTGGTATTAACAGGATAATTAAAATTTGTGAAATTGATGAAATTAGTGTTAATTGGTAAATATAATTTTTCTTTTTTCAAGAATTTAAAATAGTGAAAAGATAATTAAAATTATGTGCGGAAAAGTTTAGTTTGTGGAAATAATTTAATAAAATTATTCAAGAGTGAATGAAGTTTTGCGTAATTAAATACATTATGACTAATTTTTTCATTTATATAATTTTCTTAATTTATTCTTACCGGTATTTATTATATTTTTCAATTAAATTTTTTTAATGTTAAGATCTCCTTTTTCAAATAAAATCAAAATTTGGTAATGGTTTCACTTATACTGCATTTATAACCCTTAACAACCCAATAAGCAGACCATATACTGAAAATTGATTTTTAACCAATTTGTTTAAAATTGTATACATAGCAGTGAGTTAGGTAGCCCCTAGTATTAAACTGAATAACACAGTCTGGCGAAACAATACTAAAGGTTGACAATTATACTTGCAGTATTGAAAAAGTTGTAATTATTCTGTTCCAAATTTTTCCAACTGTAATTCAGAAAGCATCAATTATAATTCAGATTAGTCAATTTTAATTCAGAAAGCGTTAATTGTAATTCAGATTAATCAGTTTTAATTCAGAAAGTGTCAATTGTAATTGAGAATATTTGGTTCAAAACTTTGCAGGTACTGGCATGATGGAACAAAGATTGGTATACTTGGAGAATATTATAGATGATACTAAAAACACTATTACTGGGGGTGATTATGCTGGTGCTGTGCAACACTGTGAAGTACATCAAACTACAGCTTTAACAATGAATGACATGCCTGTCGGTTCTTAACTGCAATTTATCGTCTGCTGAAAGTCTGAATGCATTAATTTAATAATTTACTTAGAATAATATTAACCATAAGTTTCTTATCTTCTATGTAAATTTTTAAAATTGTTTATTTTTTGTTGGGTTAGGGTTCTTTGTTTTATTTAAATTAAAATAAATCCATTCTTCAATGTTAATAAAATTATAGAGTTAATAAATATTGTCGTTTTTTAAGTACCATTAAGGCTTTCTGAATTACAATTCATACTTTATGAATTACACAGTTTTCCCAAATAACAATAAAACATAATTTAACTTTTTTTGATCGGTGTTTTCCCATTTAAAAAGTTCTTTTATATCTTTCTATTTCGTGATGTTTTTGGAACGAGCTACCGGGGATTTGCCGGATATTGCATTGGCCAATTTCGCCTGTGGGTAAACCGGCATTAATAATTTATTAATTTTTGAATATTTTGTTCAAATATTTATAATAATATGGAGAAAAAATTCTAAGAAAAATATTAAAATTCTTTTAAACATATAATTTTGATTTATATAAATTATAAAAAAAAAAAAAATTTTAAATTGTTTTTTTAAAATATTATTTAATGCTCATTATAAATTATAATGAAATTAAATTCTTTTAATAAATTTATAAAAAAGACAACAATCTTTGAATTTACCAAATTTAATAATACCAATTTCTTCGAATTATTTTATAAATTCAATAATAAAAATTATTTTTGAAACAGAAAAAATGTGTATAAAAGAAATACGGTTTATAAATTAAATTTTCCTATAAATATTAGAAAGTCGTAATACTTTTGGAAAAATTTCAATTTTCGTATTCCAACAAGAGACTTAGTTATATTAAAATCAATGACTTATTATTGGCACAAATATAATAAGGGTCAATAAAATATCAAGAAAATTAATACGTTTTATTTTTAAGACTTTATTGAAAAACAAATATCAAAATCTGTCGATCTCTGTTAACTTTACAATCTCGGTAAATTAAAGTTAATATTAATATCCCTGTTAAATTGACAATCCCTGTTAAATTCTGTAAAAATGCTGTAATTCTCTGGAATTGGATAATGGAAAAGGATTTATAATAAGAATTAATAATCAGATGGCAAGTAATTAAATATTACTTATTTAACAATTTTTTTTTAATAAAATATTTAAATTTAAATTGTTAACATTCGCGTTGAAAATATCATTAAAATTACGTGGTTTTCTATGATAGATGACATTGTATACTTCAAATTTTTTGTTATATTATAAAAATAATAATGTCATCAAATTTTACTATTACATATAGTGCGCATATAGTCACCGTATACGATTTTTCATCATCTTAAAATAGTCCATAATATTCAACAACTACACAGTAATGTTAAGCTAAGCCTTCTTCTAGATCTGGAATGTATTATAAGATAATTAAATGTTTAATATTTTAAATTTAAGGTTTCTATATTCTTATTTTTAATTAAATTCAATATTTCCCATACGGTAACAAATATGGATCATTATTTCTAAAAAAAGTTAGAAAAATGTACATAAGGCCCAATCATAATGTGAGCGAAAACCTTTAGCGGTAGCTGTATTTTTTTTCCCCAAATCCAGTACAAACGCAATGCTGGCGGTGGCGGTGGCTGAGAAAATTATATTTTATTATATTATTATATTGTTTGCGTGAAATCTTTATTATTTATTTAAAATGTCACTGTGAAAAATGTTAGTCAAATTTAAAATTCGCCTCCTTTATTAAAATTTTCTAGCTCTGGAGGTTAATATTGAACATTGTTCAATCTTGGCTGTAGATTTTTTTCCTTAGCGGTTACCGCTAGCATTATGTTTGCTTTCAGTGATTTCCATATGTTGAACAATTTTCAAAATTTGCGCTAAAGGTTTGCGCCCACATTACGATTGGGCCTAATCATAAATCTTACTTTTTTATTCAATTAATTTAATTTAAAATTAAGTAATTTTAAGCAAATGCTTCTTAATTTTTTTTAAAAAAAATAAAGATATCGAAACTATCTTTGTTACCAAGGTATAACAAGGTATAAGTAATCAAATATAAATAAATATATGTATAAAAATCAGTAATCATAAATTCAGTGCAAATTTCATAGAAGACTGATTTTATTTTGATCGATATTGTCAATACAAAAATATAGCCTATTTTTAACAAATCGTTTAGACTTTATATTTTAATTTATTAAACAATCTAAATTCATGTAGCCAAATAAAATTTTGGTTTTCCAATAATAATTGTAATAGATCAAAAGAAATTTTCTGACAACCAAGATCTTAAAGGATATCTCACCATATAAAAATATATCACTTTCAAATTGGTTAGCACATTTAATTACAGTGGCATTTACTAGGGCATAAAATTGAATGTATATAAATAATATATATGTATAATTTATATATATGTATATATACGGTGACCATTTTTCAACGACAAAAATAAGGGACGAAACTTTTTTTTAAAGAAATAAAACAGTTTCCAAATTTAAAACATTAACATTCTTTTAATTTATGCTTAGAAATTGTTAAAACAACTTACAGTTTAAACCATTATTCTTAATTAGATTATTTTGAAATATTTACTATGTGAAATAGTTTTTTGTTGTTGTGATATCAATATTAAAATTATAAATACAAAAGAACACATCAATTTTGGTTTTTTGGCACCTATATAAACATATTAGCTTTTAATTTCGATTATTTGGTTTAGTTGTAAGCAATTATGGGGAAATTCCAAATTCTATTTGCATATTTCCAAAATATGTAATCCATTTTATTTATTCTCTATAAAAGAAATAATTTTTATTTTTGAGAATAAAAATAAAATATAATTTATACTTTTAATAGTTTTATGTAGAGTACAGTGAATTTTTTAAGAAAGTAGAAAAGAAATAATTTGTAATTTAGAAAATAGATATAAAATACATTTATATGCCTTTAATATTTTTGAGTAGAATAAATTTTTTTTAAGAAGGTCGTTATCTTCTTTTAAGAAATTATTGACCAACACGGTACTGTTCGCAATAAAATCCATTCAGCAACAAGTATATCTTCGAATTCTTTTGTCCACTGGGTTAAATATTCTACACAAGTATCATAAAATGTAAAAACAAAATATCTGCTTTTTAGCTACAAAATAGTAAAATTTCCAATGCAGTTACAAAAATTCAGAGATTTAAAAGATATGAAAAATTGAAACAGAAATATGGGACTTTAAGGAAAATATGACAGAACAAGGGACATTTAGCGTCCCTTTCAAAAAAATTAAATTTAAGGAATGCCAAATTCAAACAAGGGACTGTCCCTTGTAAAAAGGGACGATTGGTCACCGTATGTATATAGTATATATTTAATATCTATGTATGTAAAATTTATTATAACTATAAATCAGGTTCGAAAAATTTCCAATCAAAAGGATACCGAGACTACATGAAGATGAAAAATAATTTCTTCTCAATAATTTTCTAGAAAACATCTTACAAATTAATAGTAATTTTTTAAGTCGATTTGAAATAATAATTATTTATTAAAATTATCATTTGGTGTTCTGTCAGTCTTATATTTATTTATTATATATTCTAGAAATTAGTGTAAATACTTTAAAGAATTTTTAATACCTAACATTTTTTTACCCTCTATTATTTTTTAGTTAGTATCAGAGTATCACTTAGGTTGATATTTTGCAAATATGATGGTACATATAATAAATTTCAAGTCAAGACATAAAAAAAATATCAATTTTTTTAAAAAAAACTTATTTTTATTCCCCAATATTTATTCAATGACTTCAAATGAAATATCAACAAGAATAAATCTCGAAAACATGTGTACATGTGTATTTTCATCCCTTCTACTCATACAAAATCAAATGTACAGCATTACAGAGTGTTCAGAATTAAATAAACTTTTTGAAATTCTTGGTAATATATTAAAAAAAAAAAAAAAATGTTTGTGAAAATTTATTACTAAATTGTTTTTCGTATGTGATACTGTACCAGTGCCGAAATTGCAATTATAGTGCCACTACTCGAATATCTAAAAATCATCCAGTTCGTATTTATTGGCTCAAAAACACAAAGCTTAAAAAAATATTTTGAAAAATGTAATTTTGTGCTTCTAGAAATTTAGTTCTACGATTGTAATTAGGTAATTTTTTAATGTATATTGCAGGAAGTATCGCTAGAATTATATTTTTTTGATGATTTTATTGCAGATAATTTGTTTGTAGACATCCAAAACATTTGATTCAACATAAAAAAAACATTAAAAGAATATTGTTCCGAAATAATCAACAATATTTGTTCAAAATCAAGTAAATCTTCAAGTAAAAAGCAGCCGGAAGTGTTCGAGATATATATACTATTTTTTGGTTAAATTGTGTTTTGTATGTTGGATCAATTCTTAGATTCGATTATATAAGTTATGTAACTTGGCAAAAGTGACCCCTTATCAACCATGCGGTCAATATTGAGCTATTGTGGTTCTCTTTATCTTACAGTTTTTCTACGAACTTTAGTTTATTGGTAAATATCAGGATATTTTTGAATGCCTTAGACATAAAGTTCCCTAGTTCTAGTTACTTTTGGTTAAATGGTGACACAGTCGGGTGTGTTCGACTGTTTCAATGGATCCCCCTCATATTCTACAAAGAGGTGAGATGGATTTGTCTTACTTTTAAAGGTAGTAATTAAGTCGACAATCCTTTGTTAGAAATCCGGAAAGAGTCGCATTTGGTTAAGTTTGTATTTAAGTAATTCGAATATTCTAAACAACCTGGAGTTGCTTCCCAATGTTTTACCCTTTCTTTTGATAACTACCAATTGATTGCTGTGCGAATTCTTAATTGAATAAATAGTTTTGGTCAATTAATTTTATTTAATTTTGCATACTAATTGCAGCCAATAATTTTATAGCTCAGGATTCTTCGGGTCGTATCGAAAGAATTAATTATAGTTAATTAAGTTATATTTCAAATGATAATAATTGATACTTTAATTCAAATCATCTCGAAAAATCAATATTTCAAAAATATATGCTCCTTTATAAAAGTCAGATCAATATCCTAGATACGACTCTGTTAATGTTTTTTTTTATTCATTTTCAGAAGAATTTAAAAGAAAGTAGGATAAAAGGTTAAAATAAAAACAACAAAAATATAACGAAAAAAAAAAGTTTTAACCTCTAAAGAGATTTTGTTGGTTACATAAAAAAGCTAATTATCAAGGGGCTACAAAAAAAAATCCTGTAGTTTGCCTTTGCCAAGTTAACAAAAAAAAAAAAAATAAAAATAAAATAAAAATAAATAAAAAGTAAAAATCATTTTTGGTTAAACAGAAAAATTTTTGGTACTAAAAAGTTTATATATATTTTTTGTTAATAAATAAAGAAATATGAAAAAAACAAAAAAAAAATTTATAATATAATTTTGTTGGAAAAGTCTTTAAAATAAGTTAATTTTTGTTTTTCCTGTTAATAAGGAAACAAGGATGATTTTATTAATCTTATTTAGTTAGGCGCTTTTTTGTTGTTAAAGGTGTGGATATCTTCTGAAATAAATTATTTAAAAATTAAAGGATCCTTTTTGTTTTTGTTGTAGCACAATATTTTTGTACCCAAAATTATATCCGTATTTAAGAGTATAATTAATAAAAGTTATAAATATGGTACTGGTTTTAAAAACCTAGTTAAAATAAACAAATTAGGTTAGTTGAACACAGTCCACTAAAATGTAATTTATAATTTACCAAAAAAAATAAAAAAATTAAATTTTTAAAGAAAAATTCTATGAAACATAACAAAACATAATTAAATAAACATAATTTTGTATTTCTTCAATTTACTAAACATGATTGTAATGTAAATGTCAAAGAAATTTCACTGAATATAAATGCACTTTATATTTTAAAAAGTAATTTTAGTTTTAGAAATTTTCTTTAATAATTGAATTTATTATTAATATATTTCTCAAATACTTTTATACAATATAAAATTTGTATGTAAAATGCATGAAAGAGTTTAGTTTAATAGACCATTTCTTTATATACCGGACATTGATAAAAAAAAATTGAATAAAAGGACTTGGCTTTTAGTTTTCATTTATTTTTTGAACAATTCTTAAAGTACTTGAAATGCATTACGCTAACGTTTACTTGGAAGTATATATAATAATTTTATATATAAATATAAATATATTATTTCGTTGTGGTACAACAAACAACAAGTTAGAACTTTTTGGTTTTACTTTTCATTTTACAATTACCTTAAGGTAGAAGTTTATACAAAATTAATTCAATTTTATAGAAAATTCAAATTTATATAAGTTAACCATAATTTTTTTATTTTATATATTTGATAAACATTTTAGTTTTGAGGTAAAAGTATTTTCATATTTATATTTTCCATTATCCTTTTATTAGTATATATATAAAAGTCCTGTCAGATAAAATGAATTTGCTGTTTATTTTTTTTTTGTATGAAATTTAATGTACGTGAGAATTATGAAAATTGAGTAGTTTTTTGAGTAGATGTTGATTATTAATTTTTGTGGTTTTAGTGGAACAAAATTTATTAATAGAAACTGACAATTTTATTTCATTTATTTACTTTTCTGAAGAACCTTTATTTACACCAGGTTATAAAACTATCTAAATCTCATCTTTCATATTAAATAAACCTGCTAAACATAATAGAGTTCTTCATTGGATTGCCGACATATTATGTTTTAGACAAAATTAGAAATTTAACGATAATAAATTTAAAAACACATTTACAAATCAGTTGTAATATGAAAGGTAAAAATCGCATCTAATGTTTAATTTTCAAGATCCTACCTTAAATATAATCGAACGGTTAGAGACAGAGTTCGTTTTTATGGAGGAGTTGTATAATACTATTGTGAAGAAAGTATTTTCCTATTTTTCAAATGACCTTCCCCGGAGGAGGTGCAGCTTGTTTACATGGGCATCCTAAGAAGAATCAAATTTGTTGTGGTTTTTGAAATTAACACGAGTTACAAGATTGATTACATGTCGAATTTATAAGAATTTGAAATAATTTAAAAAAGAAACAATAAATAAATAAAATTCCGTCCTTCCATCCAAAATGCAAAAGACTTACTAATAATTCTAATCATTTGAAAAATATAATATTTAGTATGCGGCACTGGAGAAAAAATTAATTTGGATTCTCTGATGCCTGATGCCTGCCTGCAACGGATATTGAAAATAAATATGAAGCAAAATGTTTGGATTGATTGAGTGATGGTCAATCGCAAGTAATTGCAAGTAATTCTTTCAAATAATCTGAGGCGTTCTTTGCTAATTACTATACGGATTCCGAGTAGTAATTACTAACAATTATTAAGGTTTTTGACGGGTTTGTCAAAATCTATAATTTCGATGTTTATAGAGAATCCGACTGGGTTTTTTACAAAAACTGGATAGAAATTGTATTAATTATTCACAAAAAAAATAGGCGTCAAGGAACCTGAAATCTTATACAAGTATAAAAGTGCTTAAGAATGTTTTGATTATTATCGTGCTTTCCTTGAATATAAATGCATTTTAAAGATAGGTGATGATTTTATTAAAAAAGTGATATGGTTTCCAACATGTTCCACATCTTCCTTGGAATTTATATTTAAAATTCGATTAATATGAATTGCCCGACATACGCAAATCTTGATTTAAAAGATTTTTAATTTATATTTACTAAATTATTGTCAGACAATCGCCAAGCATTGCAGATATTTAGAATCTTTTTAATGTGCTATACTTTATTTCTTACCAGCATATTTTTCATCTAATATTCACTTTTATTAATATATAATCAAAATTATAATATTTTCGATTAGTATTTTGCAATTATTAAAAATATGTATTCCATTTTTATGTCTGATACCTTAAAAATTTTCCAAAACAATGGAAAGAATGTAAATGCGTGATTGCAATTTTTTTTTTAATCAAACCATAAATTAGCCTAAATACCTCCCAATAGTATTATAATATGAATAAAATTTTTTAATATTTATTAAAGCTAATTTATTTGTTTCAAAGTTTGAATAAAATGAACATGTTGTATCAAAAATATATTTTTCAACAATTACAAATTTATTTGGTTATACATTATTCCTTTGGTTATACTGTAAAAGGGTAAAAGGCTTGTTATTGTTATTAGTTTTTCAAAAAAAAAAAATCCATATAACATATATAACTATCTTATACATACAACATAAAATATAAAAATATATGCTTGGTGTTTATAGGATATGTATATTTAAATTGGATTTGCAGGTTTTTATTACATTTAAAATTTAAAATTTAAAAATATTACACTAAATATGAAAAATATAAAACTTTTAGTATCTAAAGTGTATATATTTTATATTTTTAATTAAATTGTTACTCGTACTTACATGGAATATTTATTCAGCTTTGAAAATTCAAAATGAAGATAATATTTTTTTTACTTTATGTAATAATAAATTCAAATTTGTAAATTTTAACTAAAAGTTAATAATTTTTTTTAAAATAATTAATATATAAATTATTTTTGAGAGATTCTTTGAATTTATAAACTCTTATCAAATTTTATATTTCATTTTCGCAACTAAGATCATAAATTTCCAATTGGCCTGAAAATTTGAATTTAAAATATATTATAGAAATAAAAATTTGGTTGGAAAAATGGTTTTAATGAATAATAAAGTTTTCAATGATATATTAAAAATTAATTTACCGTGTAATAGATTTTATATTTAATGAATCATATCGATATTTTGTATACCTGTAAAATTTATACGTAAACTCAATTACGTTTAATGAAGTTAAAAATGTGGAATAAATATTTTGTTTATATATTACATAATATCCTGGAGAAAATTTAATTATATTGGTTTAAGATAGAGGATAGTGAAACCTAAATTCACTTTATAATGGAATGAATTAATTTGAATTTTCTAAGTTTGTGGAATTATGAATTGTGTATAATAAATAAAATCATAATTAAACTAGGAGTTCGTATGGTATCGGCGTGTAGATGCTCACCGTGTAATAAGCAGATGCGAATTGTAATAAGTAGATGCGGAAATTTGCATCGGAGTTATAGTACTAAATTTGTAATTGTTGAAAAATAGTTTTTTGATACGACATTTTCATTTATTAAACTTTTAAACGTAAGCTTTATTAAAGCGCTTTTACGGAAAATTACAAAAATGAGATGAGTTTTAAAATTAATTAAGTTTGTCTAAATTTTTTGGAAAAGTCTTAAAATTGTAATTAACTGGGAAAAAACGATAAATTCTTTGAACTTCTAGGCACAAATTTCACAATCTTATTATGACCCGCTTTTGTGGTGGACATAATTTCCAAAAATTTAATATTATGATGGAACTATATCTCTCTAAATCAGTGATTATTTCATTATAAAGTTTATGACTTGTGGCAAAGAGTTATGACTTGTTGAGTTAGGGCAGTGACCTAAGTTAGTATCTAGTTTAATACAAAACGTACGATAATTGATAGATAATCAAAGTTTACGTTTATCTATAGATTATATTGAGTTAAAAAATAATTGGACGTGTAATTTCTATTAGTTAATTGGACATATTATTTCTATTTAAAGTGTATTATTATTATTAGCTTTAATGATTCTGCAAAAAAAAGTATAAATTCAATATGAACTAAATTTCGTACATATGTTGTGGAAAATATGGCTAATTTAATTATCAAAAATTTAAATTTATTAAAAGTTATTAAAACCCATAAACTTCAAAACAAATTATAATGTAGTAAAGAAACTTATGTTAACTTAAGATTGTGAAATTTCAATTTGTATATACCGTTAATAATATGTTGAATTAAGTTATTTTTTGCAAACCATAACCAGTAACTTTCTGTGCACTTTTAACTCAATGAATTTTGCCTGACCTTTTTTTTTCAAAAAAATAAATAAAATTTGCAACTTACCAATAGACATATGCTGTTACTTCAACAGCATTATTACTTAAAAATTAATTGAACTTTTAAATTATAACTACAAAAAGTCCTTAAAATATTAATAATTTAAATAGCTCAAAAAATAGATTTGAAAAGAAGAATAAATTATTTCACTTAAATATTACCATTTGGTCATTTATCGAAATTTGTCTATACTTTGTTTAATGATCAGTAATGTTCAATGATTATTCCTATTTATGGTATGCAATCAATTAACAATTATAAGAAATGAAAACGTTTTTGTTGTGATAAGTTTTTCTATTATTTCAATCATTATCTATAATGTTGGAAAATATTTAAAATAATTTTATACTGTTTTAGTTCATCATTTTAAAATGGGACATCATTTCTAACTTTTATATACCTCATTCATCATTTTTGTAAAAAATAAATAATTTTAATCATAAAATAATTTTAATCATTTTGCACAATTTATACTGGAAATTCAATTTTTATTTTATTATGTCTGTAAGCAGTGGCGGATCCACACATGAGCTGTCCCTAGGTATAGTTTTATTAGATTACCCCTCATAAAATAAGCTGCTAATAATAATAGAGTGATCCATATATCCTCTGTAATCCTCAAGAATACTTTTACAAAATGGTTATCATTTGATATGTGAAACCCTTTTGTTGACCATCTTCTAGACTAGAGAATGGGGAAGTATACAACTTTCTGATTGATCCTAACCTATTTTATCTAATGTCCAAGCTTTAACAAAATCTAGATTCTGTCACTATGAAATCTTAATAGTATTACGATTTTCTTCAAGTAAAATAACATTTATTTCATTTAAATCGTCCCTAGTAATTTTCTGCTATAGGCTCGTGCCTAAAGTGCCTATTCCTAACTCCACGACTGTCGGTAAGATTATAAATATTTATGTGGACATTTTTTATTTTTTATTCCCATGAAATTTGATAAAAATATTATCAAATCATGTGCTCTATAAAAATTCGTGATGGCTTAATACAATTAAAAATTAAAAATTTAAATCTATTATTTATTCAAGATATTTTTATGCTAGGCACTAATATAATTTTATATCACGCAAGAAATATAATAATTTACCTGAAATTGTATTTATTTCTATTTTTTTATCGAAAATAATAAAATAAATAAATAATAATTTAATAAAAACACAGAAATTTATCCATTTAAATACTATTTTAATCACTTTACTAGGAGCACTAAAAGTTACCCCATCATTTTTTTTTTTATAATAATATATTTTTTTTTTATATTTATTCATTCTATTTTTTTTTTTATAATAATTTATAATTTATTTATTTTTCATATTAATTTATTTTTTTATTGTTTCTTGTTTTTTATTTACAAAATTATTTATTTTCAACATAAATTTATATGTTTTGTAAAAATTTTGCGTTAATATTTTGCGCATTATAATAATAATTTTAACTATTAAAATAATAAAATAAATAATTTTTTTTTTTTAATAATTTTACATATAATATTTTTATATAATTTTGTTTTATGTTTAAAAATATTTTTTTGTTTTTATATATTTTGGTATATGTTAAATTGTTATTTTCCATAAAACATGCATTTATTTATTTATGTATAGATATAAATTTTATTTTTCATCCTAGTAATTTTTCTAATTTATTTATTATTAATCATAATATTTTTATTTATTTTTCATTGTAAATAATTTTATTTTTTATATTGATATAATTTTGTTGTCTTGTACATGAAGCGTATTTATATTAAATATTTATTATTAATTATATTAATAATGCGTAAAATTTGAAGCCGCAATTTTAATATATTTATTCAAAAAAAATTGTCATATTTTCTTATTGAATTTTTCACCTTAAAATTGTTTATTATTATTATATAATTATTATTGACTATCAGTTTTAAAGAACTAATAATATTATTTAATTATTTTTATTTTGATATTATTGGTAGTTTTGAAATGGATTACAATCTTCCATTGGGTTCTAATCAATTTCAATTTAGACATCAATTACAATTTGGGAAATATAATTGCGAGTATTGGGAATAAAATTAGCTGATTATAGTGGAAATAGTCCCCACCGAGTAACTGTCAAAGAAAAAAGAAAGTTAACATTTATGGACTAATATGGAACCAGTTATACTGAGTGCCATAAAATTTGGATTAATTTCTACTTCAGTTTTGTTACGATGTTAAATAGAATCGGTGGCATTACATAAGGCCTACGACATAAAGCCATAATGGCTTTATGTCTCATTTGAGTGAAACATAATGCCATATACGTAAAAATCTCGATTATGGCATTATGTCTCATTCAAATGAGACATAAAACCATTATGGCTTTATGTCGTATGGCCTTATGTCTTGCCACCAATAGAATCACCTGGTAAAGCCTGAATAAGTGTGACTCAAAATGAGTTTATTATGCAATATGGCTAATATAAGTAATACAAGAAAATTATGTAGTGACGGTCATAATACCAAGAATCTGTCTTTCATTAAATATAATTGCTAATATAAATTAAATATATACTTAATTAATATTATTATATAAATACTAATTATTGTTTTCGTTACATATATATATGTATATATTTATTATATAAGTTATTTATGTAATTCTATATTTGTTTCATAGACTAAATTTATTTTCACAACAATTGTGAAATTGATTATTTTATTAATTACAAAATAATTTTTACAAATTTGAAATAATTGATTAGTCTAAAATTGAACTTGAAAACTTATAAATCAGATTTTAGTATTGATATTTATATAATAATTGTTTAAATTTGAATTGATGCAGGAAAAGTGTATATGAAATTTGATAAAAGGATTTTTTTTACATTCTGTTAATTATGTTCAGAAAAAAAGGATATATAATATCCATAAACTTATTAAAAAATTACTATTTATGCTAAATAGAAGATAGATTTTATGTGGATTAAAAGGATTTCGCAGTTTTTATTTTGTATATCTCAATTATCAAATATTTTTGAAAAAGTCAGTGTTATGATAAATATAAAAATAATTTATTTTAATTTAAAATACATTAAGACTAAATAAATTTGATTATCTCATAAATAATTTTTGATCAATAAATTTGATTTTATGCTGAAATAACGAAATCATAAATAATTCAAACAGAAACAATTAAAAATTAAAATTATTTATGATTAATCAAAATCAATTTCACATCTAATGGGGCTCATTTCAAAGAGATGAGAAATTATTTCTGATTTAATCCATTTTTTGTATAATTATATTAAATTTATTTATTGTTTTCACATTATTTATTTAATTAAATTAACTAAAATATTTTTGGTTTTTAATATTCTAAAGATAATTTATACACATTTAATAGAATATTATTTTTAATTTATTAATATTTATATTATTTTTATTTACAATTAATTTCTGGCCTAATTACATAATATTAACTATAGATTTTTTTATGTAAAATTGTTTTTTTTACAATTTTTTTTTTTATGAAATAAATTTTATATAATGGCAATTACAATTTTATTAATTCAAGTATTTAAGTGCTACTATAGTTTTATCTAATATAAAAACTATAATTTATTTAATAATTTTCCTCGAATTTTCCTAGTTCTTTTTTCATTTTTGACTGAGAATGATTATGTAAACGAAATATTAAAAGAAAAATTAAGAATTTAATTAAAAATTATAAAATAAATAAATATATAAAAGTAATAGATTATTTTAAAATTGGAAGAGTTTATACATAATATTTTTCTTATTTTACCTAAATTTTCAATTATTTTTTTTATAATTACTATATTTAATATATATAGAAATGAAAAGGTTCCAATAATTTTTTATCTCAGTCAAAAATTTATTAATATTATTTATTTAAATTATTAATATATTCTTAATTATATCTCATAAATATATTTATAACTTACTAATCTAATTATTGTCTATATTGGTTTTATTATTATTATTTATTTAATTAAAATTAATTTTAATTCTAAGTTTGTTTTTTTTTTATTTTGCATTATTGTTTTCAATATTTTTATAATTAATATTTTTTTTTTATATTTTTATTTTATTATTTAATTAATTTTTAATTTATTTCAATTTTGTTGACTAATTAAAATACATAATTTCTTTATATTTTGATTCAAGTTTAATTTTTTTCTAGAAAGTTTTCATTAATTTTTTATATATTTCACTATTAGTAGAATAAAATATTTGTTTTTTTTTGGTTTTAATTATTTTGAAAATTATGAAAATAGGAAATTTTATTTTTTATATTTAATTTGAATTGCATTTTATGATGATCTTAATTGTGCCCATTAATGCTATATAATTATTTGATATATATAAAAAAAGGGAAGTTATTAAATTTTCCGAATTAATTTATTAAATTTTCCGAATTAAAAAAGAGATTGTAGATATGATATTAGTTTATAGGTAAAATATGTAATTGGATATGTTATGAAAAATGTTGTTTCATTTAAAAAATTAGTTACAATTGTTTCAGATAATCTAAAAAATTATTTATATCAATTAAAAAACGTAAGTTATTAAAAATATGGAAACATTTCCAGGTAAAACAAAGATATTTTGCTACTCTATTTGTTAATGATTTTTTGGCTATTACTCATATGTAATGTAATGTAATGTAATATTTTCAAATATTTATTTGGGTAGAACTTGAACAATTAAAATATTTATATCACCCAGCAAGAACTCTTTTAATAGATTTATAGAATCAATTAATATCGCAAATCCTAAAAAGACAGTTTAAAACAGGCGGTTAAAAGATGAAAAAATTTGTTAAAAACTAGCTTGCTGGACTTCTAAAAATTGCTTGAATGTCTACAATTGAGCTACGCTTCAAAACGGACAAAAATAACCAGAAGATTACAAAAAAATGTTTATACAATGAAAAGGACCAATAATAGTAGGGATATTTAAAATATAAATTTATTTAATTAATTGTACATTTTATGTACTGGTTGACCGCCTCTAATAGTACCAGAGTAGAAATAATCTATATAATTAATGTTAATAGGAAGTAGTTTTAAATTACATTACCACCATATTTACTGAAACATTGATTATACCATTCTTGATTATTACATATTTTTTACCATTATATAAAAATATATTTTTCTCTATCCACATCCCGAATTGTAACTTTTTAAATAAGCAAAACCATTTCAAAAACCACTTAAAACTTTAACTTTTATATAATAATTTATATTTTTCATCTAACAAATGCAATTAAAATGCATTTTTAAATTGGGTTTTTATTGCATTTTTTGTTTTGTTTTATACGATAAATTAAAAATTAAAGCCTTTATCGAAATAAGATTTATTGTCGGGTTTAATTATCCTGGTAATTATATTATCATTATAGTAATTAACAAATTAGTTCATTTTAATTAAACACATTTCGGTATGGGTTTCATTCAAATTATTGATATAGAAATAATTCTAATTAATATTTAATTATTATTAAAAATAAACAAATTTATTAATACATTAATTCCCTACTTTTATGTTTATAAGCATATATACATAAAGAAAAATGTAAAAAATTATATAAAATAAAGAAAATCCTGGTATTATTTATATGATAATATCCTTTTAATGTATGGATAAACGTTTCCTTATATATGAATTATTCACTTCACCAAAAAATAAATAAAAGGATAAATTATTTGGATGGAAATTATTATTTTTACTGAAAAAGGCTGTTTTTTTTTTGTCCTGAATAGAAGAATTTGTCATTTATCATATTTTTTCCTATGATGGAAAACTGTGAGCTTTTTTTTAACTGAATAAGTAAAAGGGTAAGGATTAAATGAAATTTAATAATTTATAAATTTAATAAAAGAAAATTATATTAATGGAAAAAATGGTAAACATTGATTTTCCTTAGTACAGTTTCCAATAATATTAATCAGTGTTAAAGTTTATTTTTGAAACTAAATGATAAACTAAATTTGAATCTAAAAATGTGTCAGATGTTTTGGAATTCTTATAACAAGTATTGGCAAAAATACAAGATCACTTTAATGGTTCTATTTGAGGCTGTCATAATATCGTAACAGTAGAATTTATCAGTCACATGGTCTGTAACTTCTAAATTTGTGGTACAGATCACAATATTGGAAATTATCGGTTTCATTAAGGAAATAGGTTGATTTCAGCAATGCGAGTAGACAGGGAAACCTCTAAAAGGCAGGGAAACCTGAAAATAATTACATATTTCTTTTCAAAACGGTTAAGAAATCACTAAATTTTGAACTTTTCACTAATTAGATATAAATCTTTGATGACTGTAATATGTTTTAAATAAAATCGATACAATTTCACTAGTGATTAAGTTTTATATATAAATGGAGTTAAACTTTGTCATATGTCCTGAAAAACAAGTAATTTACAAATTTATTATTTCATATTTTTTTTTTATTATTTATGTTTCAGCTTTAAATACAGCAGCTCCAAAATATAGTATAATTTTCATTTTTTTTTATTTAAATTTGAATTCAATGAAAAACGAGCTTACATAACGACCTTTAAAATATGTTTAGTTTATGTTTTATGTAAATTGTTATAATTTTTCAATTTTTTTTCTTGTTGTTGGTAGTAAAATAAAATCTGTTTATAATGGAAAATCTTTAAAAAGTTATGTTTAAGATGAATGGATTGGATATACAGACTGATTTGTAATGTATTCATGTTCATGTTTCATAATCTTACCATACATTTATGATTAATTGTATATGGGAAAATGTTTATGATTTGAATGAAAACCCAAGAATGGTAAATTGATTTATATAAAAAACTTATGTATAAAATTCTTTTAAATTGAGTTGGTTTTAGTAATACAATTTAAAAATTATAAATTTTTTCAATAATTTTGATTATTTAAAATAAAGCATCTATAAAATATTCAAACAAGTCAAATAAATGATAATTTCTGTAAACTTAAATTTTTTACCCAACTTTTTGTGTTACAATAAATTTTTAAAGTTCAATATTTTTGATATTATAGACTAGAGTAAATTGCGATGGCAGCTATGATAGTAAAATTGTTGTAAAAGTTATAAACTATGCAATCTAATCTCTTTTTAAAAATATGTTTAAAAAGAAAATCCTGAAAAAGGTTATTAATAAAAACTTTTGAAAAAATTACCATTTATTAAACCATCAAAATTCTGTGATATGTAAATTACCATTGCTGAGAAATTTTGAATCAATCTGTTTTTATTTGGAAAGAGTTGTTTTTTTAAATAAATAGGATGTTAAGTATGTGCATAAAAAAGGAGATTTTCTTTTCAGAAAAATATAATTTAATATTTTAATATTTATTACTTTTTTTCTTTAAATTCTTGTATAAAATATAAATTTTAAGATGGTGAAAAAGGCACAATTTATACATATATATTTTATTATACTTCCCAAAATCCCTATTTAAAATTCATATTTTTTTTTATAATTCTATGTGTGCTCAATATAAATTTTCTATTAATTTTTCTACTAAACTTAAATGGAAAATAAAGGAAAAATGATGAAAATTATTGAATATAATATAAAAAAATATATATAAATAATAATTATCTTTATGTCATATGTAAATCACCTTTTAATATTCTTGTAAATGTTCTTTTAAATTGTTGATTAGCTAATGCATAACAAAATGGATTCATTGGACTATTTGCATAACATAGAAAATATGAAAACATATAAAGATGTTCATTTGTACATGGCGGATTTGAACAGAAACCTTCAACTAATGCCAATACATGATATGGTGTCCAACATGCAACAAATGCACCTAATATAAATGATATTGTACGAAATGCTTTACGTGCTCGATTTTCTGATTTTGATTTTTGTCTACCAATACCTAATGGAATTTTCTTTTTACCTTTTAATCGTTTACCTATTGATCTAATAAAATCACGTCGACTTGATTCTTTTTTTATTTGATTATTTATACTATTATTGTCCAGATGGTGTTGCTGTTGATTATTTTGTTGTATTACTGTTGATAGTATTTGATTTGATTGTATTGAACCAGTACTAGTACCAGATGTTGTAATTACATTTGTGACACCATTATTATTATCAATATTTTGTTCATTTGTACATGTTTGTAATGCTGTTGATGATATTGTTTGTGCCTGTTGTTCAATTAATTGATTATTATTTAAATTACATGATTGATTAATTGTTGCTGTTACTGTTGGTGTTACTGTTGCTGTTGGTATTGATATTGCTGGTGTTGTTGATATTATATCATTAGTTTTTTTAATATCATCTAAATTATTATTTTTTTGTACTAATACTGATGATGTAACAATTGCTGTAATTGGTTTTTCTGAATTAAAATCGGTTAAACTTACTGTTGTATTATATTTATTTAATGGTGGTGGTTTTGGTTGTGTCTTTTGTATTGGTTGACTAAATTCTGAGGATAAAGAATTAACTATTTGAATATCATCTTGATTTAATAAAACTGTTGGAGAGGGTTGTTTGGATTTGGTTGTTGCACGTATAAGGGCTTTTTGTAATAGGGATGGATTTGTTGCAATTGATTGATTATTACCAGCTGTTGCTGAACAATTTTTTTGTTGCATTTGATATGTTATTGATATACTTGGATTATTTTCAGTATTTGGTGATGACATTGCAATAGAACTTTCATCCATAAAACGTAAATCAGCACCATCCATACCACCTAATATATCATATGTCATTGTTAAATCACTGTATGTACTTTGGCCTAAACGTTCTGATTTAGATGGTGGACTTTCTGACATTAATGAATTACTATCAAAACCTTCAGGTGGTGGAAGTATTGTATGTGCAATAATAACAAGTGCTTGTTGATTGGTACGTGATGGTAATGGGGTAACAGGTGGTTCAATATCTTTTGGTGATATTGGGGATTGAATTGGTGTTGGTTTTAATGGTTCAACTTGCTGATGAGCTTCTTCAGCTTGACCAGGTATATCCTGATCAAGTAAACTCTGTTGTTCAATTATTTGGGTTAATGGGGTTATATCGGAAATTTTACGATGACATGGTGATTTGGGTGATATTGTTGCCGATGTGCAATTATTTTGATGGGTGGTAACAACTGTTGATAAATTATCAACAGAATTTTCATGGGATTTTAGGTTTAGGTTACAATTACTTCGTGTAGCTAATAAAGCTGCCTGAGCTCCAAAAACAAGACCAATTGATGAACGTTTACGTATTATTTGTATTTGTTGTTTTTGTAATTTTTCTTGTTCTTTTGTTACTTGATTGGCAGAACTTTCTTCATCTGAATCAAATGCCGGACTACTAGAACGTTCACTTTTATCACCATCAGTTTGTGGATCTTTTTTACTTTTACTTTGATTTGTTGTTGTTGTTGATGACGTTATAGATGCTTTTTTATCATCATGTAATAAAGTTTTATTACCACCAGATGATTTTCGTCCTGTTATGGCAGTTTTTATGGTTGTGGTAACAGTTTGGGATTGTTGCTGTTGTAATGGTATTTGATTTTTTTCTTGTTCTTGCTGTTGTACCTGATCATTCAATTGATTCGATGATGATGATGATGTAATATTTGATTGAGGAACTGTTGTCGATATTTGAGCTGTTGTATTTATTGTTTTTTGATTATCACAACTAATTGATTGTGTTTTTGTTATACCTATACCAGCTGCACGTCCAGCCATACCACTCATAGCACCAGCACTTAATGCAACCATTGATTGCATTTTCCGTTGTTTAGCTTCACTACGTTTTTGCATATCATATGCTGTTTTATATATACCACCATATAATATAAATAATACAACCAAGGTTGTCCAATAATATCCAATTATTAATGCTGTATTAAATACAGGATCTTTTAAAAATTGTACAGCACATTGTCCTGGCAACAAATCACGTTTACCAGTAAAATGTTCCCAACCAAATATTGATATAAAAAATAATAAAGCTGGTATTATCCATGTTATTGTCACCATCCAAATAACTTTACGTTTTGTTCGCCAACTACGATATTTAGCAGCTATTTTAACTGAACAAAATCGATCAATTGTTATTAATAATACTGTATATTGTGATACAAGACAAACTGTATAATCAACAGATAACCATAAATCACATAATAATGGTCCTAAATCCCAATAACCCATTAGAACATAAACAGTATAGAATGGCATCGATACAGTACCTGTAAATAAATTAAAAAAAAAAAAAATAATAATAAAATTTACTGTCAAAATTCGTTTATTTATTAAAAAAATAAATATATTATTCTTAATTGTTTTTTTTTTACTAACCAATAAGCATATCAGTAGCCGCTAATGATGCTATAAAATAATTACTAGGCTGTCGTATACTACGATCAACTATAAATGCTAATAATACTAATATATTACCACCAACTGTAAGTATTATACAAATAGCTAAACAAATTGCTATTAAAATTGTTTGCCATAATTCAAATGGTGGTAAAACTTGCATAGAACCTTCTGTTGTTGAATCGGAATTATTACCAAATGGATCATAATATGATATATTTGAATAATTATTATTATTTGTATATAATAATGATTCATCAAATGGTATTGGTAATTCTTTACCATCAAATGATGGACTATAAACTGGTAAACCTAATATTTCTTGACATTCTGGATATTCTAGAAGTCGATGGTATAATGTCTTGCATATGGTTTCTTTTTCTTTTTTGATTTTCCTGAAAATAAATAGTAAAAAAAAAAATTAAATTAATGAAAATATGAACAAATATTAAATTTTTACTTGATTTTGTAGAATATTGAAAATATTTATTATTAAAACCAAAATAACTTAGAAAATAAAAAGTACATAGTTGTCAAATATAAGCAAACAATTGGACACTATTTATAGGAGATTGACCGAATTATTAAATCAACTTTAGAAAGTCTGTGAACAATATATCCATTAAAAAAATATTTATATAATTGTATATTATTGTTTTGACAAGATAAATATTAAATTTGTAGAAACATTGATGGAGGACATTCATTTCATTATTTTGTATTGTTTTCATTGTGAACATTTTGCAAACAACGAATAATATTTATTTATGTTCAGTCAGTTGTAGCATAAAGTGTTAAACATAAAGTCTGAACAGATTTTCTTGTTAAAATATTCTTGTAAAACTATAAGTGTTAAATATAAGTTTTGTGATCTGTAAGTAGTTTATAACAAATCTACTAACTAGAATATTTTATATATTCCAAACATGTTTCATAAACTTAAACATTATATTAAACATAATTTATAATGTTCATGAACTCATTAAAAAAAATAAAAAACAATTAATAATTTTTTAATAAAATATATTATATAAGAGAAATATCTGGTAAATTATCGTTTAATTTATGTGAATAAAAAACAAATTGGCTTGAATAATATTGATAATTAATAAAACTTTATTTATATATAATTTTTTTTTATTAAAAATTAAAGTTTTGATAATTTCTTAATTAAATCTACTAATAATTCAATTGTGGCATTATGACATTTGCTTTTTTCCAAGTTAGTTTTCTATGAACTTAGAAAGTAAGAAAAAAAAATGGTATCCGGCTAGTTTATCGCAATAACAAATTCATAGCGAAGTTTATCGCAATAGAAAATTTTGAAAAATTGCCACCAGTTATATTCTTGAGAAGCATGGCTCATAATTTTGATATTGGAAGGGTCACAAAAATGTATGATGATGTCCTATTAATCGAACATTTTTTTTTTTTTTTTTTTTTATTTTTGTATATTATTTTAATGATTTTATTATAAATTTAGATCAATACGAAAATTTAAATTGAGTTTGGAACAAAATGGATTTTTATGATTTGGAGGTAATAAATTTAATTTTTAAACGAAATTATTCTATCTCAGTCTTGCGAAAACTATCAATCTTTTTAATTCCCGGCTAGGCTTTATCGTAAAAAAGTAGCCTGAAAAAAGAAAGTGTCATAACAGCATAAAGATTCTAAGAAATTGAAAATATCTCTAGCTTCAATGAAGTTGTTTCAGTTTTGGAATTTCACCTGGAATTGACTCTTTAAAATTAAATTTACAAATCGTATTTTTCAAAAAATTGTACATGAAAAGACGAATCTAATTTATATAAATCTTAAACTCTGAATAACTTGATAGAATCGGTCTAATTTGATAGAGTTCATTAAGGAATTATCATATGTACAGCAGTGGCTATTGTATGAGGATTTTTTTTATTACCTTGCAAATCAACTACGCTACATCCAAATATAAGATTTTGTGGATGCTTAAGTCAAAATATAGGGATAATTATAATATGCTACTTTTTAGTAGGTGATAACTGTGTAATATTTTTTCATATTTTACTGTATTATTGGTTTCCAAAAGTTTTTTTTTTTAATTTTTATTTTTACTTCTTGTTATATAAAATATTTTTAGTGCCCAGTGAAGTGACCCATTTAATATTCCATTAAGAACTTTCCGTTTATTATTTTTATTAATTATATATTTTTGGTGAACAAACATTATAAATTATGTTGTAAAACATATTGAAAAATGATATGTTTATATTGTAAGAGACATAAATAAATATCTACTAGTCTCTGCTTACCATTTAACCATCTATTCAAAACCTAAGAATACTTGAAAAATCTCTTTGTCAAACAATTTATGTTAATAAAAACAAAGAATTTTATGCGTATATAAATTTTGTTTTTGTTTGTAAAACTGAATGTGGTAATATATATGGTAACATACATAAATGTATTAAAAAAATAATAATATCCTTTTTCTGAAATAGTTCACTGAGCATATACACACAGGATATTAGACATATTTTTTCTGTATAATTTAAATGTTGTTATAGCTTGTACGAATGTTTGTTGTTAGTTTATTTTGTATAAAATAAAATTTCTTTGGTAAACAGAAGAAGAATATTTTATTTGATGAAGTTATACTTTGACAGTACGGATGGTTAAACAAACAGCCCTATAAAAGGCCAGACAATAAACTTATAGGGGTTATGAAAATTATTTTTAATAATAAATACATATATAATTATTGTCTTAATATAAATTAAATAATTTCAAAAGACAAAGACAATATTTTTTTTGAAATATAAATAAAAATCAATTGAAATTTAAAATTTAATCTATTCCTGCGGCTTCTGAATATCGATTTTTCGAAGATTTGATTTATGTTTTTAATAACTTTTTAACTTGATAACCTATGGCTATTATTTTATTCAAGAATAACATTAGGTTTCATGGAATTGAGTACTCATAAAATAGATTTAAGTTAAATATAAATTATTATATAAAATTGTATAATTTTATTTATAATGATACATAAATAAATTAAGTCAGTACTAACATCAGTACAGTACTAATATCAATGCACGTATATAATAACTTCTAACGCTGGAATTATAACTTCTAAATTCGTGTTTTATTCATTTTTTTGAACCTTGAATTAACAGCTAACAGCCGGCGGAAGTAGTAGCATTCTTTTCAGAACTGTGTAGCCTAAAACTTATGGTATGGTAACCTGTTAATTTGTGTGTACGCTATGGAAATACAATTTCAGGTTTTCTTTAGTATAAGGAATATTTGTACTTGTAGATAGCTGGTAGAACCTGTCATACTTTTAAAACTACTTTAGTTTAACTTCTAATAGCTTGAATAAACAGGTAGCGTTTTTTCAAAACTGTGAACCCTTTTGTAGGTGGTGGGCTGTTGGTTCAAGCTTTAAAATTTTGATTTTCTAATTATTATACATATTTTCATTTTTATTTAACTTCTTGTATTAACCAGTTAGTGTCTAATTAACATTTGTTTGTGTTAGGTGATGGTAACATCGGAGCTTAATCTATTGCGAATTGTAAAATTATTTCTCAGCTTGATTTCGCTGATCCAAATAAATTATCTATCTCTATCCCAGGAATTAATTTTCTTGGTAACGGAAGCTTAAACTTGTGTTTTAGATAGATGAAGATTAGATGATACTCAATTACTAATTATTACAACACTATTTAAATTACTGTACAAGCTTATAGAGCTAATTATAATTATAATTTGGAAGTAAAAATGTAAAACACGTAATATTTAAAAAAAAAAAAAAAAAACGAAAAAAATATTATGCAATATTGTATAAGGATAAATTTATTTTCCTTAAAAAATATAATCTATTAAATATAAAAATCATTTAATACTTTTATCGTATGGAAAACTTATTTTAATCTACTAAATATATAATACGTGATATGATTTTTTTTATTTACTTAGTTTTTTTTTTTTTATATTTTTAGTTATATGTAGAGCATAAATTGAATGAATTTTCTATAATGCCATAGAAACCTTTTAAAAGGATATCCTTAAAATAAAAAAATTAAATAAATAAATGAAAGAAAACCAATTGCCTAAAATAAAGAGTCTAAAATGGTAGCTTAGGAAAATATTATTATAACTCTATAAAAAAATATTAATAAAGTATTTATAATCGGATAGAAAAATTGTTGGAATACATAAAAAAATATATGTACATAAAAATAAATCTTATTTTAAGCTGAGATGATTTTATCGCACGTAAGAGTTAATCAGAAGTTTAGAGGCATGACGATACGAGTAATATACATATATTTGTTCATTAGAGAAAAAATGGGTAATGTTCTAATAGTAAGACATACCATAATTATTAAATTAAAATTTTCCCAGTCATCGACTATAAATGATCTCAAATACTGTTTATAAATTATAAGTTTCAGTTCTTTTTGAACATAATTACATTATCATAAGATATTGACACTATCTCATATTGACACTTATCTTCATATTGCTTTACTTGCTACGTTTGATTTCCAGTTAGTTCAGTAATAACATTTTCCCCAACTGTTTCTTAGCTTTCATATAATTTCCTTCCATTTTGCTCATAAAAATACTTTTGTTTTGGGAGTTTTAATCATTTTCATCTAAACTTGTTTGACTCTTATATAAGATACGTCATATCTTATAGAACTCTGATAAAATGTTATCTATGTAAAAATCATAATGCAGTTTAAAATATTGTAATATTGAATTCAATTACAATTATATATAAATATAAATTATATAATTCATTTAAAAAAAAATAATTTCAAAAAATTAATTATATTTACTCGTACGTATATTTTAAACGAATTCTTCCAGTACGTACTATATATTTACTTATGCTTAAATAATGTATAAAATTCAATATCATAAGAAAATTCAATTTTTCCAAATTTCCCTATATAAATTATACCAAAAAAAAAATGAAAATATTTAAATTATTTTAACTATTGAATTTCTAAAAAATTCTATTTTATTATGCTAACACTTGCAATAAAATATTTTATATGAAACATAAAAGCATCTTTTAAATATATAATTTTATCCCAACCCATCACAATCTTATTTTGGTTAATATACAGCAAAAAAAAAAAATCTTTTTTTTTTGTGTATCTTTTCTCGGAAAATATCTAATTGAGTTTTAATGCAAATTCAGTTTTTCATCCTGGTGTGCTCTTATTTTCAAGTGAATATAAAATAAGTAACTTCATTAGAATAACAAGAAATAAAGAAAGTGAATTATTGGATAAACTTTAAAATCAAATTTCCATTTTTCATGACTTTCTACATTTCCGTTTTATTTATTTTTCTTATATGAAAATATTAAGGTATTTATAAAATTATTTTACAGAGGAAGGTAAAACTTCTTACATTTTTTATATTAAGTAAAATAGATAAAATATGTTTATTTTTAGTGGAATAAATAATTTATGATTTAATTATTTATAATGTTTGATTTTATGTTTTAGGGAGAAAATTGTATAAATTCAACAAAATTTAATAGAATGAAAGTGTAAATGAATAAATTTGAACGATGCATAAAATATTAGAGTTATAAATTGAGGAATAGTTTTAATCCAAAATTTAATTATTCAAATATTTTAGTGGGCCATTAATTTTCTTCTAAAAGATATAGTAATGCAATATTTTCAAATGGTAATAGTCTCACTCGAATTTGTTACATAACGCCGGAGGTACTGCACCATGTTTATCGATTAACGATATTTACGGTTCCATCCTATGAGGAGACTGCGTCTTTTATTGGCTGCTTTATGTGGTATATAATTCACACATTGATAAAGTGTAAGACGGAGCAGTCAAATGTTAAATATTTAATTTTAATTCGTTTTTATATTTTAAAATCTTTAAAATTCTTAGTACATAACATAAATTTATTCACTTTTCATATCTGGTTAAATATGTTTTCTGAATATTTCGCAATTGAATTATTATAGGAATTTTTCAATCAAATTAAATATTTTAATAACTAAAGTGGATTCCTCTATTAGTAAAAAAACACAGCACTAAATTATATAATTTTAAAGCAGTGTTACCGAACAATTTTCAGTTTATTTGATGATTTTCTTTTTGTACGAGAATTACAGACATTATTTTTTGTATGTGTAGTTGTTTCTGTTAAGACTTAGACCCTGAATTCATGTGATCCCATCCTCATCCGATGTATCAAAACATAAATTAATGGGAATATATTTTAAAATTTTTACAGAAGTTTTTTCCCAAACCGCATACCAAAACATGTTAAATACCAATCACTTTTGGCATTCATCCAATTATTTAATTTACTATAGCAATAATAAATCTTAGATAAACTGATATAGTTTTCATATATTTTCTTTACTATGCACGTGATTTCTTGCAAAATTGAAAAACTAATTATTCCATGTAAAATATCTTATCTAATTAAATTTTGGTCTTAAATTAATTTGCTGTTAATTGAAATTATATAAAATAAATAAAAAATGTTTTGAAATATAATCATAATTTTAATTTCATTAAATATTTCATTTTTAAATTATCGATTTTGAATAATTTACATTTTTATTGCATTTGGAAGAATAGAACCATCTCGAATTATATATTATTGCTGTATTTTCATAAATGATATTGATAATATTATTTTAGAAAGTATTGATCGTTTCTTCAAATGATTTTCTGGTGAACTTGATGTTTTTTTTTTATAGATTCAAGTTTAATGTAGATTTGATTAGGCTTTTTCCTTATGGTAACCAATTTTATTTTCGATATATATGTCCATTTTTATCTCTTAATCTGTTTCACTTTTCTGGTTTCTAAAATATTTAGGTTTCGACCAGAATATTTCTTCACAATATTGTTAAAAATTTGCTTATAAATATTTGTAACTTTTGTATGATAAGATTCAGGTTAAGATTATTTAAAATTAGATATTAAAATTGAATTAAATTTCAACGTTTCTGTAAAGTTTCGTTTTCAAGTTTTACTTAGTAAGGAATATCTAATTTAAAAAAAAAAAAAAAAACGGGGGCACATATTTCAAACAAAATTAAAATATTAAATCTTTTAAATTTAAATAATTACAATATAATTTGCAACACCTGAACGACAAGAAACCTAAAATTACCACCAAATTATTGTGGTAACCAAAAAAATTAAATAAAAAGTTTGTTCGTCCTGGTTTGCATAACTTTTTAATACAAATTTAATAAGCTTTACTGTTGTCAATTTAATTTTTTGGTCGAACATAAAAATTTAAATCGTTCAACTTCACTGCCCGCAAAAATTTAGTGATTTTAGATTTAGATATTTTTATAATACATAAAAAAAAAAAATTATACAATAGAAAAATTATGTTGAACTCTCATTATTAATATTAAATTTTCCAGATCGTTTGCCAAATAAAATAATCATAATTATGTAATTTTATGAAGGCAAACATTTTTTTTTAGTTCTATTTTTATGGTTTTTTTTTGTAATTTTGTTTTCATTGTCATAAATTTGGAAACTTTTTTTTTTTTTCGTATAATTTTGATCGCCCTAGAGATGGTAAACATAATTCATTAATGAATATTTTTTTGTTGTATTAGGAAAACTGTTGAATTTTTTATGAGGATGAAAGAAAAATGGAAAATTATTTCATTAAGGTTTTTTTTTCTGCCTACATAATAAAGATTGGAAATAAATTAAGAAATATAAGCTTTAGAATTAAAAAAAAAAATAAAAATATAATTTTGTTTTTCCTGTGGTTGGTAAAAAAATTAATTGGTTTGGTAGTGAATTGATTTCTAGGGCGCGTTTTATATACATCAATTTTTTAATTAATCAATATTTACTTGCAGAACTGAAATACCTTTTCGTTGAATTAAATATTTAAAAAAAGATTCGTATTAATAATTGGTGTTTTTTTTTGTATTTTAAATCAAGTTTGTTGGCAATTTATCTGATATCCAATTATGTTTGATTTTATTTTCAATTTAAAAAGGGTGAAATTAATTTTGTGGACAAATTATTGTAATTGTTATTTATTTAGTCAAGAACTGTTTAGTAGAGTAATATTATATTTCAAATATTAAAGTGAATGTTATATTTTAATGATCCAGTAAATACTTCAATATATCTGAATAGATTGACATTAATGAGGTAAAATGATGATTTTTTTTTTTTTTTTGCAAATTTATGTTATTAAAGGATGTTTATATAGTTAGCAAGTTAATTAATTGAATTATTTGTATTTGACGTTTTTATCTAACAAGTTTTATGGAAACAGATACAAAAAACGACCAGAAGGACAAATGCTATGTCGATTTAAGCCATATTAGTATAACGTTGTAAGAAGTTTATTATTTGACGACACAAAGTGCTTAAGAGCGTCTTTTTATCTGTAGTGAGAACGTTTAATTCCTGAAGTCGATGAAAATAATGTCACAAGATATGAATAAGAGGTAAATTCACATTTTTCATTAATTTTTTCAGATTTATCCTTCTATTTACTAATATCAATACAATTTCAAATTATAATATTATAACAATAATTTTGATATATTTTTCATAAATCATACTTCAATTTATACCAATATTCTGACAAACAAAAATTAGGTCAAAAAACTAGGCCAAAAATGAAAAATATGTACAGGAAAAATCTATCCGTTTTTGTTTAGGTCAACTAGCTACGTATGTAGATTGTGTGCATACGGAGAGTTAAACCGGTTGAACAGATCCTGTGCGAATGTAAAGTAGTTATCGTAAACTTGAACACAGTTTCCCATGGAACTGCCGTCGATCTTACTCAAAAGTGTCTTGTACTTTTTGTAAATTCTGGGATGATATAAATTTAAGGATATATCAAAATAGCCACGCAATGGTCGCGGTGTTTTGAGATACATACTAGTAGATACCCAGATCCTATTTAATATAATCAGGTCAATATTTTACAGAACTAGATATGAAAAATAATGTTGTTTTTCTTTGACCCAAAAAACAAATTTTTTTTAGCTCTCATGATTCTAGATCAATTTTGAGAAATTTAGAGTTTTTATCAGATTTACTAATCCTAATACAATTTGAAAATGCGATTGTCATATTTCTGAAATGACAAGATAATAGAGTAAAATGTAAAAAACTAAAAAAAAAACATATAAATCGTAAAATTCAACAAAAATATTAAATAATTTTTGTAAAAATATTGATTAATAATTTAATATAGGATGAAATAAAATTTAATTTGTTAATATAGAAAACTTTATGATTTATAAAAAATTATTATCATTTACATATAAGTTCAAATCTTTAATTAGCTTTTTTAGATTCCCTTTGAACATAATACGATTATCTACAACAAAAATTATTTTAACCAAAATTCAAAATTAAAATATGTAATATTGAATTTTTTTAATAATTTTTATGAAAATTATGCTGTTTTTCAGTTAAGCATATTATAATAATAATTTATAAATTTATATAGGCTATAGCCATACATAAATATTAAGTTTCGAGAAAATTGTAAATATTTGAAAATATTTTTTTCTACATTTTAATATTTATTTTCATGAAATCCGTTTGTTAAAGGAAAGAAGATTTTTAAAAGTAGCATAATTTATTTTGTGTTATATGTAAATAGAAATTTGTTTTTAGCAAATTTCAATATAAATTGATATAAAAATGTAAATATTAATTTTACTCTGACTGATATTTCGTCAAAATGTTTACTATTTAAAAGTATCTATATGTAAATTATTTTCAGTCATACAATATCTATGAAAATACGTAACTAGAACTTTCCAGAAAAATTATGCATAGTATCTTAAATAAAATATGAAAATTGTAATATAAAATAATATAAACAAATTTACAAAACAAATATAAATTACAATGTTCTTCCAACAAACCCATTACATCATTATTGTATATGTAATAAATAAAAGGGAATTTTTTTTTTTATTATTATTCGTCTTTATTTTCTATTGTTGGAAAAGTATTTATTTTCTATGTTTTATGCTAAGTGAATGACTTTGTATTCGGATATTTTAACAGCCAGCAAGACTCACTTATTTAGTTAAACATTTTTTTTTTTTGGATTTTGTTTTTGTTTTTTTTTTATATGTTTTTAGCTTGTTGATTACCCTACTATTTTGTTGTTGACAATTTGTTGGAATCTGTATAATAGTTTCTAATTTATTATGTAGAATTATTTATGTTATATGTACGAGGGCTGATTGATAATTACGTGGACTGACACAGAAGACACAGTTTTTTTCAGTTTTTTTTTTTTTATTTTTCAACGTAGTCACCTTTTAGGACGATACACTTAGTTAGACGATGTTCCAGTTTTTTGATGCCTTCCAAAAAATATGATTTCTCCAACCCTTCAAAATAGCCATTTGTTTCGTCGATGACCTCAGCATTTGACCCAAATCTCTTTCCTGCAAGCCATTTTTTCATATTTGGAAACAGGAAAAAGTCAGAAGGGGCCAAATCTGGAGAATATGGTGGATGAGGAACCAATTCATATCTCAATTCTAATAATTTTGATGTTGCAATTCCTGATTTGTGAACTGGTGCATTGTCTTGATGAAAAAGAACTTTTTTCTTTGCTAAATGTGGTCGTTTTATTATAATCTCTTCATTCAAACGATCCAATAATGTTGCATAATATTGTCCTGTGATTGTTTTTCCTTTTTGTAAATAATCGACATGGATTATACCATGAGCATCCCAAAAAACAGTGGCCATAATCTTGCCACCTGATGGAACTGTTTTTGCCTTCTTTGGAGCCTTTTCACCTGTAGAAATCCACTGTTTTGATTGTTCTTTTGTCTCTGGTGTGTAGTAGTGTATCCATGTTTCATCAACGGTTATGAATCGACGCCAAAAATCGACTGGATTACGTTGTAATAACTCCAAAACTTGCTTTGATGTTGTCACACGATTGCGTTTTTGATCAATTGTAAGCAAACGCGGCACCCATCTTGCAGATACCTTTTTCATATCCAAATATTGATGTAAAATATTAAAAACACGTTCCGATGAGATGTTCACGATGTCAACAATTTCCCGCAATTTCACTCTTCGGTCATCTAGTACGATATCATGGATTTTATCGACCATTTCTGGAGTAGTCACTTCATTTGGACGCCCAGAACGTTGTTCATCAATTGTGCTGGTACGGCCACTTTTAAACTCAGCAAACCACTTGCAAACCATTGATTTCGATGGTGCAGATTCACCATAATATTTATCCAACTTTTCTTTAGTTTCCTTTGCTGTTTTCTGCCTCAAAAAATAATGTTTTATCAACACACGAAATTCGTTTTTATCCATTTTTAAAAATTCACTGAGATTGACTTACTTAAACGACTGTTACATGGAAAGTATACAAGATATCGACTTTAAATTTTATATATAGCCTAGTAAATGATTTTAGAGGTAAAAAATACTTACTTTATACCTGTGCATTACCTGAATCACAGGTAGTCCACGTAATTATCAATCAGCCCTCGAATTTAAAATGTTGTAGTTATAAAATGGTTATTGTCACGAAAACATGTGTCAGTTTTTAAGTACGGATAGAAAATAATTGAATTAAAGTTATGATAAAATATGATAAAATTAAAAATTTAATATGTTTTTATAGTGGTTCTATTTTTAGTTACAATAATTAAATAATTTTTCTTAACCTTTAACCATACTGAATTAAAATTTGCCACGTTCCTCAAAATCATAAAAACAAAAATAATTTGTGACTAATTTGTAATTAGAGAGATTTGTGATTGTTGAACATGGTAGGATTAAAAATATCTTATACAAGGTATCCTTAATATTACTATTACAAAATAGGAATATAAGAAAGAGTGCAATTGAATCGTGAAACTGATAATTTTTATCGGTATATTATGGAAAAATGTATCACTTTTTTTCCACGGAAATGAAAGAGCAGACAAGCAGTAACAAGTATTTGATATAAGACATCATTACATTAAAGATAATTTTTATTTAACATATTTATATTAAATAATTTTCATGGCTTAAATCTTAGTTAAATCAAGACATATGCTAGGTAACTTCGCGACGTCCAATCTTGATATTCCAAAGTTTCTGGCTGCGATTAAACCTTCATTTTTAATATAATTTTTAATAAAATTTTACGAATTATTTTATAATTTAAAAAAAATCATATATCAAAGAAAATATCTTTGCATAGTACTCTAACTCCTAATAAGCGAGTGTAATTGGAATCTAAATCGTTAAATTTATATAAATAGGATATTTATTCATTATTGTTTTGTTTTATTGAAGGGTGGTATACAAAATTATTCACAAATTCAAAATAATTTAACATAATGTCAACAAGCTTTTTAGTCCTTTTTTTTCCTTTAATATCAAATATTTCTGTATAAATATATATGTACAATAAATTAAATTTATGTACTATATATGTTAAGAAGCTCTTTAGAAGCATTAATTAATCTTGAAATGCCAATTAAATAATAACAAAAGCTTAAAATTGAGCATATTAAATATATATTTAGATAGGAATGAATGTATGCATACAAATATAAAGATATACATTTTTTTTTATTTGTTGTAAACTTTTGTTATTTAGTATTTAGAAGATAAAGAAAATATTTGCTATTTTATATCAATGTATGAGAATTTAACAATGGAAAATAGAATTTACTATATAAAAAAAAATAATTTCAATTTAAAGGATATTTAAATTTATTTAATGAATAAATGACATGGATCATAAATCTGTATGTTAATTAAAAAGTTACAATTTGTTTTTTTTTTCTTTTTTAGATAAATGAATAAAGTAAAATTTGATTATGTTAATAACATGAAAAGTTTTTAGAGCTAATATTATTTAAATTAAATAAAAAGCAACATAAATTTTCAAAATAATAAATTTTATTTACTTATTTATAATTACATATTGTAAATGAATGAAAGAAATGTATAAACAATTTATGTGACCCAATGGCCATTATTGTATTGCTGACCAATATTGTATTTTTTATAAAGCTACTCATAATATTTAGTTAATATCGGTAAGGGGCTTCTATTTCTGGACTATATTTTTGGAATTGTTACATATTAATTTTACGTAAATTCTGAACATAAGGTTTCTTTATAGTGAGGAAACTTTAATTAAATCAATCAAGTGGCTTTGTATAGTGAGTAGTAAAAAGAATACGTAAGAAGAGATCAAAATTTATATAAAAGTATTTGTATGGACGCAAATTTGGAAATTAAATCCAGCACGAATGAAAGTATTTTTCAAATACACATACTTCCATATACATATAAGTACTTTTTGGTTTTATTTAAGCATGTGTATTTGAAAAAGCTAATTTTGCAATCTTGAGATCAAATTCTACAATAAAAACTTTTATATGAGTTTTGATCTCTTTCTAAACATATTTTTTGCTGATACTCATTACTTATTATGTAAAATTCTATTAATTTAGCAAATTATCGATGACTAGGCCTCGAAACGAAATCGCTTATCGTTAACCTTACATTTTACGGCTTAAATTATACAACTTTTAAATACATTAATTCTTCGATATATTGTCTTAGATTTTCGGGAATTTAAAAAAGTAAATTTAAAATAAAACGGTCCATTCAGGAATAAATCTAATAAATATGAAATTATTCTTCTAATATTAAATTTTCTTTGGTTTATAATATAATATTTGCAATTAGCAAACATTTACTTTATGTTTTTCTTTTTTTTTGTTCTATTTTTTGCCGGAAAAATTTTATTTTATCATTTTATTTTCAAAAGCTTATGTACATATAAATAGACAATTTATATAAATATAAATTCATTATTTGTACACTGAAACATTGAAATAAATCCCAAACAAAAAAAAAATACTTCTTTCGAAAAACACATGTTTATGACACATTACTAAATCAACAAAATAAAAATATAGATACAAATAATAAAAAAAAATATTCACGCAAAACAAACAAATCCTTAAAGGATTATTATGATTCTGGTGTATAAGGAAAATGATTTTATTACTTTGATATGTATAAAAAAGATTCTTTGAAAAAATTTTTTATAATAAATTTATTTTTAAGTTAAAATTTTGTACCAATTTGTCGACAATACTAAAAAAAAATAATATGTAATATAATAATAAGAAAAATAACAAATCCTTTAGTAAATTTTAAAGATAAAAATATATACAAAAAAAAAAACTATTTTTATCTTATATTTTTTCTGATTTCTATCAGAAATCTCACATAAACCACAAAAAATAAAGGATTTACAAAAAACAAACTTCTCTGATTATGTATAGAAACAAATTTTTGATCATTTAGATTTTTTTAAAAGGGTGCAAAACATAAAAAGGAAATAAGCTTTAAGTTTTATGTATTTAGATGAACAAAAACATTACATTATAAACCGTATTTCTCTGTACACAATCAATGTAATATATACATATCTTTATATATTGGCTATTTATTTATGTATATAAGATTTCCTTCCGATGTATTATTATTGCATTCAGATTAGAATTCTATTTGGATTTATTAGAATACTTAGAAAGTAGCGAGTTAGTAAACAGCACAATATTAAACTTTGTTGAGGAATTCAGTATTGACAAGAAAATATTTGTGGTAGACATATTAGTCTTGTCAAGAATGCTACTGTTACTTTTATTGTATATATATATTGGAATTCTAAATAAACATCAAAATACTGAACTGAATCTTAATTAAGGATAACCGCGATATAAAAAATATAGTTAAATTGCAATGTGAATTAGAAATAGCTTAAAATTCAATGTTTAAGACTTCTTTTATGATCGCCAAGTAAATAGGTTTATAAATTATTTTAAAGGTACTTTTTTGGCGTAATTCTGAGGTTATACTTGGTAGCATCAATTGTATGGTAGTAGAGTAATAAATAGAATTAAAGTGACGATATCGTAGTGATAATGTGCTATAAACCGAAGCATCGATGTCTGTTTAAGTTAACTCTCCTTTAAATAAGTACCAGTAATAATAATTTGCAATATGTAATTGTGATTTTAAAACTATAGGAAAAATGTTAACGATTTAGACTATTTCATGATAACAAATATTTTACTATTCAAAGCAATTAGCTTGTTACAATTAAAAGCTACTTTATTGTTTGGAATACAAATTAGAACGTCCAAACTGCAATAAAAATGTCATGAAACACCTCCACTATTGAGGTCTTATGTTCCTTAAGTAGGATTTTGACAAAGACAAAAAAAAATTAATAAAGAAAATAAGTGGAATTATATTCATAGCAATTGATAATTGACAGCATATAATATACATTTTACTCAAAACCGTAAAACTAACATTCATAATTTCATGTTTTAACAATCTATATTATGCTATTAAATTTATTTAACAAATTTGTGTTTTAAATCAACACTTAATTCCTAAAAATAACAATTTAGCTAAATAATTTAAATGTTTTTGGACAAAGGAATGTTTTTGCCTTTTATCTACGTAATCCTACATTAATGATTTTGTATACAAAATCACTAAGAACACCTCAATGTTATATACTTTCTGATATTATCATATAAAAGCTTATCTAACAAGGTCATATATATAATCCGACTTATGTACGTGAGCAAATAAAGACGTCACTTACTACCAAATTTCATTTAATTGATGTAATTACTTTCAAATTATGTGTGTACTTTATTTTAGATTTAAAAGATTTCGTTTTATTGCATCAAAATCAATTAATCGTAGCATTACATTATTAAATGTATAAAAATATTAATATCAATATAAATAACTATGTATTATGTATTATGTAACAATACAATATAATAAGTTTTTGTTGACAAGAATTCAAAAGCCTTTCATTGCAACATTTTTAGGATATAAATCTACTTAAATGAGAAGCTCCTTTAATTGTATATTTTCATCTATACATTCAGTAGATAAAATTAAAATGTAAAGATTACATAATAAATCACAATACAAAAACCAAATCAGATAAAAAAAAAATTGTATTCGTAGATATAACAATAGTCCTTAAATGAGTAGAATAATATTTAAGGATTTTATTGATTTTTCTTAATATATTTTATCGAGTTCATTTTGTTTTTCTGATTCAATTTCTAATTTATTTGAAGATATAAAACTACTTCTCCATAATATACCTGTGACAGTTTACCTGGTACCCATTTTCATTTAAATATAATACGGTATATAAAAAATGGAGATAATTTTATTTTTATTTTCTGTATATATCCAGACATGGAAAATATATCCCATAAATATCGAGATATTTTATTGAAAGAAATTTAATTTTATTTTAGTTGCTTAATACAATTATGTTTTGGAAAAGATATTTTAATATTAAAATTTATGAGAAATAAATATCTAACTAATCTTTTTGAAAATTCACATTATATAATTACATTTAAAAAAAAATTTCTTACTTTTTAAAAAAATCATTAAAAATATTATATTTATAATTTAAAAATCTTTGTAAATAATATTTAAAAAGTTTCGTAAAATATAAAATATTATGAATTAGCTTGAAATTCTTAAAAACATTACAGAATATTTTAATTTAGAATCACTTGACTAAAAAATATCATTTAATTTTCAGAATAAAAATGTCAAATTATAGAATAATATAATAAAAATTTAGATAGTTTAATACGTAAAATTGCAAAAATCTACCATAAAATTATAAAATTCTACCATAACTCATTCAACATTTATAGTATAAAAATAAAAATGATACCAGCAAATTGTAGATAACTCCGTTTGGTAAAAAAAAAAATCTTTTCATACTTTTAACGCTCCCTGTTAGACTATTCGTGGACCATAACAAATACGTTATAATTATAGCGACAGAAACTTTCTTTGCTATTCTTTTCTTGAAATCTATATTTCGTTATTATTGTTCGTTATGGTATCGATTGGGTTAATAAAGAAGTGTTTGAATTGTCAGATTGATTACATTTCTTAAAAAATTTTATATATTAAAAAAGTAGTTACATTATTTAGTTAAAATTATTAGGTAAATTACAAGTTTTATAATAAAAAATATAAAAACTTGTTTGATAAATATTGAATAAACTATTCTAGGTAATTTTAAAATTTGTAAATTATATTATATACATAATACTCTATCAGCTGATCAGCTATTATGTACCAATTACAGTATATTGAGATATATGTACTATTAAAATACTGTTAAAATGTTAAACAGCTGTTAAATAAATTAGTAAGCTCTCTCTCTGCAGTATTTAGAAAGCGTTATGTATATAATTTAATAAATGATAATTTCTAAAATAATAAGAAAAATTAATTAAAATCGAGGCATTCAAATCAGTTGTTGGTTGGCCACGATCAGTTTAGATTAAATGTTAAATAAATATTTTAGTAAATTTTATAAAGTTAAATAAAATTGTTTTATTAATTTAACACCCCGTACACTATATAATTAATAGAATGTTAATGTTGGGATGATCACCTGCAATTCAAATTAAATTCAAAATTTTAAAATACCATCAGGCGTTACATAAAAAATAATAAATTTTGAAACAAACTTTAATTGAGTGAAACTAATTCTTGTCTGATAAATCTTAAATATTTTTAAAATGTTAGACAACATTTTCAGATATAAAATGTGATATCGAGAAAAATGCTGTACTCGTGATAAATATTTTTATTATTTATAAAAGTGACCTTGAATAATATTCCATATTTATTAAAAACACGCATAAAAAAATTATATAATTTTGACAGAATGACAGAAAAATTAGAGACAATAATTTCACCACTCTCGTTATAATTTTAACCACAACTTTTATAACGATATAATTCGTTATAAATTTTATAATCTTCGTTATCTCATAACAAGGAATGTTAATAACGATCAACTTCAGAATAGACCACCTAAAAGTGATCTATCATACCGTAGAGCATTGGAGTTTATTATTATCACAGAAATAATAATTTTACGTGATTATTATTTTGTTAAGTATTTAACTTAGTAATTGAGTTCCTAATCCACAATTCATCCAATACAGAAGGTTTCTTATAATTGAAAACAGTCAAATTTTGAATGAACCAATAATCTTTATGGATTAATGAGAACAAGCATATAGATAGATATGATTAATAAAAGTATATCCATATTTTTTTTAGGTTGATTTCAACGCATACAATTATACGCCCTGTGGCCTATGTCAAAACATCTATAGCACCCAAGCTGGTTCTACAATACACGCAACCGATTAGCGCACCTATAGACTCCGATGAAGCTGTACAGACACCTCAAAAATCACGTGGCCAGTTGCCACTGACCAACCTCACTACAATCTATAAGGCACGTATGGTATCACATCTTCTCTATCTGCCGTATTTCATTATTAGCAACGTTTAGTACGAAAAATTTGTTAATATAAAAGTAGCAAGGCATTAAATAGATGCAGACTAATTATTAATTGAAACATTAAAATTGGAAAAAACTTGACGTAGTAATTTATGCATCAAAAAAATATGTATTTAAATTAAAAACAACGTGAATGAAAAGATTACCATTTGCTTCGGGCTTCTTATTTCTGCAAAAGAACGATACTATACGTCCTTCAGCCGTCAACTCAGCTATAATATTGCATTGTAATTTAAATTAGGCTTCAGGGTAAATTCAATAATATAATTTTTAATATTTATATTGTTGATATTATGAATAAATAAATAATTAAATTTTCGAGGAATTTAAATACACAATCAAAGTTTATCAACAAAATTTTGGAGTATTATTTAATGAAGTTTTAAAAAAATTGGAATTATTATTTATAGTCAATTTATCATTTTAATGTTTTCATATATCCGCCGCTTTAATATACTCTACGTACTACACATATACCCTATATATCCAACCATAATAAGGGTTGCTCTTATCAATAAATGGTGTATATGCGTATGAATACGTATCTACATAAAAAAAAATTAAATTTATTGAGAATTTTGTTTATCATTAGGCACATAAAATATAAATGATTAATGAGCAAACTTTTGATAAATTTTGTATCTAAACGTCTATGTATATATATATAAATAAAATTAGTATTATTTTTTTTTTTTTTTTTGATTTTTTGTAAGCATGTACTTGAAGTTTTAAGAGATTTTCCATGAGTCATAAAGGTTATCTAGAGTTTTGTATGGGAAAATTTGAGGAAAAACTTTATTTCTTTAGGAAATTATTTAGGTATATTTAATCAAGTATAAAATTTATAAAATATTTTGTTTATGATAGAGAAAAGATATTAGAAAATAAGCCAATTAATTTAATCCTAGAATTAAAAGAAATAAGAAATTTTTTTTAAGTGGTTTATTATCGTGTTACAAATTTTTATCATCAATTTTTATTAATATTAAATTAATTGTTATTACAAAATAATATTTTTCTCATGTAATTATAATAATAAATTAGTTATCGATTATTTAATTCGCATCAATCTCGGACACAAGCTTCATCTTTGCGTTACGAACAAAATGGGAATATAACGAAAATACTGCATTATTTTGTTACAATCAGCGAATTCTTATAAATAAGGAAAATATCTTTTATTCCTAAACTTGATTTCTTTCTTGTACTTTCTCACATGTTGAGAAATAATTTTACTATCCGCAGTAGATTAATCTCCGATATTTCCATCACACAAAATTTACAAATGTTAATAGATTTGACTCTAATTGCTTAAATAAAAATAAATATATAATTTAAAAAAAAAAGCATTAAAGCTTGAATTTGCAGGCTACAACTTACATAGGGGTTACCAGTTCTGAAAAGAAAGCTAATATGATATCTTAAGCAATTAAAGGTTGAAAATATCTAAATTCTTAGAATTAAAGTAGTTTTAAAAATATGACAGGTTAAACCAGTACATGCAACTGCTTTCTTTCGCTGTTATCTGTCAATTATAATATAAATAAAATAGAAAAATTAAATTTGGAAATTAACAAATTCTTTTGTATTGGTAAAATGTGGCGTTAATATAGCTTAACATCTCACTTCATCATGCCAAACAAAAATATTCTGCACACAGATGAAATATTTTGACAAAGATGTAACTTTCGTGATCTGGTTTATACTCGTAAAATTTGACGTTGCTAATTTGAATGGATCCTCATCAAAAATTCTGAATTATATATGAAATACATTTCTCAAAAAGTTAATCTGAAAAAAAATTGTACAAAATGTTATTTTCCAGGGTTGCAAACCAAGGAAAAAATCATGTTGGTTTTGGTGTTTTGAAAAATTCTAAAGAAAAATTAATCATATTTTTAGTATGGAACTAAGTCATTTTATTTGAACCCCTTAGTATAATTAAAATTTAACGAAGTACTTTCGAATCGTATTTTCACTACTGAATTTTGGTTTTTGACAGATTGGTCCTTTATTAGGTTTTTAATTTTTTTCTGGTTAGTGGTTTTCTTTCAAAATAATTTCAATAATTTTGGTTTTATTTTCCAAAAATTTCGGTTATTCGTATTGTTTTTTTGGTTCGGTCCAAAACCCGATTTATATCCGTGGTATTAACAAAATCCAAGTCTTAAGTTAGTAGCTTTAATTTCATTTCGATGCGATTCGGTTATGAGATTTTTGTTTTATTTCCAGTACGCTATAATATCATATTTTTTTGTTGTTTTTAGTAAAATTGTATTTAAAATTTCCATTCAATTAAATAATGAATTTAATATTATTAAATATTTATCTTACAAAACAAAAACAATTATATTTATTTATACGAAATACACAAATTTCAAAAATAATGAGATAAATTCTTTTGAGAATCTTTATATATTTATAATCTACGTAAATTATCTTTAGATAATTTCAATAAATAAATATAATTTAATGAAAAAAAAAATAATAATTTAATAAATCTTATATACATTTGCATTGTTATTTTCATGGTTGAGTAAATTAATGTGTACATTAATGAAAATATTTAAAACAAAAAAGAAAATCTCAATATCATAAATATCCATCATTTTTTTTTTTTTTTTTGGAAAATCTTTTACACATGAACAATTTCTAAAAATAATTTCCTGTACTTCTAATACAAAAGAAAGAAAAAACAGAATATGAAAACAAGGAAAAACAAACGATTTTCATAATAATATTCGATAGATATTAATACTTTAAAATCAATTAAATATTATAGAATATATTAAAATTTTATTTTAATATTATTTTCTTTTTAATAAGATACAAAAAATAAAAAAATAAAAAACAATTTCAAAAATTTTCCATGAAAAAAGGGAATTTTTTTTTTTTTAATATAATATTTTGGAGTGCGAAACCTAATACAAAATAATTCAACTTTAGCGCAATAATTCATTTTTATCCTGAAGCGACATTGTTAAACAAAAAAAAAAAAAAAAATGGAGATTAAAAATAAAATAATAAAAAATAAAAAAAAAAAAAAAAAATTGGTTTCATTTTACGATAAAACACTTTGTAGAAACGAAACAAAACAGTGAGAAATGTGAATGTAACTTTTTAAAACTATTCGTATACCTAGAGGGATATTCGTCCTCGGAGTTTTCAAAAGCTAAAATAAAAAAATTTATAAAAATGAAAAAAACTTAAAGAATTATGTTTCATTAGTGTATGTATATGGAATGGCTACATTATGTTTATATGTCCTTAAAAGGGTGTATAATAATTTTGAAATGGTAAAATGAATTATTAAAAAATTTCAATATTATTTACGATCCATTTAAGTGTTTAATAATATCAAATATCCTTTTGAAAAGGAATTATGCAAATCTTCATCAATCTCTAACACAAGTTCCATATCTTCTCGTTACCCAAAAAAAATGGGGACCTGAGAAAGTAACTGATAAAGACAGATGCTATATCGTTAGCAGGATGACTAAATTTCTTGGAAATATTTCCAATTCAGGTTTGTAGACATTTAAATTGTAATTTCCTTAATTATAAATCTCAGTTATGAACTGTGAAAATTAGAAAGTATTATTTTTAACATTATACAACTTATTATAACCACATTTTTGTATTTAATTGCTATTTATTAAATCAATAAATTACTACAATTTGTTCAATTTAAAATTTTAATGTTTCAAATTTCAATCGATTGCAAATTGAAATTTAAGAAGAATGTTTCATTAAAAGACCAATATCAAATTTCTTTACTTCGTACTTGATTACGAACATTCGAAGACCCCACATTAAAAAGTGTATTTACGTTAAATTATAATAATTTATAAAATTCGAAAATATCAAATTTTTGATCAACCTGCCAATAATAATAATAATAATTATGATATTTGGTTCATGAATAACCCTGTATTTAAAGCTGTGAAAATTAAAATATTTCATGGACATTATTATTTGTGGTAAATTTACTTTAAAATATATTTTTTTTTATATATATATTTTTTATTTTAAATACAAACAATGTTAATCCCTTGGGCAACTGAAAACATATTTGTTATATGGATTGTTTTACTTCATATTGTATCCTTGATATTTCTATAAAATAAAAGATATCGCGCTATATACACAATTTTAATTTTAACAAACAAGCAATTTAATTTAAAAGAAAATAATATATTATAAATTTACAGATCTTTTATTTAATATAAAGTGAAAATATGAAAATTTACTTTATTTATATAACATCATTGTATCATAAAACATAAAACTATCATTATACAAAACATAATTCTAAAGGAAAATGATATATAATTTTCGTGGATAATATAAAATATATAAATAATAACAGAGAAAAATTAGGATGGATTTCCAATCTTATTAATAATAATTATATTTTACGAAGTATTTTTTTATGGAAAATATTTTTTGACTGGTCCATATCCAAATTCATTGTGTTAATTGTAATGTAATATCCTCTTCAAAGTAAAATTTTGATTACTAACCAATTCTAAGAAAATGTTTAGATGATTTACTTCTAGTACAATTAAAAAGGATAAATCCAATAATTTTAAGTGAAAATAACACGAAATTGGATATAAATATAACTCTACATCAAATGGAAAATAACTCCAAGTGGAATTATTTCTCATATCAACAGGAAGTATCCGCGATGTATGTAACTCGAATATCTTGGTTTTAAATATTCTATTAATCTGCTTTTTTAATCTTATTTTTATATTTTTCAAAATATATTTTCAAATACTTTTGAAATATATGTCAATTTTTTATATGGTTATAACGAATTTTCCAGTTGGTATTATTTCTCACATATGAAGATTAAAATGGAGTTATTTCCCAAGATGAGTTTTTGTCTTCCCCTTCATCCTTCCATGTTGACTGACTAATCAAAAATTAATAATCAGTTATCTTATCCTCATCAATCTAGAACACAAACCCTACCTTCCGATTACGAAAAAAATGAGTACCTGGGGATAGAGATAGATAATTTGTTTGGATCAGTGAAATCAAGTATAAGGAGATATAATGTTAGTAGAAGGAAACTAGTTAGTTAGAAGGAAACATATAAATAAGAAAAATATCTTTTATCTTTAAGCTTGATTTCTTTGACATTCGCACATGTTGAGAAATAATTTTATTTTCCACAATTAATTAAGCTCTGATGTTAGCAACACCGAAAAAAACCAAATATTAATTAGACACTAACTTTTAATGGAGAGGTTATAGCGATATAAAAAAAAATATTTACTGCACTCTGGTAGTAGAAGAAGATTGTATCTTATATGTGAATAAAGAGGTTCCGAGAGGTTACAAAAATATTTATGAAATGGACTATGTTTAAAAATATAATTAATGTTTCCTTAAATATATTTCTAAGATAATTTATTAAAACAAACAAAAAAATACATTTTTTTTGGCTAGACGAAATATTATTGAAAAATTTAAATCCAAAAATTCATATAATTAAACGTATGTTTTTTTTTTACATACAAACAGATGTTCATTTCCCTAAAATCTCTTCTAATAATACATTTTTTTAAAAAAAAAATATAAAATCATAATAAATTTCAATATTACGAGTATATATTTATTATATATCTGAGATAACAAATGAAAAATATTTTCCTTATATAAATATATTCATCATTATTCCATTATATTTTATATTATTTTCCTTGCCGAGTCCATGGTATCACAACAACCAAGAAAAATTTATTTCTAATATACATAAATGAAAAAAAAAAAATTCTGAATATTATTATTTTTATATATATATAGAATTTGACGCATAGAAAATGTGTATCAACTTTGACTTTATCTGTTTTCTTTTTGTTACTGTTATGAACCTCCTACCAAAACCCAGGAACCATCAGGAACCACCTATATTTAAAAAAAATATAATAATAATATTTCAAATTTATCCTGTAGAAAATATTTTCATTTTATTATATTTTTCTATTTTGTTTCTTTTTTTCATATGAATATAAATATTTTTTTTTTTTATTTATACATATATTTACAATTTTATATAGAGGACATTTTTGTACCCAAAAATAATTTGTACTATTAATTTAGGTAAATGAGTTTAGAAAGGTTTGTCCGGGTTTGTTTAGTTTTGGGTACTAAATAATCTTATATATAACAAAATTAAGAAACGTGTATAGAATTCATGATTGATAATAGCGAAGTCTTTATAAACAATTTTTATGTTTTGAAATTTTACATAGACGAATTGTATCTACACAGTGAATTTGTATCACGGAATCTAAACAAATATGATTTTTGTTGAATTAATCTTTATAGATGCATTGAAGTATATATAGCATTTATATTTTTGACTTCTTGTATCAATTTGACCACGATAAATAATATTCTTTCAATAAACCCCATACTTTTGAAGTAGCGTTTAAAATATGATTGTATTTATATAAAAAAAAATATTCCTAAAAAGATATACTACTACGAAAAAAATACATTGAAATGTAAAAAAATACAACATGAATATATTATGTTAATATTCTTTATATTGGTAAAGATATGAATAAAAATATGTTTTAGTTGTGTATAGCAAAAAAAAAAGGACATATAAAAAAAACGATACAAAAAATTTTTTTATACAAAACATTTTTTAGTATTCGGTACAAGTTTTTTATATAAATATTTTGTCACTAAAGTTATCCTGTTTTTTAATGTTCCCATATACACTTAGTTTATATTTCTATGTTTATGTATGTATATATGTAATATGATAAAGGTACCTTATTATTTTTATTATTATTATCCTCTCTAAAAATAAATAAAACTTATTACTGTTTAAAACAATACCAAAAGAATACAAATTATCTAGTGTTTAGAAGATATATTATTATGTATGACTAGAATTTCTAACAAATTTAAATTTATTTCATATTTTTTTTATTTTGCATAATAAAATGTTATACATGACAAATTTGTAACATAAAATTTTTTGTATATCAGGTTCTAATTTACATGGTTGAGAATTTATATTAGTTATGCAAAAAAATAATTTCATTTTTTTTTATTGTAAAAGTATTTAAGATTTAAACTGAGTGGGTCACATAATAATGTTTGCAAAATGGGTCACTAATACGGTTATACTAACAAGAATTAAATAAATTTACCTTCAATGAAAAGGTGTCGTATAAAGCTAGTATTTTATATATTTTGAGGTCACCTTAGTTTTACTAGGTCCTTTATACACTGAAAAAGGATACCGAACTAATTGAAAATGTTTGTTTTTGCATTAGTTGCTTTGATAGTACAGAAACATGATAAATAAAATCGTTCCCTGAAAAAATCGAATGTGCAGTTTTTCTTGAACGAATTGTAAACTTTTGTAATAATTTCCATCTAACAGGAAGTCATCATAATATATCATTACAATTGAAATATTAACTTTTCGAAGGAAAATCTTTACAAAACAAAAAAAGGAAATGTGGAATTGATTAATTAACATAATATAAAGTTATTTCTAATTTTCGATTTTGTAGTAATATAAGGACATTCAGCAGGTAAATTAGCAAATAAATAAATTACCAAAAAATAATTTATTTATAGTAGACTGGAACATAATTTTCAATAAACTTATTTTATTTTAAATATCTACAAACAAAATATTAAATAAAATTAAAGCTATTAAAAATTTAAATATATTTCTTCAAATTAATTGTATACGGTAATTATATAAAATAAATGTAATAATCACATAAATAGCTAGAAAAAAAATATAGAATTGAAAATCTTTCTCTAAAGTTTTAAAATTAAAATTCTTTTTCAACTAAAATTTCTTTTATTAATACACCAGAATTAGGCTAAATAAATAATTTATGTTTTTTTTTGATGAATCTTTTATATTTATAGATTTTTGAAATTAGGTCTTAAACTTTTCTTATCATTTCTAACTTTTTCAAAAGTTCCTTTTGAAATATACTGGTAATTTTTACTGCAATACAAAAGAAGAAGAAGAAAATTCCACTTTAGAATATGAACAGTTTTTACTCAGTTTTTTATAAAAGCCACAATTCATTTTAGTTTTATGTATTTATATTTTCTTCCTTATTTTTAATCTCCTTCCAACAAAAATTTTTACTTAATGAGAAAGAATCTAATGAAAATCCAACATAAAAATTAAATTGGTTTGGATATTTAATATTCAAAACAGAATTTAAATTTATAAAATTTCACTTATTACCAAAACAAGATATATTGAAACAGAGCAGGATTCAGGGATTTGCATCATAATATTGAATTTTTTTTAAAATATAATAATTTAAATGTTTTTTCTTATTTTCCGAATTTGTTAACCGGCCAAATTTAATTCCAATACATTTTTTTGGCACATTTTCATGATTTTACATCTTCAAGCATTTTCACAATTTGTGACAGGATATCGAGATGCATATATATGGAAATATGTCTGTGAAAACGATATTACTCGTATCTCACCAAAATGATATTTTCAGAAAAAAAAAAATAGATTTAACTGGTGAAACCTAAAATTATCATTTTAAAATTTCCTTTCAATTTAAGTTTGTTAAAAATTCCCATAAATATTTTTTTTCATTCTTGACTTTTCCATTTTCTGAACTACATACCTGTAACGAATTTATATTAAATAAACTCTTTGAAATGGATAAACCAAGCTGGTAAATATAAAGTGGTAGAAAATTAAGTTTTGAATAAATTATAAAGTAAAAATATTGTCCTTCTTTATATTTTGTTGTTGTCACAGTGATATAGTAATGATGTCAGTGGTACATCGTACATGTTCATATAATATAAGGAACAAAATCCTAAACAACTATTATATTTATTTATTGCCTTGCCATACAGAATAAAATGTCAATAGGAAAATTTTATCATAGTATTTTTTTAGATAAAAAGGATAAAAAGGACAAGAAAAAAAAAATGTATACTAAATTTGTCTACAATGGATTTATATTGACCCCGTCTTGGTATGTACCATATAAAATACATCAAGAAACAGAAAAAAAAAATGTATAAAAGGTTTTTTTTTTCCATTTTCTATGTAACCTCCAGGTTTGTTAAAATGTTGCTGATAATATGCTTTTAGGTTATACATTGGAATTTAACTTTATATTATTTAAAGCTGTGCTAAATTTCAGAAAGTTTTTGTTGTTAGAATGAAATTGTTAGGAAAACTTTAAGAATTCTCAAATATTTGATTTTTTTTCTGTTTTTTTGTTGTTGTTGTAAGTAAATATAATTTTTTTTGGTCCGAGTCCTTTTACTAACAAAAAAATTTAACTTTATCGCATATTTTTGAAGTTCAAAGATTTTCTGAAATTTATTGAATAGATTGCTAGTTAGGAAAATATTCAAAGAATTTTTGGTTATAATGTTTTTGGTAGTGTGTGTGTTTTTTTGAAAAGTTAAATATTTAGGATTGCTAAAAACCTTTAGATTAAATTCGTTGGATATTTTTTTAAGAAAAATCTAATTAGCTTTTATTTAATATTTAAGTTTACTTTTAACTTTATAGTTATCATATTAATGTTTAAATCTTGGATTCGTGCCAATAAATAAATTTTTAATTGTTACTATAAAAATTGTTGAGGAAATAAACAAATTTTCCGTTTTTATTCAATGCAATATTATGAAGTGTACTGTCCATTTCGAATATTACATTGAAAAATATGTTTAACGATTTTCTTTAATTCACACGAAAAGGACTTAACAAGAGTGAGTACCGAATTCGATATGAGACTCAGTTGTTTCACCATAAACAACTGTTCGTAATCTAATCCATATTTCTTCTTCTTACATCCAAATGTCTATCCCATGTAATGGCCTTATCATTACCCTCGATATTGCAAGAACCAGTTCTAGCACAGATTTATTGGTGACATTTGATTAATATATTTTTGAAATATTTAGTGGTTCTCTTTACTGTCGTATAATCTAGAAAGGATTTACGAATTAATAAACGTAGACATTAGAACTTTTCAATCCAAACTGTCAAAAAGCTTTAAATAAATTTAAAACAGCCTTTAAAATATTATATTTCAGGGTCAATAACATAAATAAATACATTATTTTTTAAAGCTAACAAAATTATTATACTTTTTTAATAATTATCCTTTTTTAAATATTGTAGATAGAAATAATATTTATGTATATATAATGATTATAGATACTCATTTTGTTCATAAAATTTGTTCTTTGCATAAAAACCTAAAAGCTATTTCTTGTCATTGAATTTTTCGGGACGAAAAACAACTTATTATAATTGGACACCCTTTTTTCTTCTTATACTAAAAGTAAGTTATTATTTTTAGCTTGTTTTTGCTTAAATTATCAACATAACGATATGACAGCTGAAAGGAAAATTGTATTATAGTAGTTAGGATATCATTTTTCACTAATATTTTTTTGTTCATTATATTCAATCTCATCGTTTATTTCATAAATATATATCATTATCGTTTTTTGCGTAATAAAAATATAACTATATAAATAATACTGACATAACTAAAATTGATTATAAATATTGAAAAATAAATAAATTATTTAGTAATTTGATTAGAATTAGAATAAACATTATAATAAATTGATTTAATATTTTGACTTACCATTGCGTTATAAAATCTGGTTTAATTGAATAAATTGGTGTCGTACGATTGGTATAATCTGATGAATTATTGCTGCCATCTGATAATAATCGTAAATCCATTGTAAATCAACATAAACAGATTTGGTGGCATCAATAACAAAACCTGTTTAATATTGAAAGTTATTTTTATATAATTTAATTATAATAGTTAGGATTTAAAAAAAAAAATATTGTTTACTAATTATTTTCATTTCACCAAAAATTTGGCACTCTTTACAAAAACACAACATTTTGTAAAATGTAAAATACATTTCACAATGCAGAGATGGTGCTACATCCCAAATCGAGCCATGGCCAGGTTTTATAATATTTTATTGCAATTTGGACCTACTAATTTTATATGGATTCATTTATAGCGAAGAAAATTTTTAATTGCAACTTGCTAATGGCTTAAAATCACAATTATATATTGCAAATTTTATTACTTGTACTCAGTTTAAAGCTGAGTTGACTTATAGCGACATCGATTTCTCGGTCTGGAATTGAGCCCGGTACTTAATGCATCATGATAGCGCACTACCACTACGCCATCGTCACTTATTTTCCATGTGGTGGTAACGAAATGAAGAATGTTGTAAAAGGTATTTTTTTATTGAAATGTAAGAAAAATTATGACCTAATTTGCAATAACGATAAATAAAAATCCGGGAATGTCCTTTTGACATTTTTATTTAACCAATAACAACTAAATATATTATTCTACACTTGTGCTATATTGTCTCATGGTAAGGTATATGCAAGTGGACTTTATCATATTTAGAATCTTCATTAAGAAATTTTATTAGTATTCGACTAGGTCATATTTATACATTTCGAATTATTTTAGTTACATCTTATTAATAATTTTTCAAGTAATTCTACTACCGTATTAATAAATATAACAAATTTCAATTATAAAAATTGTTTTTGAAATAGAACGAACCAGAATTTGAAACTACAGTTTTTTGAAATGGTAACTTACTGGTGTATCCGTACCGTATGAAATCGAACGCAGCCATGAAAACAATGAAGATTGAAGAGATACCTGATTTTTTTAGATTTCTCTAGAACCTGTCTAAGTCTAAAGGTCTGGTCATCTGTCGATATGACATTATCAGTCGATATTCACTCTAACCGATCAGATTTCTTGATTATGGGTATTATTATGCTGGTATTCCACGTATTGGCCATGCTTTATGGAGTCCAAATTTTAGTTGTGGTTTGGTGCATTCCCCCTTCTAAACCATCGTCTTTGGTAAGGTAAATTAAATGTATTTCTAAAGCAGCTCTGAAACATGCTTTTTAATTTTAGCTTTTATAGAAATGAAGTTAAAAACATTTAAAGCTGTACATAAAAAATTTAAATTTTAACAATTTTCCATGATAATCAGTTCTTTCATGTCAAATTTAATATGTCCTTACATAGAGTCTAGTTTGTATTTACGTTTTATCCTTAAAAAAATATATTTATTGTTTTTCTACAGTCTTTTTAACAATTACAATGAATTTTATTAAGGTATATTTCTTTTCTACAATTCTTTTCCATATGATTTGGTAAAATAAATTGAAAATTATTTATTCTTGTCTTATTTATTTATTATTTTCGTTGACAAAAGAACAATTTGTTTCCGTTTTTGAGAAAAACCAATAGACATTAAGAAAATGTCCTACATGAATTCTTGAAAATTTGTTAATACAGTAAAAATGTTAAACTTTTTAGCTCTTATTATTATTTTTATTTATTAATAATATTTAGATTGACAATTATACTAAACGTTTCATATTTGATTATATGAAAATTTTATTTAAATATTGATATAGAATTTCAATTTTGAAAATATTTCAATAAATTTTTTTCGGAATTCTTATAAATTAAAATCATATTAAAAAAATATTTTATCAGTTCAAAGTTGAATTTAATTTCCTGTTTAATATTTACGAAAACATTAAAGTTCAAATTTTACTTTATAATGTTATAAATGATATTGTCTAAAAAATGTAATCTAATAATGTATTTTTTAAAAATATTTTAATTTATTTACTCTTTTATTTTGCAGCAGCAAAAATCCACACAAAATATTCACCGCACGAGCCGTTTTTAAGGATGTCACCTGTCCTTGATGCTCATATCTAAACAAACAATTTGTTTGGGGTTTTCTGCTACTGATGTTTAAATTTAAGATGGTTTTCGTTTCTGGATAGCTTTGTAATACAATCTGCAAGAACATGAGTAAAAAAATAAATATTATCAGAAATATAAAATATAGAAAATTATAATTTAATATTTCACAAGAAAATTTATCATTGCAGTTTTGTCTACGTATGTAAGTTATAATAATTTTTTTAAATAAATTATTATGGAGAGATTTTATATATAAAGTCCTCCCCCCATTCAGAATTGAATTAATAGTTAAGGCGGGGAAAAGGTCCTGTTTATTAATGTGGTTTAAGTGTCTGTTATAATAGGATTTGTAAGTGTTTTAAAGAAACTTCAGACCAGTTTTATCATTCTCCCTTAAATTATATGTTTATTTACAAAAAAAAAAATGTATATACAAACTTAATATATTAATCTTATATAATATCCTCCAGCTAGTCAACTTGTTGGTTAAATCTTTCTAAATATCTTTTCATATATAAACATAATAAATATATCACATATAATTTTTATTTTTTGTTGTATATTTGTGTTTTGTACAAAAAGGACTACAAAAAAGAATTAAGGAATAAATAATATGAAATGAATCCATTAGGACTTTTATTGTATTAGATAAAATTAGGAATTGTTATTGATATATATATTTTTTTTCTGTTATTATATTTTGCGGGATTTTGTCAAGTAGATTAAACAATATAAACTAGTAAATTCTTAAATAAAGTGGTTTTTTGTTAAATGAAAATTTAGTGTTATCACTTATCACACCATTTCTGTTGATCTAAATACTATGTACGAGGATAAAAACGATAATATAAACAGGAAATAAAATTTAAATGCAGTTTTATTTTTTATCTATCAAAGTTTTTTTAGTGTTTATTTGAAATTTATTATTCAAATCATATATAATTTGTAACTTTGTTATAGCAAAATTTAACTAATCCAAGATTTTGTTTATTTCATTTAAATTTGATATAGAGTAGTCATTCTAAATGAAACCAGTAGGCTAATATCTAATTTATATATAACACACGCAAAGTAAGCGGAAGTTAAGAAAGTTAAGAAAGGTAAAAATGCTAAGAAACGTACATAGAATTTTATAACAAACGAAAGAATCGGAACAAAATCATCTGTCAAATATGATTATGATTATTTTAAATTAAATTTGTAAATTTGAAAAAAATTGAAATTTAAATTTTCACCTCTATACATACGAAAGTTAAAAAAAAGTTAAAGTTAATTTAACCTTAATCATTCTTACGGAAATTGTAAAATTTGTACGAATCTTATAAATATTACATTAACTTTTATGTTTTTTAACTTTTTTATGTGTCTCGCATGTGTTAAAACATATAAATCAGGGCTGTCTTAAGATATTTCATGAACCAAAATAAATAGACTATATGAACCATATTTATGTGGATTTTAGGAGGAGTTATGGAATTTATATAAATATACGTAATGATGAAATAAAATGTTAAAGAAATCAAAATAAGGGAAAAAAAAAATGAAAACGTTCTTGATCGTGCGCTTCAATAATCCAACAAAATCTTATAGTAATTCCTAATAGAAATGTTGTTAACATTCCTATTTACAAGCTGTGAGTTTTACTGTATTATATTTTATATATCAGCCGAACCTAAAGGCCCAATCATAATGTAATTTTAAGAAATTTTTAATGTGATCGAATAATTAAATATAATAGCATTAAAAGAAGTTGTACTATGAATATCATTTTATTCATTAAATTACCACAGCAATATATCGTCTATGTTATGAATATTGAACAGAGTAATGTGTGAACTCAAAATATTTCAAAATTTTGATGTATATATTGAATAAAACTATTACTTTTTTTGAGATAATGAACAAATTAGTTCAATCTAAAAATGTATTTTAACAAAATTGAACTCTTTATGAGAAATTAAATAAATAAATAAAAATTGCAAGTTTCTGTTAAAAATGTATTTTTATATTGTTTAATTTTAATCAACTTTAAATGAACTTTTGATATTTTTGTAAAAATCTATGATTTTATTATCTTAAAAATGGTTTGAGATAGAACAAAATGATTTTCACTAATCGAAATATCATGGCCATTATACATTTCTATATTTTCCAAACTTTACATACAGACAGAGCCATTTCTCATAATCGTACTATAGTTTGTATCAAACAATTTATAGGAAACTGGTCGTTTCCATAAGTAAACTTAAGTTTTCTTAAGTTCATTATGGTGTTCTGTCTTTATTGTGAATTACAAATATTTACATTCTCAACAAAATCTGTATATAATCAACCAAATTTGTATAATTAATTAAGTTGCGTTTATAAATACACTGACATTAGTTATTGAGATTTTGGCGATACCTTAAAAAGTCACTTAGATTTAGTGAACGTGAATCGGTTTACAATATTCTATGTGTCCTTAAATACATTAAATATATAATATAATATAACAAGTGTCCTTGGATGGCAGCTAGTATATATATATATAAATTATTTTATTATTTAATATCATGCAAAGATATTTATCATTTTGATTATCATGAAAATTATATAAAAAATAATGCCATCAAATTTTTTTTTTGTATATCTTAATTTCAATCTCATTTTGGCTATCGTCTTATTCTATGTATAATTAAATTTGTATTAGTTTATAAAAAAATAAAAAATTTCATGTTTAAGTGAATCATATACAATGGACTGGATATATTTAAAGATTTATGGGAAATTTATTCGTAATTTTGTCAACCTTAAAATCATACCAGAGTACAACAAACAAACAAATTATCCTTAAATTTAATAGTCCTGGCTTTAGCCATTACAACTGTATTATATTTTTTTATATAGTAATAGAAAATTTAATGAGATAAAAAAAAACCTAATTTCTGTAGTACTATTAAGATTACACAACAACAACAAAAATGGACTCGTATAAAAGTTATTTTACATTAAACACTAATTTCCGTTTGTATATAAGAGTTTGTGTATTTTATAGCGTTTTTATCCTATTTTGTTGGAATTATTTTTACAGATTTTTTTTTTTATAATTTTATTATTAGTACCAATATGTTAGTACTAGTACTGTATATATATATATATATATATTTATAGTATAATTGTAAATGTTTAACGTGGTTTAATTTTATACAGGACATGAGATATTTTTATATAATATATTTTTGAAAGTATAATTTCAAATTAAAATCAGGTGGCAGGTTCGTTTTATGAAAATAGATGTAATCATTTTAGTGTTTTTTTTTAGTAAAAATTTAAGAATGATTTTATTATTAAATTTAAGGATATCTATTTTATTAGTATTCATAGTGTCAATAATTTCTTTTGTTGATTATACAGTGGGTAACTATATAATTTAAAAGATTACGCAGCCAAACAAATAATATAGTCAAATTTGCTGCACATGAGGCATGAGCCCTAAATGGGTAAATTTAAAGTGCTGTACTCAAATGTAAATTTTTGGCATTAACAGCAAAATTTACTAGAAATTCTCGTGTATAGCCAGATTTATCATTCACGGCCACAATCATTCGGTGCAAAATCGTGCGAAATACGCGTTTGTATGCTGGTTTTCATAACCGCCATACAATCAAGAGGTGCGAATAATTCGCACTACTGTCGCTAATTTATGTTAGTTTGGAGATACCTTAAAATGTAATTGGAAATTTCGAAAAAAAAAATATTGTGTAACTTTCTTCTATGAAATGTCAACTTTAAAAGATTATTTAACATTATTAAATATTCTGCCTAAGGAAAATCCCTGATGTGAAGAATTATATTTCAACTTAATTGCTTGAACAGATTGTTAACACAAAATTATAATTTTTATACCAAATAATAAAAGAATATTTAAAAAACTATAATTTTAATAAAGCTACAACCTAGAGCACTGTAGTATATGCTCGTAAAAGTTGGTATTGGATGAAATACAATTACTACTTTATGGTATGCCTTTAAGGTATCGTAATACTTTAATTATTGCTTTTGGGGTAGACTAAATTACGATATCTAAATTTACACAGTGCAAAAAAAAAAAATTTATATAATTAAGTGTGAGTTTTGACTACCTAAAATTATATTTTAGGGTTAAAAGTTGAACGCCAGAAATGACAATAATTAAAATAGCAAAATATTCGGAAATTTAGAATAATTTTATATAAATTTATTATTCACAATATTAGAAGGATTATAATATTAAATATTTGTGAATAATCCCTTCAATTCAATTTTACGAGTAGTTCGAATAACTATGAGTAATGCGTATGGGACCTAACAAAATGAACCACATTTACGAATTTAATGAGAAATTACTGCTTGTTTGGTTAATGCGGGATAATGTTTGAATCGGTAGCTTTAGTGGATCCATTCTTATGTTGAATGTCATATTTTTAATTTTTTTTAAATTTAGATTTTGATATATGTACTTCAAGATGCAATCCGTGGTTTCAGTGGGATAATGCTAATTTAACGCATGTAGTAATTATTATATGATTAAAATAAAGGTTGGCACACAGATTAATTTCCTGATGTATTTACTGTCAGTATTTCAGTACGTCCATTTTAAAATTATATTTCATATGTTAAATGTTTCATACCGTACAGTAATTGTTACCCCATTTGAATAGCATTTAATATACAGGTTGATTTTGGACAATACTTAATTTTATTCTGCACATTTTGCTGTAACATTTTTTATGTGCATGTGGTTTAAAATTTGATTGCAACATGTTGCTAAGAAAAAGGTTTATTAAAAAATGTGAAATTGATCACAAAGTAGTGTTTTTTACAAAGATGCTGTTAATTACAAATAACTGTTAGAAGACATAAATCACTATATGAGTGTTAGCTATGATTTGGTTAAATGTGAAAGTTAATGTTAATCTTTGCAACATTTATTAATATTAATTAGTTTTAAATTGAATTCGCTAATGATTCGTTTTGCAACTTTTCACAATTTATTTAAGGGTCAGTTGGTGTCAGGTTGTTTTTTTTTTTGACAGTGCAACACTAAAAAGGATAAATATTTTATGTAACATCAATATAAATGAAGTATCGTTAAAGAAAGGACATGTCTGTTCAAGGGTATTATATATATACATATTTAATGATCATAAAGTTTTTTGTAAATCGTTAATTTTTATCATTTTGTCGTATCCCTGAATGTTTGAGCATATTTTTTTTTTGTTTTGTTAATTTACCAAGTGAGAATTTTAACACGCATTGTAGAATAAAATGTAATTTATTATCATCACGAAATAATAAAATTTATTAGCGGTTACCAAATAATGATAAAAATTATTTGGGCCGAACTAAATTTATAATAGCCATACGAGTCAAAGGGAAGTACACAATATTAATTTGAATTTATTAGGCAATCTCAATTTTTTTTTATTAATATGGAATGAATAGCCTACAATCATAAAAATAAAAGATGGCACTAATATGATTTAGGTATTTTATATATAAATATGGACTGCGTAAATAATTTATTATAATATAAAATTTAAAAAAATACGGAACATATAATTTTCCTACTTAATAATTTATGTTTGGAACGGTCATTAGATAATTACCATAATATGTATGTATATGTAACCTTTAAACTCTTAACGCTATTCAAACCCTTAACGACAATTTTGTGCAATACCTTTCCCTTTCTAATACGCCGCTCTTGTAGAGCCAATATTTTTATTATAATTTTTTGTATCAGTACATATTTAAGATAGTGGTGACCATGACCTTTATTTTTTTTGATAGATTTACTTTTAAAGTGTAAAGTTATCACCAATCTACCCAATTGTATAAGTTTACCTAAAGAATTTCGTAATTCCATGTATAAATGACCTAGAATAACTGCTGCTTTTGATGTTGTCAATTGATTTTGATATATACTGAATTTTTTATAGGTTGCAGTTTTTGTGTAATTTTTCAGGACATTTTCGCTAGTTCAAATATTTTTCTATTTCCACTGTTTCAATTCACATTTGAAACTTGTCCTAAATTTTTTAATAAAAAAATAATTTGTTGCTAATCGTTTCTAATTTATGATTTCTATAATCGAGTTTATAGTTTGTAATAGAAAAATTCATATATTAAAATAATATTATTTTGTATAGACAAAAATTACACTTTTTCCAAAATTTTAATATTACTATTAATTCGAATTGTACTTCATAAAATTATTGTTGTTCATAAAATTTAAATTTTTTTGATCCAAATTACATTTAACCTTCTTTCAATGAGGAAAAATTACAGACATTATACTGCAGACGATCATCACATTTGTTTGTATAGACAAATGAAAATGTAAGAAATGTCTGGCAAACGTTATCCAAACCCTTAACGACAAGCTGTGTACAAGTCTTTGAAGATTTTGAGTACCAACTATATGGATTTGTCTGCATGCTGTGTATAGTGTATTAAGCACACGTCTACGAATTATGATAGCAAAAGCACTTAAAAATTGGAATATAAATTTTCATTGAAATTTAAATAATTGTTACATAAAACTTGTTCCAGAATAAGTCGCTGTCGTTTGTCGTCGTGAAATGTCTAAATCAAAATAACAAGTATGTATTTCGTACTCTTCAACCACAATTAAGTCATCCGTCGTTTCGCACTATTTTGAAAATAAAATCGTTTATTATTTTGATTTTAAAAAATAGCTGATATGGAAGAAAAACTTATTGAGGCAGTACAAAAATGTAATCTTATATATAATATGAAATCAATCGATTATAGAAACATTAAATTAAAATATGATAAAGAGGATGAACCCACTATCTTATGGATTTATTCTTTCCCATATTTTTTCTTTTTATATGCAAATATAATAAGCATAATGAAGTCGCTAATAACTATGCTAATATATGACAGATGACACTATATTTCTCGGGGATGTATTGTGTTTAGATAAACTGAAAAATATGATAATTGATAATAGACGAAAACGACGAATTCTGTTTCTGTCGCCAGCTTAAACCATAAAAGTATGTTAAATATAACAGTCTATTAAGATTTGTTAATTTGTAGAAGAATTTTATAAAAATAAATAATTTAATCGTATAAAAACCAAATAATTTTAATTTTATAGAATATTATAATTTAATAAATATTGTGTAACTAACTTTGCGAATTGTACAATTTATTAGTATAAAATTCAATTTACAAACTAACTAATTTTGACAATAATTGAACTTTTAACTAAAATTAGGTCAAATAAACTTTTGCTGCAAATATTTGGTAAATGAATATAGTTCCATAAAAATTGCATTGATATTATTATATTTTGTATTTTTATATATAAAATATATTTATAGCTAATATTTTTTGGTTGGATTATTTTGGTTAATAAATTATTGAAATGTTTTTTTATTTGGAATTGATGAATAAATTTTTTATTAAAAAGGATATCATTTTTATTATGTATAAATAAAATAAAATTTAATATAATATAAAATTTTAAATGGCTATTAAAAAAATTTCCATACTTCCGACTTCCGATACAATCAGTAAAATATATTTGATACCAATGGGATTTAAATATATTTCATTTATATCTTTTAGTGAAAGAAAAAAAATTAAATTATTATGTAAATTTGTATATTAAATTTGATTTTAAGTAACGTTTTGAGTTAATTTTTTTTTTATTTGTGACATAGATTTATGTAATCTGTATTTAACAACCTTTTTGTATAATCCTTTTCGAAACCATTAAGGAATTCGTATTAATATTAGCATTTTAAACTTATTGTAACTAAAATTTAAATTATTGATTTTATAAGCTAAATTCCCAAATTTCCATAAAATTTCCATTTAAAGTTTATTCTTTAAACTTTGGTTAGAAACACCTCAAGTATAAAACTGGACGAATTGATTATACAGTAATCTGCTCTCATCAATTATTTAATCGAGTTGCAAGATAATTGAGCCTACAAAAATAGGAAGTGAATATGATTGTGATTTCCTTATATTCACATTTTCGTATATACTCTCACTTTACAGCCATTGCTCTGATGCGTTATGGTAAGGACACACTTTATTTGTGAAAAAGCATTTACTATTCAGTTTAATTAAAAAAAATCGTTATTACATTTTCAGATTTGAATTTGAATTCGGTTTTTTTTTTATTTCCTTTTATTTGACCATCTGAAAATTATTTCAACTTTTGATAACAAAAATATATTCCATTTGGGAATTAATTTTACATTTCACATATGCAAAAATAAAAAAGTCCATAAAATTAATAACATTTTTTTTATTATTATTATTTTTTTCATTTTGTTTTCAATATTTTTGAATTCCCAAAGATATTGACTACGTATAATGTACTTGAAAAAATATAGCGTGTAGTTTTATACTGAAACTATTCAAATAAAATTAAAAATTTAAAATTCAAATTGTACATAGTTTTTATTATAGTGTACGGCGTGCAATTTCTATATCTAAAGAACTTTGATTAGTATATATGTATTATGTATATATACTACAACAAACTAATCGTATGTCCTTTTATTATATTTCTGCCATGCATATTCAAAATGGTTTTTTTTTTTTTTTTTTTTATTATTCAAAATAATTATGCCACTTTAATACTACCACTGACCGACTTCCGTTTTTTGTGGGCATAATAAAAAAAAAAACATTTTCAGTTTTTTACTGAATCCTCTGTGATACGTTTAAATGTGGTTTTGTCATTGTCATTAAAGATTTAAATTTTGTTTCTGAGTGTTCTTGAGGGATTCGTTAGAATAGGGGGAAAATTGATGGAAAAAGATTTTGTTTGAATATAATTGTGTATTAATGGATGGAATTATATGAGGATATGTTATTAAAATATTCATGTTTGTTGAGGTTTAATGGTATATTTTATATGTATAAAATATGTAAAAGGATAATGAATATTTAACATTGTATGGATAATAAAACCACATTGTATATGCATTAAATATGTTAGAATAATTTAAAAAAAAAAAAAAAAAAATCTTGGTCACAAAGATGTAACATTAGTGTAAAAAGCCAAACACAATTAAAATTGTAATAGCATAAAATATCCATTTAAATTTTTTAAATATAAAGTTTTATTTAATTAAATAGAATTTATTATTATATTAATTGTGATGATTATTGTTGATTTTTATCGATTAATTGTTTAATTATATTTATATTTCAATATTACTTTACTAACACATAATTTATGTTATTTTAAAACTTCCTTTCTATATAAAATCAAGGCTGTTTTTTGTATAAAACAGTTTTACTATCATATTTATGATTAATTGGCAATATTATGATTAATTGGCAACTAATTGACATAAATTCCTCAATTTAATTCAATATTGTATAGAGATTTTCAAAGCACGTATCAACCAGCAAGAAAATGTACCAGCAATGTACAGGTTTTCTTATTGCTACTGTATTTATGAAGTTACACAATTCTCTAATTTGAATACCCGGGAACATAAAGATTCAGTAGCTTAATCATTTTCATTAATTCCATTATTGTGCACCATGTTTTTTTTCTCCAAAAGTAACTAGTCAACGCTAGACAGTCCTAAATTAGCTTCGATTAAATAATATTGTAGTTAAAAAAGTGTTCGAAAATAGTTGATTGCATTATTGCATGTATATTAAAATTTATTATTTAAACAAAATTTGTACAAGGTGCACCAAAAGTCACTTATCTATTTGTATAACTTTTAAAAAATGTAATGAACTGGGAATTCCATTTCTAAAATATAGTTCTTTGAAAAACTAGAAAAAATCATTAATTTTCATATTTTTATTAAATAACAATTTCATCAAAAATACATTTCATTCGTGTAGAAGAATTTTAAATATTTTATGAATTTCTAAATAATATTAAATACAATATTTTTTTCCTGTGACATTTATATATGATGAAATTTATTCTAATAAAAATATATTTCCACCAAAAATTTAAATTTCTTCTGTATGACATTATAAAAATTTTGCAAATTCTAAATTTAAATTGTATATTCAAAATTTATTTTCATTTTCTTGTACATTTAAACCAGATTTTAATACTTGCAAGTTTTGGTTAAATTTAATGTTAATGTCATTATTAAAATATATTATCATAAAATCTGTAAGAAATTTCTTAAATTTATGGCTAAAATTTCGTAAGAAGCTTAAAAGCATACCGTACAAAAAAAGAAAATGATTATAGAGAAATGTGAAGCAAAAATGCAAAAGAAATGCAAACAAAAATGAATTTTGTATTATGTATATAAATTACCAAAATGTTTACATAAATTTTTGTTGAGGAATTTAAGTGTTTTGGCTTTGGTATATTTAACAGATACATAAAATTTGTAAATAATTGAATTTTAGTATTTACATAAAACACCAATTTATAAAAAAACGCTAAATTCATCTGACAAACTAATTTATAATTTAAAAAAACTTTATATTTTTCAGAAATATTTGTGGAAATTAAAATCAATTTAATTTATTTAAATTTCTTTTAATATTTTTACGTTATATTGATTCAAATATGTTTTTTTCCTAAACATTTTCTCGAAATCCTTTATCTGTGTCCTTGTATAATATAAAATAAAATAACTTATTAATAACCCTTAATCAACTAAGACCGTCTACAGAAGGGCATCACTAAAAGTCACTTATTTTTAAATCCATAATTTTTTTCGCTCTAACCATCAAAGATATTTTGCGTAACTTGAATGTACAAATCTAACGGTGCCCGTTTGAACACAGTCACTTAAATGGTTTGACACATACAGCCATTCTTATTAGGATTTTAGTGAAAGCAGACGCGAAAATTATTTGTGATTCTAGTACATAATAAAATTTGAAAACAAACACTTTCCAACAGCTCAATCGACTCGGGAATTTTTGTGGTAAGTTGTTATAATATTTACTTTGATATTGTGTTCCTAGTTTGATTTGTGAAAAACTTTTTTTTGTTTGAATCGAGTTTTTGTGTACACCTTCTGTAGACTGTCTTGGTGACTTAGGTGAAAAAAATTTCCCCCAACGTAATTTCACCTTTTTGTTATTTAGCCGGTCTTTTGTTCACATTTTTACATGAATCAAGCGTGTTCATTGTGTTATTGGGTATGGTAAAGATGTAATGGGTTCTTTTCATGTTTTTAGAAAATGTTACGACGAAGTGCATCGAATAAAGACTTCGATAAGCAGAAAAAAATAATCTTTCTTCAATGAGTGATAAACAAATTGAAGATTTGATGAATTCAATTGACTCCGAAGATGAATCTGAAGCCTTTGATGACAGTGTCGAATATCCGGATTATGTTCAAGAAGATCCAGATGGACGCAATTAGCATGTCGATAAATGTTAGCAATCTCAGCCATTTGAGTTTGAATTTACCCGAAGAAATGCCAACTGCAAACGAAGAAGTGAATCCAACAACAGAGCAGGAAATCCAAATTGCATTACCCGAATCGATTCCAGCACAACAAGAACCACACACAAAAGCGACAACGTCTTTCAAGCCAAAGAAAACAGCTCGATTGCCTTTATCAAGTCCTGAAGCCTCAGCACCACGAGTAAAAGTTTCTCGTTATAATCGAAAAGAAGGATCGTACATTGACGTTAATTGTCCACAAATCATTCGAGAGTATAATGCGCACATGGGTGGTGTTGATTTAATGGACTCTTATATGGGTCGCAATGGACTCTAAATCAAAACACGGGATATCTTCTCGACATGGCAACAACCAAAACATTCGTTTTGTATCGGTGATGCAACGGTGAAAGAAATCGAAATGCTAATGATAGTGAAGAAATGATAAAGGACATGACGATGTGTGAATTTCGCCTGAGCATCGCGTAAGAACTATGTGCTTCTGTTGCAAAAGACCCGTTGGCCGTCCATCATCATCATCATCAACCGCATCCCGCACCGAAGCAGAGCCATCCACCAGTGGTAAAAAAGCAGCTGCATGTGGCAAGTGTGAGATACGACCAACTAAGTCATTTTCCTGCATGGGGATCGAAAAAATCTTGCAAATTGTGCAAAAAATCTGATACCCACACGTTTTGTACAAAATGTAATATCCATTTGTGTTATTCGAAACCAAAAAACTGTTTCACAATGTATCACATAAATAAATAATTCATTGTCTATTGGTTTGAGCATATTTTGTCAATGATTGAGCATGAATAAATGAATAAAAACGTTTCTTTTGTACTTAAATTATGCAGAACCTGTTTTATTTTTTTTCACCTTACCCACCATGACCGTCTACAGACAGTCTTACACCTTTTCAACCCACCCCTCCCAGGTAAAGTTTTTTTGACAAACGGAGTTCATATTCGTGATATTTAGCCCAAAATCATGCTAGAACCAAAATTCTCATAAGAAAATAACTGGTATTTCGATTCCGGTGGTTAAAGGGATAACAATCGCAAATTATTTTGCAATAAAAAACAAAATTCTAAGTTTTTTCTACTATGAAAAAATTCAAGACCACATAGAAGACTAAGAATAAAAAGTAACATTTCCAAGTCAAATTGGTATTTTTAAAGTACCACTTTAGTTAAAGTGGTAAAATCGAGTGAATTTAGTTAAGAAATAGTGTTGCAACCTTTGAATAGTCGTTATGAAATTTTATCTTCCAGACTTCAGTTTTAAATTGCTAAATATTTATTAAAACAAAAAAGTTAAATTCAATTTGAAAAAAAAAAAAACAAAATCAAATTTAGTTGGAAATGCTAAGCTAAAGAAAACTATCAAACTCGTCGTATAAAAAATTATTACTGACATTTCAGAACAATTTATAATTTTAACTTGTGGTAATTTGATAAACGATGCTGATCTTCTCTAAAATTGTATCCTAGAAAATTTGCAGAAAACTTAACAAACTGTTTAAAGAGAGTAAGTAGCATTAGAATAAAACTGACAAGAAACTAATTCAACTAATCAGTCATTATTAACATTTTGAAAACTTTTTGATAAAATTACTATAAGAAATTATTCCTAATCATTTAATATTTTTAGAAAATTTTTATATTTAATAGTTGAAAGGTTTCCATCGCTATACAAAAACAAATGATCCAAAAAAAATGTTTACCAAAAAAATCAATTTTTCATAAAAAATAAACCGGAAATTTGAAAATTTCTTAAAATTTATGTTTTTCAAATATTACGGATATAGACACAAAAACAACATAAAATCATACAATGAACCAAAAATCCTTTTTTTTTTTTTGCCTACAAAATAAAGAAGTTTTCCTCTGTTCATAATTTTTTATACCATGTTCTTTAGTAATATGACACAAGAAAAAAAAAACGAATTAAATACTTTAAAATTCTTCATTCTTTTTATCAATCTTGTTTAACTTATTTTTTTTTTTATATTTTGAATGAACTTTTCAACTTTGGAAAACGTTTTCTTTTAACAAGAGTTTTCTCTCGGTATGAGTGTGTGTATAATAATAAGACCGACTTTTAACTATACCAAAGGGGAACAATGTTATCAACATTTAGATCCAACCAAAAAATACCAAAACATAAAAATGAAAGATTTAACCTGATTTTGTGTGTAAATATATGGAAATAATTTTTAGTTTAGATAATTTTTGGGGGTATGTTAGATAAATCTAACGAATATTTGATTTTTAGATTAGATTAGATAGGGTCTAAGGTAGGTAACATATGTCCCGAATCACTGTGGCCACTATGGGCCTATTGTGAAATACCCTTGATTTAGAACTCCCCATCCCAAAGACTAATACTTTCGAAGAAGTATATGATACTTTTGTGAGTGACAGTTCCATGGATTCCAAGAAGACGTGTTCAAGGTGATTGAGCCTGGATCAGGTAAGTACCGCGCATTCGCATATATTTGATTTAACTTGATTAAGTTATTATAATCAAATATTTAAGTTTTAAACCAAAATATAATTAAATAGTTGGAAATTCTTTTCACTATTGTAAAATTGTCTTGTAGGTACACTTAAAAATATTGCAGTTGAAATTGTCGCCTAAATATTTGATTTTTACGCCTTATAGTTCAAAGTTCAGAGGTACAAGCGAAAGCAATAATGTTTTTATGATTTTACTCCGCACTAGACAGAAAAATGAAACATTAAAAATGGGAAAAATAGAACATATTGCGTCCCTTTTTAAAAATTTAAAGTTTAATGGATAATTTACTCAACTAAGGACTGTGCATTGAAGAAAAGAACGAATGGTTATCGTAATACAGTAAAACAATTTAAAAGATTTAATTACCTCTTTAAGAATATTATACTAGAAATCATCGGTTTATTTAAAATCTTTCTTTGTGCCAACTGAACAAAATGAAATTAAAATTATTATTTTTTATTTTTCAAAATATTCTAAATTACATTTTCAATCTAATATTTAAAAAAAAAAACTACGTGTTAAAATGAACTTAAGATTTTTCATTCAAGTAAATACGTTGTAATGAAGTTGCTACCAAGCTAACCAGATCCGAAAGGATATAAGAAAAGTTTTTCTTTTTACCAAAAATACTTTTATTATATTATGCATAATACATTTGATGATATTCAAAAAGATATTATCATATATAGATATATATACCTGGATAATGTTTATGACTATGCTGTATATATATAAAGTTATAAAATAATCAATATTTAAAATAAATGTTGACAAAGTATAAATACTGAAGATTCTTATAATAATATAAAGTTAAAAATATTTTGATGTAAATTAACTCTGTACCACTAAAGGATATACTAAATTTATTTTTACAAGCAGTTTTCATTATTTTATTTATTTTTTGGTAAATCTATTATTAACAAACTTTAAGGATGGAAATTATTTTGTATATTTCTTAAACATTCTTATAGATAATTCATAAATATTTGATATAATATTTTTTTTTTTTTCAATTTTAATATTGAATGGAAAATTGTTTTAAATTTAATATAATTTTAGAAGATTTACAATCTTATGAATTTCGGGATTTTATATAAAGTTTTTCTAGAATAAATTTGAGTATTTGTATTTATAGAATTCACACATAGCATTGATTACAACTAATTTTTGACGATAATTGAAATTGAATTTTTGGGATACAATGGAAGAAGAATCTAAATTAGAAGTAAATTTAGGTTAGTTTATAACCATCAACAAATTATATATAAATAAATAAAAGTGAATAATTTTTGGTGTTATAAAATTTAATATGTCCATTTGTTTTCATTCAGATTTAACTTAACTGTGAGACAGTAAATATCATTAAATAAAAGATGGCACGTATTTTAATTATTTCAATTGTGCTTATAACTTGTTATATTTGTACTCAAACTCAGGTAAATGAAAAATTTATTTTTAAAAATCTTAATTATCAAATTTATATATAGGCTAAGGCTACAATGCAACAAATTGATTCATCATCGGACAGTATAGAAAAATTTGAAAAGAAATTATTCTCTATAAAGGTAAAACGTGATTTTTGAATCGGATGCTCGTGTTTCAGATAAAGATTGCTGCAAGATATGATAACTGGTGCCCTAGCGCAAATTACAGAGGAAGAATTAATGTCACAAAGAGAAAAAATTGTTGGCAGGCGTGTAAAAATTGATTCGATTTTATAGTTTACAAATTATGTTACTAAAAACTTGTGAAAATCAAACGACTATCGCTTAATATTCAAATAAATTAGTTAAAATATATATTCATAAATTAATTTTTCAACATAGTTTTTATTTTGTTTTATTAAAGCCTGCGCTTAAAAATAGTTTCTAATCTCGTAGCAAATAACTCGTAGTTGTGCCCAGCAGTCATTTATATGAACAGTGTCTTACAAAAACCACTACGTTGTTATAAATTTCAGGTCATTTACGATACCAAGATTGAATTTCATATTAATTGAAATTGAATAAAGACCTACTAAAACTATAGTGACTCCAAATTGAGTACCAAATTTCGTTAAAATCGGATAATAATAACGATATTAATCAACAGATCAGAACTTTCTTTGTACGAAAAATACATTTGAGCGAAATCGATACAGTTCTATTCAAATTCTTCATAGTTATTTCATATATCTACTCATAAAACAATCATTTTATACTAATTTCAATAAACATACCTTTTTAAATTAAAATCAATCATATTTCCAGTGTTCACTATTTTTCTGTATAGTATAAATAATCAAATTATTTATATTTCTTCATTTTCCGGTTTTTCAATCGATCGAATGAATTTTTGCGATAGAATTTAATTTAATCAAGTAAAGTGAAATATTTTATTGTAATATTTTATCTATAATCTAAAGAAAATATTTATTTAGTTGCCTTCTTAATTTATATAATAGTTTTCTGATCAAATTTATATTTTTATATTATATTCTTAGTGAATAAAAATTGTATTGAAGTCCTTATTTTCAAAATATAATAGTGTATTGTAGTGGTTATTATGTGATGCATTAGGTACCGGGTTCAACTTCATACCGAGTTTACTCAGCTTAAAAAAATTTCAATATGTAATTGTGAAAAAAAACTAACAATTAAGACCATTTTTGCTGATGAAATAAATTTTTCATTATTAAATAGCCATTACCTTGTTGCAAATAAATGCATATAAAATTAGTATGCCCAAGTCGCAAATTGCAATAAATTGTCACGAAACCTGTATTATTGAGGCCCTATGCTCCCAAGTGGAATGAACACTTGGAAACCTAATCATATTGGAAATGAAAAGTACTAGTATAACATAATTATTATAAACCATGTTTGTATTAATCATATAACACCGAGCAGTCCAAGTGTACCTGTTTACTTTTGGTATTAGTCAGAAATTCTAAAATTAAATTTATGTCGAAATTTCATTTACACAAATCGATATTTTGATAAAATTTATGAAATAATGTAATTGTAATCTAAAATTCTGTATTTTTTTTCTTCTATTTTAATTAACTTAAAATTTCTTATTTAGCATATTTTACTATTTAATATCTTTATAAACTGATGACATTTTTATTTATGTTTTTGAAATATATTATGAAATTTTGATGGATGTAGATAATTTAATATGATAAAATTATTACTAGATTTTCTATAGATACATTATTATTATGATATATTATGTTTTTTTTTTATATATATTTCCAATCTTTGTGTCACTATAAATATAATTATTTATAAGTTTATAAGGATGATGACATTACAGAAATAATATCAAACAATCCATAAAATATATAAACAAAAACAATCTTTTGTTATTCTAAATTCTTAACTTACATAAAAAAGTGATTTTTTTTTTAGATAAAGGAATTATATCTATCAAATTTTCTTTATGAAAATTGTAATAAAATTGGAATTATATACATTCTATATACCTCTGCAGGGCTGTATAAGTAATTTTTATAAAGATATCATAATTTTATATAAAATTTTAAATATAGATAGATTTTATGTAATAATATATTTACATAATAAATCATAGAATATCGTCGAAATATTAACAATATCAGTTATTTTTATTGTTGTACTATTGAGTATCGTTTATAGATTTTACCATTGTTTTTACCATGAATAAATTGCAATTATGTGGTTTATTTAAACTATGAATTTTTTCAATGACTTTCAATTATAATTTACTAGTTAAAATTATGAACGATAATAAAATTCGATATTAAATAATGACACTTTGTTTTAGCTTTTTAGTAAAATAGCATAAAATCACAATAATAACAAATGTTTTATAATTATTTTATTTTTTTTTGTTATAAAGTTCTGCTTCAATGAATTTTTAATAATTTAATGTAATATATATTATAGTAAAAAATATTGAATGCTACACTTATTAACAATAATTATATTTAAATATTTTTTATCAAATAAATTAAAAAATTCAATAATTGTGGATAAATAATGAAAAAACTTAATAATATTTAGATATTACCACTTTGAAAAGCAGATATTTCCAAAAAGTTTCTCTCAAATTGATAACATATAATTCAAGGTTCGAATCAGTATTTCGTTATGTAGAGTCAGTACATTTAATATAAGACTACATTTTCAGTGTTTATGATTTAATATATTTGAATGTAAGAAATTAATTAAATAATGTAAAATTTTAATTCTATTCATTAACTTAACAAAATTGCCTTGAGGATATCAAATTTAAATTCAATTATACAAATAAATTTTGAAATCTATCCACAATTATTTATTTAATTTCAAAATGATTTGTTGGTTGTGTTTTTAAAGATTCGGAGCTACTGTCTCCCACGCACTGACGCCTAATGAAAAAGCCTTTTGTATTTTCCAGTTGATCAACTTTTTTCTCCTTGTAGCCTGGTTGATAACTTAGCCGGATTTATTCCTAAAATTTTGAATATTCCTTGCTGTACCGAGGAACAATTCTCCTCAAATTCTTTCTATGCATATTGAGGTTATGGTCAATTTTAGCATTGTCGTTTTGTTTATTTTTGGGAATTTCCTTATCTTTCTGGAATTCAGGGTCGCCCAGAATAGTTTTGTATGTTGACAACTATTTTGTAATGTTAATCTTAGAAGGTTATATTGTTTTACCCAAACTCATATAGATTCTTTACTATATACATGTCATAGGTCGGTCAACATATACATCTAATATAACATATAATCAAAATCAATTTTACTAATTGCACAAATTTTTGGTTTTAATTTAACTTAATCTAAAAATCATTGATTATTTTATCACAATCCTATATGATAAAATTGATTGTTTATATAAGTATATATTTTCAATTTATCGTTAATGTCAAGTATAAAATAAATTTATATAAAATTTGCTGAACGAATGAGCTTCTGAAAATAACCAAACCAAATTGACTACTTTAAATATAAAAAGAGAATTAATAGAAAATTTATAATATTTGTATACTAAAAAAGTAAGTATTTAGTGATAATTTTACTTTCAATTGTGTTCTTAACAGAAAGTTTTGTATTAAATATCAAATTTTACGGAGGAACACTTAGTAAATATATATTCAAAATATAAAATAAACACTTAAGTATCTCATCAAATCAGCAATTGTAGTTTCTTTTTAAACAATATAAATTGTATATCATTTTTATTTAACCAAGGATATAAAGATTGTGTGTCTGAGGAGAGTGCTTCAAACTAAAATAGAATTTATGTGAAAATGTAATTAACATCTTAATTATATAGTAGTTTTCTAAATATAAATTTATATTGGTATCATTTTTAGGAAACTATTTTTGATTTTCTTATAAACTTTAATTATAGATTTTAGGAAGTTTATATTTATAATATTAAAAGGGCAAAGTGAATACAAAAAGTTAGTAAGAACTTTAAGTGTGAGAATAAATAATATTCTATTTGTATATTAATACATAAAAGTTTTTACTTCAAATTTAATGAATTATATAACTTTTATTTAAGCAATATTTAAAATAAAAATTCTCCAAATTATTGAGTTTTTCTTTTTTTAATCCTTGAATTTATATTAGCCATACAGCAAAATTTTTTCACAAAATTGAAAATAGTATAATAGTAATTAGATTTTAATCAGCAACAAACTAAACTGTCACTAATGAATTACTATTATCCACTATACCAGTTGTGTATAGATCAAATGGTACTCTTAGTTAATTGCATTCGTATTTTACTATAGCCGAAAATTATATAGGTTCAAAATTGAAATTTAATCTATTAATAAAATGCTTATCTTATTTTAAAAGTACGTGCTTTATTTAAAAAAAAAAATATAATTACATGGAAATTTGATTTGGCATTTCATACAATTTTAAAAGCTAATAATTGACCAGTGTTGTAACCAAGTTATGATTCGATAATATTATGAAAATTAAAAAAATAATCAAAAATTTAAACGTTACAAAACGTTGCGTTACACAAAACTTATAAAAAAAAGGAAATGTTAAATATTCAATTTTTATGCAATCTTATAACTAAAATATCATCCAGTAAATTTTTAACTATAATCTTTTCATTGCGTTCGATATGGATTTCGTCCGATAGGGATTATTCATTACAGGTGTACAAATCAGACATGTACAGACATGGATCGCTACAAATGAACAACGTTTACAAATCGTTCAATTATTGAAACTCAAAGAGCGCTTGAATTATGTTTTCGTATGACGCACATTTCTGGGTTGAATGGAGATGTTAATAAACAAAATTTCCATATTTGGGATAAAAATAATCCACATCCACACGAACTTAAAAAAGTTCGTTCCAGAAAGTTACATCCAGAAAAATTACCGTTTCCCAAATATTGATGAAAATGGTTTGAATGATATGAATTTTTAACAAGATAGTGCTACGTATCATACTGCTTGTAAAGCAATGGACTTATGGCTTGGTAAATTTAATGGTTTTTTTTTATTTTTTGGACCTATCAATTGGCCAGCAAGATCGTGTGTTTTCAAACCTTTAAGCAAATTTTTTTGGGGGCGGTGAGTTATGGTAAGTCATTGTTTTATACAGTTAAACCACGAACATTTAATGCATTCGAAGTCAAAATCGAACAAGCTTTTAATGATATTAGTCCAGATTTATGTGAAAAAGTATGCAGAAATTAGGGTGATCGAATTGGTACCAATAGCGTTCCAATATTTATATTTTCATCTAATATATTTGATCCTTGTACCTTTTATTAACAGAAATAATATTCTCAAATTCAATTCCATAATAAGAAGCGAAATAATGAAATTGTGATTCGTTAAAAATAGTTTTTAAATTCATGTTTATTAATAACGTTACAAAAATATTGTTAATGTTATTTCGAACCTGAATCGTTACATATAACGTTATCGAGATATTTTAGTGGTTGCGGCACCTGATTATATGTTATAAACTGATAATTAGTATATAGTATAGTAATTCAATTTGTTCCAATCATATATGCTTGAAATATTAATCGGTATTGTAGGTTAATTTTCTAGTGTAGTATTTTTATAAATACATTTTTTTTATGTGTCTAGACTTTTAATTAGATTTCTAATTAACTAAATACAAATTGTTATAATCAAATTGTTCTATTTCAATTCAAACAACTTCAAAATTAGTTTTTGTAAGTTTTATTTTTTTCTATATTTATATTATTAATTAAACATGAATTCGTAATTAAACTTATTAGTTACTATTATTATATAGTAAATTTAACTAAATTATGTAGAAACTGTGAACACATTTTACAAAAATAATTGTCAAGTTTATTTTATAATTTATTTAATTAAAATTGTATTATTTTAATTATATTATAAAATCTTCATTCTAATTTACAGCTCGTTTTATTTCACATTTTACAGACATTCAAAAATAGAATTAATCGACTCTTTGATTTTATAGTTCAGTGAATTTTATTGATTTTTTTTTTATTATTTAGTATATAAAGCAGTAAAGTAAATGTATCTTCTTTTTGTATTATGTTGTATAATATATTTCATAAAGATATTGGTATGTATGAGAGTATATAGGTTAAATTGGAGAGAGTGACTGTGTTTTTTAGTATCTAGATATAGAAAGTTCTTTACGATTATTTTAGTAAGTATATCCTTTATAATACTAGTAATACTATATATAAATATATAACGTATATATATATATTCTATTTATAACGATCATTTCCATATAAACAAAACGCAATCAATGTGTAAAAAGCGTACAGGTGAAATTGATTATTTTATTTTGATATTCAAAGTTATTCCAATATTTTTCATTATAAATGATACAACAAATTTTACTTATATTATATGCAGATTTTTTTTTTATGATAATTTATGATAACTAATGAATTATTTCAAAAAGACTTGGGACTTGGGACTCTTAATAAATATATAATTAGTTTTTTTTTCTCCAAATTTCAGGCTTGGATGACGCATGAAATGAACCTAGGCTAATAATAAATCTGGAAAATTAAATAAAAATATTATATAATTTTTGTATGGTTAAAATTAATAATTAAATATCGATTCGTATGGCAAATTTGAAATAATTTGATATTCTTTAAAATTACAATTTAATATTTTTTTTTTTATAAATTTAGATATTTTTAATGCGTAAAAACTTTAAATTTTGTCATTTTGAGACTTTAATAATTTATTTAAGTTTAAATTAAACAAAAAAACAGAATAAATATATAATTAAAATTTTTAATTTCAGGCTAATTTATTTGTAGATTTATTAAACTATTTAAAAAAAACCTTTAATATTTAGTTATGATTATTTGTCATAAAAAAATATTTAGTTTGTGTCAATTTATTTGGTGTTATTTGTTTTTTTTTATCTCATTCGCATAAATTTGTGTTGTGAAATTTTATTTGTTATTTCAAATTTTGATCTAATTTACAGAATTTTGCTTTCTATACAAAACATGAACACCTGATCAAACTTTAACGTTTTGTTAAAAATTTTAAGACAACAATAATGTAATTACAACCTCAAATTATACAGACAAATAACTGCATAAGGAAACTAACATGTGTGCCAAATTTAATTGAAATGAAATAATCATTATGCTCTAGATCTAGAGCTAGAGTCTAAAGCTTATGAAATGTTAATCAGAAATTTTATTGCGGACCCTTTGAAGCTAGTATACACAGACACATGCAGAATTTATAATCATGTTTAATCTGGAAACTAACTAAAGGTATAATATAGGCTCCAATAAATACAGGAGGACTAACTAGATAACAAAATTATCCTGAGTGTAAATAATTACTATATATGATGTTAAGAATTGAACTTATAAAATATGATTATGAATCAAGTTCAAAGCAATACTGCTAGTTATACTAACTATATTCGTAAAAGCATACAACTTTTGATAAGATAGTGTAGATGTCGCATTTATCATTTATCGCAGCGTTTCAATGGTTTAAAAACTCAGACATATCTCAGAAAAATTGTTGTATTAATTCATTATAAATTTGCGTGATTTTGAACGTGATGCCATTTTAATGATCACATAATATATAGAAACCATATCTAATAAAATGAAAATAATTAAAATTACATAAATGTGTTTTTATATTTTATTTCGTGATTGGAAAAGTAACACTTAAAGTTTTAGAAAAATTTAATATTTAATTTAAATCACTCATAACTACGTCCCAAATTTTTATGCATTTAAAATACAGATTCGTTTTACAATCTTACTCGATAATATGTATTGACTAGAAATATGTTTTTAAATGTAAATCCGGGCCCTACTCATATCAGCAGTACTCATAACAAATAATATGAATGTTTCACTATCTGTAATACTTTTGTTTTCAACAAAGATAATAAGCAGTAGAATTTAATACTTTAGAGTCAATAAAAATAAGGTAAACAATAATGTTTTTAAATTTATAGATAAAAAACATATAAAAACATTAATTCACTGTATATTTTTAATCAGACATAATTTTGCGCTTAAGGAAAAAAGATGGCTCGTATATTAATAATTTTAATTTTTGCTTTAATTGCTTGTTGTTTTTGTGCTCAGGTAACTAAAATAATATAATAATTTAATGAAACTCTTATATATAATTCGTAATTTTTATAGGTTTCATCAGAGCAATTAATTGATGTACCAGCAGATTCAATATTTGATGATGGAAATTCGAATAATAATAGTATGCTCAACCAAATTTTCTCATTTAGGAATAGCAAAGCCACTTGTCAGAAAATTGGTCAACGATGTACAGTATCCGACGAATGTTGTAGTAAACGTTGTTTAAGTTATGCGGCTAAATGTGTTGCATAATCAAATAAATTTGCATGTCAAATTTAATAATGTTTTTTTTAATAAATATTCAGAAGTGAAAATAAAATTTTTCAATAAATAAAATTAATATAAATTTGAATATTTTACTTTTACTACAGATAACTTTACTCTAAAATTTTATTTAGACGCGGCGCAGAAAACTAAAACTTCAAATGGAATATTTACTTTTACAGCATTTATATCAGTAGACTTTGTCAGCTAAAAATTGGTTTTTTATTATTTGATTATTATCATCTGCAAGCTCCTACCGGTTAAAAACACACTGAACTCAGACAGAGAACTAGTAATTGAAATTAGTTACTGACATGCATAGTGACACCATAGATCAAATTTCTTCAAATTTTTAATCACTACTGTATTTTTAATTCACGTGTGATCTTAATTATATTTAATGCGATTGTCGAAAATAATTTTCGAAAATAACAAAAATAACAAATCTATTCAATTTGTTAGGTAATTGAATATGTATCAATAATTGCTCATATTAGAAATAGGATACGAAAACTGAAGATCATAGAAAGAAGTAATTAATCGCGGTACAAAATATTAATTATTATTAAATAAATTAATATTATAAATCTGAATCAATAAGAAAAAACTTGAAATGTTAAATAAATAAAATATAAATTAATAAATAAAATTAATTGAAATGAACAGAAAATTAATATATAAATACATGTAATAAATTAGAACAAACTTGAAATATTAAATAAATAAAAAATAAAATTAATAAATAAAATTGAACTTAAACTAGTGAAAATGAAAAATTAATATAAATATTTATGTTGTTAAAATAAAAAGGTAAGTCATTTAATTAAATATTACAAAAAAGCTGCTAACTATGGGAAGCAGATAACTTGTAGTTAGGTGCAACAGTGTTTTTGAAATTAACAGCAGTGCTTGTTAATATTTTCCATCAGACAAATAATAATTACTATATGCTCTAGAACATTTGAAATAGTTACCAGCTATAAATTTCAGGACTATTAATTAGATGACAAAATAAATCTGCGTGTTAAATATTGTCGAAATCGGGTAACAATTACTGTATGATGTAGTAGAGTTTTGAATTGAACTTATGAAATATAATTAGGGATTTTAACATGGACCTCTGACTTCAATATTTACAGTCCAAACATTCGACTTCAAATTTTACAAGCCCCGAGTACATAAGAAAACCATCAAACTTTATTCAAATCAGTTAATAATTCCAATATGATTTGAAACATGAAAAAGTAATCGAAAATTTTAGCATGGATTCCCTAAAACTTCTGACTTCTACCTAGATAGGCCCTGGCAAATTATTGCAATTTCAGATTATACGATGAAGCAAAAAAATTTCAGCCAAATACATTTTTCTGACCACCAATTCCAATGCAACACTCCTAGTTATTGTACCTACTTGTAAATGTAGGTTAGTTTATAAGCAAGCACTAACAAGTCCTTCTATGCTTGTATATGTAAAAAGATCATCGATTTAAATAAATTGAAATGAACAATTTCTTGTGTTATAAAAACGTAACATTTCAATTTGTTTTCATTCAGATTTAACTTAACTGTGAGGCAGTAAATAACGTTCAATAAAAGATGTCACGTATTTTAATTATTTCAATTGTGCTTATAGCTTGTTATATTTGTACTCAAACTCAGGTAAATGAAAAATTTATTTTTAAAAATCTTAATTATCAAATTTATATATAGGCTAAGGCTACAATGCAACAAATTGATTCATCATCGGACAATATGGACAAATTTGAAAAGAAAATATTCTCTATAAAGGTAAAACGTGATACTTGTAAAGGACATGGCGATCCTTGTGTTTCAGATAAAGATTGCTGCAATGGAATAAAATGTCATAAATATGCTAACCGGTGCCAGGTACAAATTACAGAGGAGGAATTAACGTCAAAAGGAGATAACATTTTTAGCAGACTTGGATAAAATTCTTTACTTAATGATTATATTACAAGTTTATTTCTTGAAATGCTTTGAATTTAATATTAATTTTAATAAAATATAAAATATTATCGGTAAAGTAAACGAATTTTATAATAAATAAGATTTGAGATATAAAGTGACAATAGTTAAAGCTGCGCTTGAATCTTGTAACTATAGTGACAATGTTTACACTCGACTTTTTCGTGAGAGTTTTATAGTTTAGCATTGCAGTGGTACGCAAACGTTTTTAGTTCGAGGCACACAATTTAACAAGAAAGAAATTGAGGGCATAAAGAAAAATATTTTTTTTATTTTGTATAGTGCGCTTGGTTTTGTATACATATATATTCTAATCGTGGTTCCATTTTGCTCCAACATATAGACATTTCATATAGTCCAAAATCTACAAACGTTTTTTCAAAGTAGCACAAATATGACGATCAAAAACCTTTATATCAATTTCTTAGCAAAAACTAACTTCTGATAACTCGTTCTCAGCAAATAAAATTTTCAAACCCATTTTTAAACTCAATGAGATTCTCTTCTTCTTCCAAAGTCATAAACTCATTATTGAAGTAAATGCATTTATAACACTTTTATATTGTGAAGAATCGAGCAAAGCAAATTATTTGGATGGACACGACGAAATATTATTTTATTTTATTTTATTTTATTTTATTTTATTCATAATGGTCATTCTAGACCTTTTTCAGTTATAGAGAACTCATAGTGACATTATTATCATTTTTTTGTGGTTTTTGGTGCAAAGTTTTAGTATTGCAAGCTTTGCGGATCATTATTCTATTATTATATTTTGAGGCTATTGATTATAATAATATTTATATTTATATTAATATTAATAATAATATTTAAATAAAATTTAACAAGAAAATAATTAACAAATTAATCGTACGAGCCGGACTGAGCCGCCATCTGTATAAATGATTTAATAATAGTTGAATAATAAATTTTTTCCCGAAGTTTGTATCCGCAAATGAAAACTGGCACTGTCATTAAATTGAAGTATTAAACGATAAAATTTACATAAAGCACAATAAAATCTAAATTGTTTTATACCGTACTGACATTTTATTTTTAAAATGTCACTACTTACACGATTCGTCCTTTATTTTTGTACCATATTCTAGTTATATATAATAAAAAAGTGATATAATTTTAATAAATAAATTATTCTTCTATATTTGATTTTTGGATACAATTACACTTTTCTTTAGGTTAACTAAATTTTCCCAAAATATCCTATATATTTGTTTAGATGTAAGTATATTTATAAATATTTATTTTTATTATATTATTTTCAAGAAAATTTATTACTTTCAATGGTATGCTTTGTAGCAATAAAAACTAAATCTTATATTGTTATATGATGGTAAATCCTTTAAATATCCTTTATTTTATAAAAACTATTGTTTCCTTCTCTATACATATATATTTTTTTATGTTAGGATTTTAATAGTGGTATACGTTTTAATAAGAACGACCACAAAAAATCACCGATAAATAATTCGTTGTGTCTAACCATTTAGCTTTAAGGATTTCCATTTCACTGTATATCCTTAATAGTATGGTTAAGGATACATACGTTTATATTTTGTACAAATGTATTTATATATATTTATACATACATATAAACATTTTCTAGTTTTTGTATTGTATTTTATTTTCGATATAAAAAAAAAGATTTCATTTAAAGTGCCATCGAAATAGATGAACATTTCCCGTCGTTATTTGAAATCTTTGTTTTGTTTGAATATTTATACATTTCGTAACAAACAAAATAAAATATTATTAAAGTAAAAGAATGAATATCGAATATTTTGAATTAAGATACAGATAAATAAATGAATCTTTAGTGTGAAAATCCTTGTTTTTTTATAGTGTATACTTTTATATAAAACGTTAAAAACTTTATGAAAACTTTACCCTTATTATTTATATGAATAATGTTTTGCAAGTAAAATTTTTTATTATAAAAAAAAAACGTATTTAATGGGTTTGTTTTCAGCATATTCGGTAAATATTCAATTTATGAAGGTTTGATATTAAAAAATTTGAATTCAGTACTCACATTTTTTTTTTTTATAATTTATTTAATTTTTAGTAGAAAATTTTAAATGTTCCATAGTTGTTTTGAAAGATTAAATGAACAGACAAATTGAAATTTATTTATGTATTAATTTTGATGTCTACAAAGTGGAACATGTACGTTGATAATAATAGTATTATATAAAAAAGGTCACCCATTTTCGTAGATATAATATAGATTAACCAAAACAACAATTTCATTTTACTAGAAAAATGTTAGTACGTTATCCAAAAATAATTTTAGTTTTTGGTTTATTTATTTCGGTTTTTATTTTATTACTGATAAAATTCGAATTGTAAGAATGAACTTACTATACAGCATAAACTTAAAGAAGAAATATAAAATTTTAGATAATTTAAATACATCTTGTGTACGAAATATTTTTATTGCAGAGTAAAAGTAAATAATTTCAGTTTAGATAAATTATATTAAAATAATCAATTTCTTTATAGGAATATTGATGAAGCTATTACTAAATATTTTGTCATAAATTAGAATTTTACTATAATTTCTATAACAATATTTCTATGATAACAATAGAAGCAATGCCCACCTAGGTCAATATGGCGATACAAAAATATGTTTATAATTTAATCTAATGGCGGATTTCACAGTCGAAGTTTAAGTCTTTGCCGGAGCTTAAGCTTCGGTTATTTTATGCTATCATTATTAGTTTATATACACATTCCTAGGAAATAAATTGAAAAGTTATTATAGAAAAAAGCTAAAATTGATGCTACGTTTCTTTTCCTACAAATTATAAATATATATTTGTATATATAAAACCCATACAAACACGCACACTAAATCACAAAATCAAATAACACATTAATTTTTATGGTACATTTTCATTCACAATATTATTATTTCCAATTAGAATTCACAATAATTCACAATTTATTGCTATTAAGTTTAGGAAATTTTTGAATTGGAAAGCTAGTAAGCTTAACTTGCAGGCTTTAGCCTCACACTCGGTTTAGTAGCTTAAACTGCCACTGTGAAATCTGCCCTTAACCAGATATCACAAATAGATTGTTATATTAGGAATTATAAATAATCATTATTTAAATTTGAAAACTTGAAATTTGATAGAGAAACTATTGATTCCAGTGTGTCTATGTTTTAAAGTCAATAACTTCAGTTGTTATATAAGCAAAATTATAATTGAGATCTTATAATTAGAGTATATAAATTGTTATACGATTTCAACAAAAGATGGTATTTATTATCCGTAATGACCGTAATCGATAGTATCAAAGATTCAGAATATATAAAATACATTCTTGATATCGCAGATATCTGGAAATATGTACATAGTATTCATAAACTTTTTTACAAAGTTCTCTTTTATCAAAATTCGAGTGTTGAAACAAACAACCTTGGGTTCGCAGATTTTTTGATAGTATCTGGCTTTGGATTCACTACAAACCGTCCCGGAGTTGAACTCTTATGAAATAATTTGAAAATTTAAAAAACTGTTGGTTATAGAAAAGAATTTGGGAATTTCTTCGTATACTAGAGAATTATTAACTTAAAATTAATTTTAACATAATTTGTATCACATTTAATGATTCAAGTTCCTACATCTTGCAATAAATTGTTTAATAATTCTAACACATTTTTGATAAATTTAATTTCTGAGCTTCAATTTTTACATTTATCTTTGAAAATTAATGAAATATTTCTTTTTTTTTAAATATATATAAAATATTTATTAATTTTATAATAAAATTTGTAAATTATATACGGTATATAATAAAAAAATATAACAGAAAAAATATATTTTATAGAATTTTCCAAAATTTATGTAACACAACGTCTTCTAGACGAGAGACACCTTCTAGTGCAGCATTCTTCAGAAGTTGAGCACTAAAAATATAAAATCATTATTTAAAAATTATGTATTACTAAAATTGTTATTTTCTTACATATTGTCCAATAGCTTGACATCTTTCAATAGCAAATCTGTTACTTAAACTCGGTGTACGAAATTCATTGGCATCAAAAGATGGCCGAACGCATGGCTAATAATTGATATCGATATAAAGAAAATTTAAATAAATATATTTAAAATATTGAAACTTACAGTAGCACCAATTTGAAGGCGACGTGCACAATCAATTGATATGGGACCGCGATTTTGTATTAGATATCCTTCAACAGTGAATCGCTATATAAGAAGAACAATATTTATGAATTAATAAAGAATTTTTAACAATTTTATATATTCACATTTTATTTACCATATTTGCAAATGAAAAAATCAATGCTTGCAATAAAATAAAATATTTTATTGATTTCAACATGTTTACAGGGCAATTAAATTTCACAAACTGATTAAAAAAAATCAATGCTGCTTCTATATTTATAGATATTGTTTACCAAAATGTATAAACAAGAAAATAAAATTAAAATTTATATTAGTCATTAAAGTTTTTTTTTATATATTCCCAAGAATATTACTGAACCGAGATTAAATATAATTACTGAATTTTGTCTGTAAAATCCAATCTCATTTGAAATTACAGCTTATAAGTAATATACACAGAGTGTCCTCAAAGCTGTGGTGGATAATTACTTTTATTTTTATATTTTTTTAATAATTTTATTTTAATTATGGATCCATTCTATAATTAGGCATAATAAATGATATTCGGTATATCAAATGTATTTTCAATAGCTCATGAAGTTCCTACGGTAATGTTCTTATTCATATGTATTTCCACAGTCTAGAACTCTGTACTTTAGTCGTATTCGAATATATAGGTCAAATACTAAAAATTGGAAGCCGTGAAAATCAATGATGTGTATAAAACATGCCATATGTGAGCTGAATTCACATGTAATGCTCACTCAATATGGTTGTTTTTAATTGATTGTATAATTTTGGACATGACTTGATAACCACATTATTATCCAAATTTATAATTAAATCGCACACTAGCTAATAATTGGATTTGCAGAACACTTCGTTATCCTTGGATTTCGGCGATGCTACAAATTGTACAGTTTTTGATAGATCCATATCATAATCACATTATGGAGACACTATAAAATTAAATAACATGTTATCATAAAAAAATTATTAAAAAGGTCAATTTTTTTAAAAAAGCTACTTGCTTTGGCTTTTGTGACATTTTGTATTGCATATATTAGTAGGATACCTAGAAAATTTACGGTAAGAATATTTACGGTAATAAATAAAAAAAAAAAATGAAATGTTTATTGATTTGAATAAATCATGACATGATGATAACGTAAATATAGCTCTAGTCAATTCTAGAAATCTTTATGAAATTTTAAAATTATGATGATTTATGGATGGGTATTTCTTTAAATTATTTATGAAATTTTTTATTTAAAAATCCATTTTAGTCATAAATTAGAGTCGTATATTTTTAAAAGTCGTGCTGAGAGTTCACACATCTACATAAAATATATTTGGCACGATTTGTTTTTTTATGAATATTTTGACCATCTCTAAAAAACAACATTTTATTTATTTATTGATGGATGTGGATTCGATGTCACGGAATTATTTATTTTACAAGAAATAACTATGAATTGTTTAATGGAAATATTAGTGATTGAAAATATGGAAAATGCTGAAATAAATTTGTCATACATTTTTAAAGGTGGATTTTCCAAAAATGAAAAAAAGTGACCGTCTTCATTTTTTACACGTGCGGAGCATTATTTAGTAATTGTTAACCGAATAAAATTTGGTAGGTTGAAATATTTGTTATACAAATTGAATAATATTTTGATAGGTTCGTTGGTTTGAATCAAAACCTTTTTGTATCTAGGCCACAATGATGCGTTGTACGCTCCCGTCGACGTTTTTTTTTCTTGTTCAAAAAACGTCAGCCCATCCTAGCTCTTTCATTAAGGCCATCAATTTATCGTGTTTAATTGTTCCTGCTTCACTAAGGTGTGTTATAAAGTGAGTGACACTACAATAACTTAAATTTATTATATCTGATAGCGGGAAATGACACAAAACGTGCTTCAAGGATTCATCTTCCTATCCACATCCCCGATATGTAGGAGTTTGTGTCAGTCTAAGCGTTGCCGCATGCTTCTCATTATACTTTGCTAGTATATTTAGATTTGTCTTGCAAATATTTACCGATTTGGATTTTGTTCCTATATTTTCCAGCGTGTTTAATGCTGCCTGATCAGAGCAAATGGTAATACACTGCTTCCATTAAAGTTATTCAGGTATAAAACTTCAGCTACATATGAAATTGCAGTAGCATTGGAGTACCATTTTCCAAATCCCCTACCCTCGGTATTCTTATCTGATACTTATTTCCAAAGATTTTTTCTTCAATTTGATCATCACATTCTTTTGTATATCCTACCCAGTTGACTTAAACCAGTGTGTGATGTATATGTACCTGGTATCTGTTAAGTTTCCGTTTAGTTTAAGTGTAATGGCGGAATTAGCTGCCACTTCCTTTACACATATTTAATAGGGTAGTTTCGTTATCTAGGTTGCCTATAATTTAAGTTCAATACCTTCAGTGCTTCTATGATAAAATATTCGAATTATATTTGGTGAGCTTAGTACATAATTGGAATACGATTTTAAAGAAAAATCAAATTTAGTATCCATTTTTGTATTATAATTTAATAATTTGTGTCCATAAAATTTGAATTCGGTAAGTTTCAGAATACATAAAATACATTAATTTTAATAGTTAGATTCAAACCGTATATGATTTTGATGATATCGGGGAAATGGAATTCAAAAAACTGTAGGTTATAGAAAATAATGGCATTTTCTTAGTATATATATCAGATAATTATTAATTTAATAATTATAATCGAAATGATATAAATTTGCTTGAGTAATAAATACTTATTTCAAACGATTTGAATAGAGTTAGTTATATATTTGTCACTTTTATAACTAATTAGTTCCACGAAAAAAACAATAGAAATTAAATTATCTAAATTTTGTTTTAAGTTTTTATACAAACAAATACTTCATTACTTAAAGATAACTAGTTATTGAAACAAGTTACTGATTATGCATATGTGTCAAGCTAATCAATCTAAATAAATTTATTGTTTTATAAAAATGTAGCATTTCGATTTGCTTTCATTCAGTTATAACTTGACTGTGTGGCAGTAAAAATCGTTCAATAAAAGATGGCACGTATTCTAATTATTTCAATTTTGCTTATAGCTTGTTATTTTTGTACTCAGGTAAATGAAAAATTAGGAATTTATTTAAAAAATCTTAATTATTAAATTTATTTAGGTTACAATGCAACAAATTGATTCATCATCGGACAGTATCGAAAATTTTGAAAAGAAATTATTTTCTATAAAGGTCAAACGTGATTCTTGTGGTAGACATGGCGATCCTTGTGTTTCAGATAAAGATTGCTGCAATGGAATAAAATGTCATAAATATGCTAAACGTTGCCAGGTACAAATTACAGAAGAAGAATTAATGGCACAAAGAGAAAAAATTTTAGGCAGGCCTGTATAAAATTCCTTAATTGATGATTACATTCTACTTCCAGTTTTTGAAATGTTTTCATTTTAATAATAATTTTAAATTAATAGTTTATCAATAAAGTAAACGATTTAAAATTTAGTGTGAAATTAATTAATTTTGCACGTGAATTATGTAACTAGTGATAACTAGTTACAATGACTGTGAACTTTTTGGTTATACTTTAGAGATCATGTAAAGAGAGAGGTGATAATTGTTTATCAAAACTACTAAAGTTTGATCATTTAATATTGAAATAAATTTTAGTCAATATTTTTATTTATTGTATTAAAACCTGCTTGAAAATATTAATAAAAAATATCAATTAGATGACAGATAGTCGTATCATAGATTTAATAATAATTTAATAATTTTTTGAAGTGAAGTGAAGTGAAGTATTAAAACGAAGCATTGAAGGTTTGATTTAAAGTATTCAAACGATAAAATTTACATGAAGCAAAATTGAATCTAGATTGTTTTTATACTGTGAAAGTCATTGTGACTGTTTTTAAAATGTCACTAACTTACACGATTCGTCCCTTATTTATTGCGCCATAAAATACGATTTTAAAATTGATCTAATTTTAATAAATAAGTTTTCCTTGCATACAATTACATTTTTCCTTAGATAAACTAAATTTTTCCAAAAAATCTTCAATTTGTTTTGGTGGTACTGTAAGAAATGCTATAAATTTAATTAATAAATATAAGTGATAAATAAATATTAAGTAAATGGTTTGAATTGAGTTAGTTATGTAATATATTTCATAACTTAATACGATTAAAATTGTATACTAATAAATCGAAAAAGGATTATATATCAAGGACTTATAGTTAGAGTTACTAAATGAAATATTTTCTATTATACTTATTTATATAATCGACAATCATTTTTTTAAAAAAACATGAAACATAATATTTTGTTTATTAAAAAATAATTTCTTATCACTAAACATAATAATAATTTTTTTTAAAATTAATTTTATTTTGTTTACAAACAATTACATATCAAAAATGTTGATCAAATCTTTGTATTTAATCAAAGGTAATATTTTAACTTAGAAATTTGATTTCTTTCTTGCAACAAAAAAAAAGGAAAATATCGTAAAATCCAATATGGGATTAAAATTTGTAACAAAATCCAAAAAAATTATAAAGAACCTTTTATGTTATTATATAGTCGAAAATTTTCCCCAATGTTAACAATTTTCATTATATACCAAAAATTAAAAAATATATTTTTCTTATTAAAAAAAAAGAAAAGAAATAATAATATAAAAAAGGAAACATTTGTACTCAATAAAAATGAACATCAAATTCAAATTATAACAACAACAGGAAAAAAAAAGATTATAATAAAAACATATTTTTGATGTATATCTTAAGCAACAGTCCCAAAAAAAAATGTATATTAAAAATCCATCATGAAAATCTTTTAAATAAATTCAATAGTCCATTAAGGATAAATCCTTTGAGTTTTAATATAATACTTTATAAATAATTTTTACCTATATTTATCATAAATACCTAATATTGTGTGTATTCATATTTAAAATTTTGCATCTTAAATCCTGTGATTGTCCTCTTTCTGTTATATTTCGAATTGATTTAACTGTGTATATAATTTTACAGTTAAAGATTTTTTTTGTATTAATATTTGTTATGGATAAGGATAACAAATAAAAAAAAATTCTATTATATTTTATATTAACATATAGAGGAGAATATGATTATGAAGTTCCCGATTTACAAAGATTTACATTAAAAAAACCTAACTTGTAAAATAAAAAAATTCTTTTCCATGTCACAAGAAAACCAAATCGAAAATGATGAAGAGATATTTCAAAAAAAAAAAAAAAAAAAAAACAGAAGAAAAACTAGTCATAAAATCTATCAATTTCTATATATTTATGTGAGAGTGTTGGTAAAATGAAAATGATATTGTTATAATCTAAAATATATATAGGAAAAACGAATTTATAATGGAAAATCTGATAATGCTGACACGTCTGAATGTTAAGATCAATACTGCAGGGGGTTTCTTTAATCTAAAAACGAAATGAAGTAGAAGTTTTTTTATTAGTTTCCCATAAGTACTTTTTCAGATATAATATTCTTATCATGTAACCACTCACAAAATGACGTTTATATAAAATATTATTTATGCTAGTTTCGAAGCATATGTCAATTTATGTATAAACTAAATATTTTGAGATCAATTGAACTTAGTTTTCGGGGTCCAGATAAAAGGTTTAGTTATATCGCCTGTAACCAAAAGTAGCTCATCTCATCAAATATCTTAGAATAATAACAGTTTAGTAATTAGCTAAATTGGATTTATAATCTATCTAACCACATTTTGTAGGAACCAACTACAAAATATTTATTACGCTAGGACTTTAAGGATAATTGAAAAATATCAAGCTTTTAGCTGCAGTTTAAATAATGTTGTAATGATTTGCATAAATGCTATCTGAAATTGCCATATTTTAAAGGTAATTCCAAATTTAAAGTCACAGTCCATTTAATATTAATAAATTTGTCTAGTCAAAAAAACTTATTCAGATTTTATCTATTTAAATTGAGTTTTAATTTAGTTTCAATTTCTATATAAAAGTTCATCACTTTCACCCTAACCCATAAAACTTGATAAATTCATTTATAATTTGAAGATTGCGTGATATAATTGCAATAATTTTATAAATTTTGTGATTTTTCTTTATGTCAATCAAAAATCTCTAAATTTACTGACACATCAAAAATTTATCTAAACAAAAGTTATGTATTTCTAAACAAAAGAATCTACTTTATAAAGGACATAGTCTAAGTAATTCAAATTTATACATATAAAAAAAGGAAGATTTTCGTATTTGAAATTATTGTGTTGAGTAATTTTTTTTTTGCCTAAAGAAAATGTGTCTGAATAGTGGGTATAATATTAAGATATATTACTACGAGTATTATGTTGTAAAAGAAATTTCCGAATCCCTTGAGATGCTATATTTTTTTGTTGTTGTTGAAAGTATTCTTTTTCATATAAAAAAAAATGCTCATTTAGTTCAAAAGAATATGATATTTTCCGATATTTTCCTTGTATACGTACATACGATATTTTGGCCACAGGGCAGGAATGGAATGTAATGATAGATAATGTTTAAGATTTTTTTTGGATTTTTTTTTTTTTGGTTTTTGTTGCCTTGAAGCATACTTGAAATACAAAATCTTTAAAAGTTAATGTCGACTTTATAACGCTCTCTCTATAAAGTGAAATCAAATAAAATGCTTTTTTTTTATCCCAAAAATTCTGTAATAAATAAAATGCCTATAATAATTTTTTTTTTTTTGGTTATTATATAATTTTGATATTTTATTTCTGCTATGTGCGAAATTCTTGCTGACATTACGATTTAAAGATTTTATGGAACAGAGATTTTTTGGTTAGAGGCAGAATACTAAGAATGAAATTCTTATTTAGTCAGCTTGAAATATTGCAGAGACATTTTTTTTTATCTATTTTATTTTGCAGTAATCCTTTGCATATCAGAAAATATTTTTACGAAAAGAGTAAATCATTTTTTTTTTAAAATTATATTACTGCAATAGGTCACAAATTTAAAATATTTAAAGTACTTTTAAATTTTGTATATTTAAAATATAATTATAATCATAGATTTAATAAACTAATAAGAAGGTTATTATTATTCTCCAATACAGTTTAATGTCGAATAGACGCAGGTGGTTTACAATTTAATTTAATGATATTTTACTAATAGCTTGAAAGTCGAATAGATTCAGTACTTAAAATAAATGGGATTGTTGTATTGGACCTGATCTAAATAAAATTGATTTTGTTGAAAATTGATTTCTAGGTTCACGTTCGTGTCTTTGTATGCATCTGCAGAATTTGCACGTCAGAAGTAATGTATCTCAGACTTTTATGAAATAAATTAGCAAGTTTTTTTTTGATTATCCATAAATCATAGTAAATTCTTCAAATCTATAAGTTATGTACCTAGAATAAGTGAACAACACAATAACCGACAACTATAAAAATCTAAGGGTACAGGGATATTGACTGTAGTTGAGCTGAATGCTGATCAATACGAGAAATCTTTGCAAATATTCATTGAAAATCGTACGATCAGGGCATATGGGATTCGAGACCTACAGGAAAGTTGTTTTCAAAGTTCAATGTGAGAAAGCATACATAATGTAATGGGTTTCGAGTAAGATATGTTGTAAACAAAATATTTTCATTTATAAAACCGCTTATTGAATAAATTATTTCAAAATTTATTGAATAAATAATGTAAGTATGTATAATTATCCAGCTGGTTACGATATAACCCATGGTATAAAGAATTCCATCGTATGTTTTTGACAGTTTAAATCATATGTTCGTGACGTTATTCTAAGTGTTTTTGAAAGATATAAGAATTATGTATTTACAAGCAATTTGAAAACAAACTATATTTGAAATATGTAATAGTTTTTATTATTTATCTATTTTTTTGTAATATTTATAATTAAAATCAAAATACTCACAGTGACGTCAAGTTTAAAAAAATGGCTACATACAATATTATTGATTTGCAAATCTACATCCAAATTAATTTATTAAATATTTTATCCATATTGAAGCTCCTGTTCAATGTGTATGAATAAAATAAAATCAAGAGTAAATAAAATAATTGACAATTTGTCTAATTAATTATTATAGCTATGAATTTTTGAATTTAAATCATAAAATGTATAAATATAAAAGAATTGAATTTACAAAAACAAAATTATATTACAATTTTGAATTATTTTATATAATTTTATATTTTACACATATTTTGAGTACGTTGGAATTCTGATAGTTAGTTTTCAAGAATTATTTTCGGTTTGCTGTACAATAATGCCTACAATTGGTAAATTATGTTAGGTTAATATTTTCATATAATTTTTATATTTACAATTTAAGTTAGCATGTCTCAATTTATCTTAATATAAAAATAAAATAAATTTAGACTATAAATTAAAATTTTATTTTATTAAATAATATAAAACAATATTTTTAATGTAGAGTTTTCTTAAAAAAATTTAATAGGACACTTTAAAATATATTCCTTTCCATATTTAACAGCTCAACATAAAATTAATGTTAAATACTTATGTTAAAAATAAAATGTTTTCGCTTTAAATTTCCTACAGAAACTGAACGTATTGGTAGAAACATTACAGGTGTTATTGATGAAATAGATAAAGTTTTTTTTATATACGGTATAACCATAAATATAACTGGAAAATACTGTATAAAGACAATTTGAACAGGTTACTTTTATTATTATGATGCTTTGATGTTATTATGAAAATAATTTTAATGTTCGAATAATTTTCATATAATAATTTTTTATAGTATCCCGGAAAATTCAATTTATCGTATATTTTTTTTTATCGACTTTGGTAAATTCACTTATATTTTTCTTAGAAATCGATTATTTTGTGATCAATTAGCAAAAACATTTTTATCACAAATTTACTAATTAGAATTATAACAAGGAAAATAATTTGTTAAATATTTTTAATATTAAAATTATTTAAATTTATTTCTATCCATTTTCCTCAATTCAAATTTTTTGTAGCCAATAACATTTTCACAACAAATTATATTAGTAAAATTATAAATTCTATTTTACCAATTTTTGTATTTGTTATGGTGAAGGTTAACCTAAGTATACATCTGACCTCGTTTAGTAACATTACATTTTTTTTATTGTGTAGTAAGTTTTTCTTATGTCCTCCAATAAATGCACAAATATTTATTAGACTGCACACGAATCGGTATTTCCTTCTTTACCAATTATATTGTGTTTATTTGTGCACCTATAAAATTACCTTGAGATTTATATATACATTAATACAAAATTCTATAAATGTATCTTTATATATTTATATAATATTGTATGACGCCAATTGTGTTACAAAAATATGCTTAACATGCTTCTCTATAAAAGTAATATTGGCTTTAGCTTCTAAATCCACTTTCTCTTTGTACAAAATAACATGAAAACTTTTCACTTGTACTGGGGCCGAACACTTTGTGAATTTCATGTTATTTTCAAGGTGAACAAAAAAATTGCATTTATTGATAGCAAAAAAAATCAAACGACGACAAGTTTACAAATAAACTTTAACTAAATCGATTGAAATTTTTTTTATTCATGTGAAAATTTATATTGTTTTAAAAAAAAATTGCAAATAAAATTGATAATAATCTTAAATAGTGGAAATGTAGAAAATCATGTTCACATAAATTTCTAAGTAATTGTTAGTAATTTAATAAATATCAATTTGAAAAAAAAAAATCATCGTCAAACTTCAAAGAAAAAAAATTATTGTTAAGTTGGAAATGTATCTTTAGAACAAAATTCAAGTATTGTGTATCAACATAAAAAAATATGATTAACATCTTTTAATGACTCGGTAATGAATATTTAATTATTTAGTTAAATGTACTAAGTTTAATTAGACCTAATATAATTATATTTGCTAAACCAATTTGCATAACAAGTGCAACAATATTTTCTCTTTTGAATATAATTTTATGCAAATTACATTTTTATAAAACTGTTCTATAATTTAAGTAGGTTTCACGAATTTGAATTATATTTTTCACAATTTAGTTAACCAATTATTCCATGGTAATTTTTAACTATAACCTATAATTAAGATTTTAATCAGAAAAATTAAAATATAACTCGATCTTGAAATTAGACCTCAGATACAGATACATCTCATAAAACTTTTAAGATAGAAGTTTGGATCTGTAAAGGATATAAATAGATAATTTTAATCATTTGATTTATTAATTCTTACAAGAAAAAGTTCGAAGCTTTAAGTGGGACACACAATTAATTGTTCGGCCAAGTATCGATTCGTAAAGTTAGTAATTTAACGATTTTCATATATTTTGTATGAAGAATCGATTGCCTATTTACAGTGTGATACGAAAGATTTCAATTAATTTCAATTTATTCGAATCTATTTTTGAAACTTTACAATTTGACAAGCCAAAACAACAACAATAATTTTTAAAGAATATTAAAATTAAAGGAAATGTAATTAAAAAACATAAAATTTATATAATTTTATCAACGTTTTCTAACATAATTTATGTTTTTTGTAATTCAATAAAACATCTAATTAATATGAATGAAGAAAATTTGATTGAAATTTATTCATTATATTTTCAATATTGTTTCTTTTATATATCAAAATTATATTGAAACCATTTACAATGGAGAGCTATGTTACCAGGCTACCTAATGAAACGATGAACTATTTAACTGATCGATAGCTTAAGTCACATTAGAAAAGGTCTAATCGTCAATTTGATAGTATATATGGATGAAGTACCAAAAATGATAATGTAGAAATATCGAAAACGGCTTAGTTGTTTAAAAATATTAAACTGATACCAATTATTGGACTAGTGCTGAAACAGATATTGGGTACAGGGTATAGCAAATACAGCCCATTTTAATTTAATTAATAAATAAATATCATTAACTAGTTAAAGATAAACTATTCTATACATTTTTTTAAAAATATTAACAGAATTTATATTAAAAATATTTTAATATAAAATTTTCAAATTTAATTTTATATTTATATTTAAATTTTTGTTTTGTTTGATATAAAATTATGTTAAATTCTTTTTGCTGCATGTCAAAACTTTAAGATTTTTCTATGAGCATAAATTATTTATTTTATATTTATATGTTGAGAGAAGTTTTAGAGTCTGTAATTGGTTTGAAGCATATATTTTTATTTTAGTCATTTTTATTGTACATAATATTTTTATTTATTTTTTGTTGTGTACATATATAAATTTCACTGTCATGTCGTCATACAGTAAAGAAATATTCATTTGAAAAATAGAAAAGTCAATTTAGAAAATAAATAGATGGAAAAATTGTATAACCAAAAAATTGTATATTGTCAAGAAAATATATAAAAATGGAAAATATTTTTTATTATTTATAAAAATTAAATATTTTCATGTAAAAAAGTATATGGTAAATTTTATATATTACGTAACAATAAGACAGAATAACGGAACAATTATTTGAAAATAATGTAATCAAAAACGTTATAAAATATTTCAGTTTTAGTTACATAACGAACAACATGAATAAAATTGATTTTTATTTGGGATATTTCGTAATATAATTTTGAATAAATTAATAGAATATCAAAATAGATGTTTTTTACATAATTGTTTACATGTAAAAATTAAATGTTTACATAGATTAGAGTTTGGCTAACCAGTGTTTCTCAAACATTTTATCTAGCGACAAAATTTTCAAGCTAATTAAATTATTTGCGATTTAATCAAATTATGCGACATACAAAAGAGTGAATTTCTATGTGCTTTATAAGAAAAATATTATATTTGTATTAAGCATAATAGCTTCATACTTTTTCTTTATAAAAATTATACCTATAATTATTACATACATTACATAAAAAGTAACCCACAGTCAAACATTAAATAATTTATTTATTTTCAAATTTTATATCTGCTCAACACGAAATAACAAATATTTTCTGCAAATTATTTTAGATAACCCTACAATTTATTAATAAGTGTTTTATTTCTAAATACCTCAGAAAATATATTTAATTGATAATTGGTTGGAATTGGCTTTATTTGTCATTGAAAAGGCGATAAATTGATTTTAACTCTATTGCTTTATTACTAAAATGTTTAGAAAGCGATATGACTTTAATGAAGAAATACGAATACAATTTGCAGATATTGCTTAATTGCTGAATTGAATGAGAAATATTTATTATTTATAATAATATTTATTTCTTCGTATTTGCTAATGTTAAAATAATAATAGCGTAGTATTTTTTTGCGTTAGGATAAGTTTTCTCAGTTAAATTTAGTAAAATGGTGTTAAAGTTAATAAAACAATTCTGCGACACATCTGGAACGAGATCTCGGCATATCAGAATGTCGCGACATCCACTTTAGGAAACACTGGGCTAAACAATGTAAGAAATGTAAATAATTTACTTTATTTTTGTAACATCAAATTAAGTCGATTCAAATATTATTTTTTTTTTCATTAAATTAATTTAATTCCGAAAAACTTCATTTTAATGTGGTAAAAATGTTGTCTTTGTTGTTAGCTATTATTATACAAATGCCAATCGTGTATTTAATAAGAATAATTTCACAATAAATCGCAGTACATATAAAAGAGATGTAGTATAGTGAAAGACTAGAGCTTCAAACACCTACGTGCTATATAAGTTTATGGACTTGTCAGTCGAAATATTACCTGAATTTTTTTTATGAACTTCGAACGTGGATGGGAATGTATTGACATACAAAATGTGAATATAAATCTATTTTAACTATAAATTTCAGATCTTGGAAAACAAATTAGAGTGTGCTAGATCGTACAGCAGTTACACAAAATATTAAATTTATATTGAACGAAATAATGAAAAAATAGACAATAATGAATTTTTGAAATGGTTCGAAAAAACTATGCATCAAATTCCAGTGTGAAGGTTTTATTTGTGCTTTTGACTGTATAGATGCAAAAATTTCCAAACCAAATAACCACAAAGATGAAATTTCGAAAAGAGTTCCTGATGTAGTTATTTTATGTAATAATTTTAAAATATTTGGAAAATAAAAAATTAAAACTATAGTATTTTTAAATTTCCTATCAATTGAACTAAATTTTACCATATTTTTATTTACTCGCCGGCTTAATGTTCTTGAGTTTGTGGTTAAACATAACTTGATAAATAAGTTGAGTCTGAATTAAAACTACACCAGTTGGTAATAATAAGTAAAGAATTATATATTTAGTAATTATATATTTAGTAAATTATACCAAAATTGAGTGTTTCAGTTTTAAAACGTAGTAAATAAATTTAAGTATTTTTTTTTAATTTATTTTATTTATTTCAAGAACTTGAAGCGAATTTCAATATATATTATATATTAAATGCTCTAGTTTATTAATTCATTAATTCATAATTACATAGTACCGTATAAAATTATTTCACAACTAATTTATTTTAAAATACTATATAAATTTTGTCGGCATATATCGTAAGCTAAAACTAAAACTTATTATTGGTTAATTGTCACTAAATGGCTCAAATTTGTAGATATTATGTATACACATTTTACTTACACAATTTATATATTAATATTAGAATTTATAATTTTATATATCCTTCGGCACGAAATCTATTCATTTTATACAAAATAAGATCACGTGCTAATATAAATTATATAAGATTAATATTTGTATATTAACATACATAACCATATAACTGAACAGTATTTAAGAATATTACAACAACAGCATTATATGTTACATATTATATATATTAAGTGAATATATTTCAAATTTAATAAAATTTAAATAATCGTTGAATAAAATTAATCATATAAATCACATATCAAATAAGAAACAAATCCACTTACAAAGAAATTTTCCTTGTAATAATCATTATTCTTATTAAAGAAATGAAAAGAAATCTATAAAATTAATTTTTGAACACGCGCTAAATTATCACGCAAAATATTCACCACAAAAGAGTCTGTAAAAATTATTATATTTATTGATATTAGATTTTGTCTTTTATTATATTATATTTAAAATTTTTAATTATATTAGTGGTGATAGCTTTACATATATATAATAAATTTATATATCTTTACAATATTATATAGTTTTATTCATTTTACCTTGAAAATATAATTTCTTATATTGCCCATACATTATACAACCTGGTTTTTAACGTGTTGTTAATTTGAACCACATACATTTCAACTTGTTTTACAATCGATATTACATCAGTCAAAATTTTATTTTTACAAAATAATAAATGTTAAAAAAATATCTCTAATAAAAGTTAGTTGAAAAATTATTATAATTTATAAATAGCCATATAAAAACATTTGACATTTTTATGACATAAAACTTCATTTTAGGTGCACAACTTCCTATATATTACTATACAACTTACTTAGAACCATCAATAATCAACACAAATTAAAATATTTTAATATTTTCTCAACCTTTAACATTTACCACTAGAAAAAAACATGTCCACCAGTTTATCTAAATAACACCACATTACCGCAATCCGACTCCGCAAAATATTTAGGAGTACATTTGGACTACAAATTACTTTGGAAAATTCATATTTTCAACAAAATAAAGCATCTCAGAACAAAATTACGTACCGCATGTACGTACCGCATGTATAGACTATCAAATCATCCCAATGTACTAGCCAATGAATTACAAACCGGTAACACTCATAGAAGACTGAAAAGATTTCATCAATCTGACCTTCAAACGAGATTCATCAATTGATAAGATGTAAATTTTTCCGGTAGGGTATCATAAAAAAAAAAATAACTAAAAGGGGGAAATGTTATATAAGTTGTATAATGCATGAGCAGCTTTATAGATTCTTTAATAACGTTTAAAAAAAAATACATTGGAAAGGATTAAATTATATCTAATATGTTCGTATATTCTATTGTATAAACACATGTTATAATAATATAAAATGTACAAAATCTATATATACATATATATATTATATGTATATACGAATTAAAGTTGACTATAATTTTATATTGTGGGCAACATCTTCTCATGTTCCCAAATAATGTAAGAAAATTAATTTGTAATTTGAGAATTTTATATTATTAAGACGGGTTGCTTAATTATATATCCATGGCAATGTCAGAATATTGTAAAATAAAGTTTTTGTAAATTAATATGACTTCTGTTGTAAAGTTTTATTTTCGAAATTTAATTTAATAAAAATTTTGAAAAGTTTGGTCAAACTTTTTTTTTTTTATATTTATAATAAAAAATATAATTTGTTTGGGTTCTGTTGAATATCTTTTGGATTTTGTTTTCAAATATTGCTGAACAAATTTACGAGTAGTTAAAATATGTAGGATAGTGTTGAATTGAACATTGACTTGACCCTAAAAAATGGATTTGCTGAACCTTTTTTTTAGATCGTTTTTGAGGGCGGGAAGACCAAAAACATTATCGAAATTTCATCATGCACGTACAGGATAGGCTAATCGGTACTTTTAGTGTGTTTGGATGAAATTCGGTACATATGTAGGTTTTTTGATTGTGCATGTACCTAATCAGATAGAGGTCAGTAGTTTAAGGGGGTCTATGTTAACATTTCCGATTCATATTTCATATATTTTAGTAGTAATTTAATTATTATTTGATTTGAATTAAATTTACTGCACATGATAGTTTCCATAGTTCAGTAGAAACCGGACTCACTGAAACCGGTAGTTCAGTAAGTCCATGTTAAAATCCCAAATTATATTTCATAAGTTCAATCCTCTATCAACTACATCATACTGTAAGTCTTACCTGATTTTAATGACGAAATGTCAAGTGGATTTTGTCATATAGTTAGTGCTCCTGAATTTAACAGTGATTAGCATCAGTAACTAATATTTTATTTATGTAATAGAAAACTTGTAGTAATTATCCCATTTCTGTTCCCTCTAGTTGGCAGCTTTTTTATAGCTCGTATATATTAAAATTCATATCTCACATCTCACAAAATTTTAAAAAAATTGTTTAATTATTATTACCAAGTATAAAGATAAACTTCTTGTAGAAGTTCGTAAATGATTGAAATATAACATTTTCTTTCTAAATAATTATAAAACATATAAATATGTACGTAAGTATTTTGATTCATATTTTGTTACTTAGTAAAATATCAGTTTTCATAGTTCGTTTTAACTTTTGGCTTCAACTGAGAGTTTCTAATTGTTTGTTGTTATAACTATGTTAAAAAAACATAGACTTTAAATTAAAAGAAAACAAAAAAATTAAAAGATAATATTTTTATAATAAAAAATCCACCTTGCGCAAAAATATTGCGTAACTATACAATCAATATCTATTTCTATTCACCCTAATTAATTTATGTAAATAAATCAGGTCAATCCTAATAGAATTTTTACTGATTGTAGTATATCACCAAAAAGTTACAAATTAATTTCTCTGTATTTATTTGTCATTTTTAACTACATCAGAAATTTTATTATCATACTTAATTGTGAAAATATTCTTTACTGATATAGATACTTATGTATATAATAAAGTTTTACAAAGTTTTATGCTGTTACTGAATTACAAAATTGTCTCAACTCAATTCTTTAATATTCTATTGTGCTTTTTGGTTTTTCAATATGTAGCATTATAATAAATGCAATGGAAGCATAAATAATATTAAATGGTAATAATCGAAAAAAATGTTAAACAATTTTCTTTTATGGCAGTTTATCTTTCTGTATTATATTAAGATTTGTCTTTGAAATGATTTCGATATAACCAAAATGTTAATCCCAAATAGAATAGAATATTTTATATATATTTTCTATATAACCTCAAGGGAGTAAATATAATACTCTAACAAGATTTCTTTCTAGATTTTCTTTTCTAATAATTGGAATATATTATAATATAATTATTAAGTAAATTCCCAAATTCTAATTATAATATATGTATATAATTACCATAAACACTTGTAATTATATATACCAAATTAATGTTGGTTGGTATATCGTTGTGGTACTCTTATTATTATTCTTTTGAAATAATTAATTTTAAATACGATTAACAAAATATAAAAAAAAATTACAAACTAATTAGAAAACGTAAGTAAACTACAAAATAATGAAAATTATTCATAAATTTACTTGTGATATGAATAATTAAATATTATATAAACAATTTATTTGGTGTTTATTTCTTTGAATATTTTGTTTAAATTTATGGTTTGTAATGAAATATTTAGGGTATTGTCGACACTGTTCTGGGTATATTCATCAAACATGATAATAATATTTGAATTGGTCTTACGATGTTATGCAAATATTATATTTCTAATTTATAAATTGTTGTTTATTTTATAAATTATTTAGAAAGAACATTATAAAAATATATTTGCAAATATTTTATAATTATTTATGAAATATTTTTATATTTTGTGAAAAAAAGTATGGAAAGATTTGATTGATTCATTTTGATTTCATAAGAGGGACCAGTAGGGTTCATGCAATTAAGTCAGAAGTAGGCCTTTTGTACCGTCATTGAGCCAACAACTTTTTCGACCAAAGCAGAGAATTGGTTTCCATCACAAAACTCTTGCTTCATGCAGTTCGTTTATGTAATAGGAAACAAAACATATGCGTCACAATGCATGAGACAGGGACAGTGCCACACAAAGTGTTCATTCATCTCGCGTTCATCTTCGCGCACTCTACATAAATATTTAATTCGGATCGCGGAATCTTAATTAGATATACCAAGCTTTTGCTGCTTTATAGGTATTTCTTGGTTACTGCTTCGTTCGGAACTCTCTAGAAACTCTTTGTGACCTTCCCATTGTTGCACGCTTGCCATAGCTGGAGATGAGTATCATTAATCCATTTTTTTAGATCCGCTTTTAGAGATATAGCGCGACACCGACTGTGGTTGTTGGTTGAGACAATTTCCAGTTGTACACATTTTCTGGCTAGCTTGTCGTTTTTTTTTATCTAAAGATTAGATTAGAATCATCAAATTCTTGGAACAGTCGCATACAAAAAATGATAATAATTTATGATTTTTTTGAATAACAATGTAGACGTACGTATTCATAAATTTGAGTATATTTGAAGAAATTTAGTAATACAATAAATGGGTGGCAATGGCAACACCATTCTTTGCAGATATATTCAGAAATTTAAGCTGGTTGTAAATATTATAAATGTAATTATATAATTTTATAATCAACAACTAGAAATATTTATTAATTTTTATAATTGGATATCAATTTTTTTTTTTAACAAATTAAAAATTGAATCAGAATTTATAACCATAACAGATTTTTTCTATTATACTTATACATAATTAATATTTACGTAACTATAGATTTTCTTTTCATTCTATGCAATCATAATTTTCTATTGAGTTTTTTTCCATTGATCATAATAATAATACGAAAGATATTTTTCTATTGTTAAGTATTGCATTTCCTTTCGTTTATGAATTGTCATAAAATGACCGACCGTACAAGCATTATTACTCACACAAATAACATACTAATACGTTATAAATGCATGTCATAAAAAAAAAATTTATATTTACTATAAATACTTTTATGTTTCGAATATCGGTTTTATGTTAGTATGTTGTCTGCGGACTAAAATCATAACTTCCAACAGGGACGATCAAATAAGGAAATAACATTATAAAATCATAAATATATTTATATGTATATATAGTAAAGAATTTCCCCCATTAAAATAAATCAATTGATGAAAATAGTGTTAAAAATTGAATTTGAAAATAAGGAGAGAGTAAATGAAAATGATTTGATAACAGTTAATTATCTACCATATTTTTCATAATTTTTTTTTCTTTTTTTGGTACCTTTATATATAATATTTAATTTTTATCTTTCGAGAAATTTTTTGATTATTTCAGCGCAGGTGTTTGTGTCTTCTTTAAAAATAAACCCAAGGACATTTTCCAATAAATAAATAATAAAAAAAATAAATAAATAAAAAAACAACAACAAGAACATCAACAGCAAATTATAAATATTTAATTAAAATTTATGGGTAAAATTTGATTATTGAAAATTTATTTTGTACACTACCACCGGATATTAAGCATTTTTACTTGACTTGACTTTGGCATAAAAAAAAGTAAAGTTTTCACATTAAAATTTTATCGTTTTTCTCTTCTTCTATTTTTCTTTTTTTTATTGTTCGTTAACCGAAATTAACATAATTTTTTCTTTTTTTTGTATTTTGTTATTCCCTTTGAAGAAAATATTTACTAGATTTTCATTTAATTTTTTAAAAATTAAAAAAAAAAAAATTATTATAGTATTGTAGATTGGAAGTACTGGCATTAATTTTTAGCTTACTGAACTTTGTCGAACTTCTTAAAATCATCTTTTTTTGACAATTTAAAAACAAATTTTAAATTTTATATTATCATTGAATTTTATAATATTGGACAAAATGTTACTTTTGAAGTTTTGTGGAAGCGTAGTGGTAGTGACCTATATTTTTTTTTTGTGAAGAGGTCGCAGTGCTCTCCTTAACGATCTATTTGTTTTGTGCGTTTAGAGCCCCTATTCCTCTTACCATTTAATAGATTTAAAGAAACCTAGTATGTTCTATACTAGCAACATTGCCGAGTTCTTCAGGGGTAAGAAGACCTTTGCCTAAAATATGTAGTCTGCTTCGTGCAAATGCCTCGCAATGGCAGAGGATGTATTCCGTTGTCTCGTTGTCATTAAAGCAGAGGCGGTAGATGTATGTATCAGGAACTATGTTATGATGCTTTCTGTATTCATATCTAGACAAAGGAACCGTTGTCACTCTAATCTAAACTCAATATTGTAATTCAGATTTTAAGATATGTAAAAATGTTAACTATTTTCTAGGAATAAATGTCTCACTATTAAAAGCCATAACTTGTTGCAATTAAATATTTCTTTACTTTAAAGAAAGTTATGGTTCCAAATCCATATACAATTATATCAGGTCCAAATTGTAATATTTTTGAAAAGGTCAAGGTTTTATTTGGACTTTAGCGCCACTGCAAACATGAAAATATTATCATATCTATTTTAAATCCATTTTCAATAAGTATTAAAGTAAGAAGTAAGCGTCTATATGTAAAATTATTGACAGCTCTTAGTCTATTAAGAAAGGAAATGATTAAAAATAAAAAGCTGCATGGATTATTCAGCTTTTTGACCAATACGCCAATGAATATGAAAATTTATTTGGAATTTTGCAGGACAATGCAGTTTTTATGCAAAATCTCTTATTTTTTTTTTTTAATTATTTGGAACAATTCAAAAAATCTAATACATATCATCATTCAAATTCTTGACTTCTCCATATCGATCGATAAATTGTTCACACTGAATTGTCCGTAAAAAAATCAGAATGTAAAAATATGGTAAAAAAAATTTATTGATTTATTAAATTGTGTCCATGTGGAAATTATTTTTTTGTGTGTGCATATTTTTTTTTTACATATTTTTGAAAAGTTAATTTTGGAAGGTCCTAATTAATTAATTAATGGAAAGTTTATTATTTTTTTCTTTTTTCTAAGTAAGAAATCTTTATTTTTTTCCATTTATTAACATCAAAGATTGTTTTTTTTTTAATGAAATATATGCATAAAAAGTCTAAAAAAAATGTTGAATTATTTTTTATTTCGTAGAAATTTCAAAAATAAATAAAAAAAAAAACGTAAAAGGTTTCTGTTTATCAAGATACATTTTTCAATTTTTAATATTATGTTAATGGAAAAAGAAATACGGTATTTATATATATATTATTAAAATGTTATTTGAAAAAAATATATCTGTATTCTGTATAGAATTAACCTAGTTTTTAAGGATATATCCATCCAGTCAGATAGCTGCCTATTTAGTATCTAATTATAAATATTTTTGTTAAATAAGGTAAAAATTATAAATATTTGATTAAATTCAGAAAATATAAATAAATATGGAAAATTATTTGGATACTGTAAGGGGCTACTCATAATGAAGTATCAACAAATTAACAAAAACTATGGTTACGTCCTTTAAATACAGTATTTCACTGTCACATTTCTTTAGCCCATACTTTTAACTATATGATTAAATTTTATAATTTGCTTTATTTTTCATAAACTGAATTAAATGTTTATTTTGAAATAATTATTCATATAATATTTCAAAAGTTAATTTAGTGTAAATTCGTAATGCAAAGGGAACTAAAGTAGTAATGCAGAAAACGAATTTACAATAAAAATAATCAATTTTCACAAGCTTAGTTCACTATGGTTAGCTGTTAATGTTAACGATATTGACATGAATAATGATTTTATATTTGTTGGAAAACTGAAATTACAACTTTTGGTAATTTTTAAATTTTGTGATATTTAAAATACAGTAGTTTATAATTGATTTGTCACACTAAGATTTGGTTAGGTAACTGAAACATTATGCAATATTTCTTCTCTATATTTAGATTAGATAATTTTATTTATTTCCATATAGATTTACAATTTTCCATCTCATTTTTTAGTTTATTATTTTAATTTATTTTATATTGTATCGGTTTCAAATTCTTATAGCACTAAATTGAAATTTATAAGACGAGCTATGTTAGTGCATACAATATCGGTAGTTCCATTAAGTAATTATAATCTTAATATGTTAGAACTAATTTTTAATTTAATTAATATTGATTAATTGGTTTATTTTAAACAGAAAATATAATGACAGTTTAAATTTAATGGCAATTAATAATCACTTTTTATTAAAATCACAAAATCGTATTTGAAATGGTCATAAAACTAATAACAATTATTTAATGAATGAATCAGAATATTATTTTAAAATTAGTTAACTATCTAAAAATTGTAAGTTAAAACGAATTTTGTAATATGAAAACTTACCTTAACAAAACAGGTTGAAAAACTAAAATAATAAATAAATTATTTTTAATTCACACTATAATAAATTAAAAACAAATCACTTAAAAATTATTCACTTGAAATGATTTTATTTATACAAATTTTTTATTGATTAATAATAAATTCAGTTTTATATTATTTAAATATGATTTTTTTATAATTAAATAAAATATTAATGAAAATTGTAACATTTTATTTATAATTAAAGGAAAACTAATATTTTAAAACATAACGAAAGTTAATTAATTTTTTTTTTTTTTGTAATTTCTGTAAATATTAAATTTTTTTTATTATTTTATTAATTTATTTAAATATCACTTAATTGAAATTCTTTCCGGGTCAATAAAGTTTATTCGAAATAAATGCAAAAAAAAAAAAAAAAAGTAGAAAAACATTAATTAATTCAGAAACTATGAATAGCCACAGGTCCTTAAAAATTAAATCATTTCATATTTTATTAATAATAATTTAAAGGAAGATCCGCTGATTTAAATCAATATTTTTTTTTTAATTCCACTTTTTGTATTTATAATTTCAAAGCGTATTCAACGAACGACGACGATTAACTGAACAAACCAAAGAAGTGCAACTAACTCCAAAGTGAACAGAAAATATCTGAGGATATATATTTTGATTTTTGTATCTGTGTTGTTGAAAAAGGATATTTGAAGCACTTGAATTAAATAGGAAAATATATATATATATATATATAAAAAGTCCTGATAACAAAAATAACTTATATTTTTTACCTAAAGGAGAACAAAAAAAAAAAAAAAAACATACATTTGTTAGTGCAGAATTGAGAAAATAAGGATAACCTGGGGAAAAAGCTCTGGAAAAATATAAACTTTATTTTACTTTTGCTAGGAATTCATTGTATATAAACAGAGATAATTATGTTGTGTGATTTCTTAACTGCGCGAAATTATAATGAGATTAGTATATAAACAAAAAAATTGTAATTTATGTTAAGCTTTTTTATGAGAGTAAATAAATTCTGGTTTTTATGTTTTCTTGGTTTGCTAAGCTTTCAAGGACATTAAGTCACATGTCCAATGTTGCTCCAAGTAAAACACTGTTGCATTTATGTATTATGTAAACCAAACAAAATAAAAATCAATGCAAGAATTATTATTTTTACATTAAATTTAGTATATATTTATATTTTCTACATAAATTTCATTATATATTTATGTATTTAAGATATTTTGGGTTTGTTTATTTATGCTTTTCTATAGTTCATTTAACTTGACAATAAAAGTATTTTGAACTTTCTACTTTTTCACAAGAAGTTATGTAATAAATACATTAAATATTTTTTTTATTATTATAATTATTGAAATTATATATTCAATAAATAATTATTTATTTTTTATATATTAATTACAAATTTGTATGAATTACAAATTTCAATTATTTAGACTTAACATCTTTTTCTTAAAAAAATAAAAATAATTTTCGTACTTGAGACCGTATAAAAATAGAAATTTTAGAGAGGGTGGACCGGGCAAGGATAAATAAAATATCCTATAAATTTTTAAATCAAATATTTTTCAAATTTTATTTCTTGTACTGTGAAAAGTTAATTCTGAAATTTTTATATTTATATAATGAAAATATTAGATTAGATTTTATGACCTTCAAAATAGGATTTGAATTTATTTGAAAATTTGATAAGATGCATATTATCACGTACTGCAAATTCTGTTAATATAGATTTAAATTAAATTAAAAAGTTTATTTGGAAGTATATTATATTGAAAAAACGATTTTAAACTCCTAAGAAATTTCAATTTTCATTAACTCATCCTTAATTCTACGCAGGCCCTATTCTTTTTTTTTATCAAAATTGTTTAAGATGTTACCATAGCATTTTTACTATAAACATTTTTTTTTTTGAAGGATTTTTTTTTTATCACTTTTTTTATGATTTGGATAACTTTTTAACTGGTTTACTTTTTTATGTGTTTTTTTTTTGTTGTAGTTATCCACTATATTTATTTTTTATGATTTGATATAAAAGAGGATATATTTTTTTGCCTAAAAATGAATATAGATAATATCATGATGGAGGCAATTTCATATTATATATATATTTACATATATATAGTTATATATGTTAAAATAAAATTGAATTTGTGTCACTTATATATTATAAATGAGTCTAGATCAATAATTCTTACATCTTTATCACGAAAATCCTTAAATTATTAGGAGGCTTTACAAACTTAAATAAAACATTTATAATCAATAATTTAGTTTTAGTTTAGTCCGATTAGGTGAGAAAACCACGAAATATGATTTTTTAGATATAAATATATTTTTTATATATAAAATAAATGATTTACAAATTTACTATAAGAAAGCAATTTATAAGTTTTAGTAAGGATATTATTTATATATAGCTTTATTATAAAGAATTATACAAAAATTGGTTCTTAATATTATAAGAGTATTTGTTCGTGACACGATAATATGATAGATATTTTGACAGGATATGGTTTATATATATTTGTATATATATAAATAAATGTTTATTATTTCTTATAAAAAAGGAGCGTCGCGGTTTTCTGATAATACTTTGACCTTTTCAATGTTATGCGTGTTAATAACATTGCAAATAATTTATTTGTTTTTATTCTAATAAAGTTTTTATAAGTTGGAAATATTTGATTTTATGTTAAAGTAAAATATTTAGAAAGGGATTTTCTTTAGTTCTGTCTTCATAAATAACATAAAATCTTTAATTTAAAACTTTATTTAATAAAAATGTTGAGTTATATTTAGTTCAAAGACATACAATCTTTATAAAACGATTGTAGCTAATTGTTAAAATTTTATATTATTATATACTAGGATAAATTAAATTAAAGTTAGTTGTGACCTTAGCAAAAATTTTTAATTTTTAATTGTAATATTGTATTACTAAAAAATCTGGTATATAAAGCGTTGGCAAGGATTTAACTTACATAATTTTAATAAGCATACATTTTCGTTTTTGAAGTATGGAGCACTGTTTTTATATTATAGATATTGCTGACATATTTTAAATTACATCTACTCAATGATATATTTGCAAATCAAAATCATATTTTGTTTATTTAAGAGCTTAAAGTTTAGTCTTATACGCTGACTGACAGTATTCTTCAGATAGGTCGAAGTTAGAACTGCAACCGTAATATAAAAATGTCAGTTACCGCAATAATAACGTTTCAAATTTAATTTTTCTTAATAAATTTAACGACATTTTTATAAATAATAATATCGAATTCGATACATTTTTATAATGTGAATCGTTTATTAAGTAAATTCCTACATCAAAGTATAAAACGTTTGTTTTTAAACATTGCTTCGTTATTGGAAAGTATTACATAATTTGTTTTATAATGAATTTTAAAAATTCTATTTTACAATATTGGTTTAATTAAAAGCGCCATTGAATGAAAATAATTGTACCTTTTTTAATTGAATTCATAGTTAATTAAAAATAATGTCCTTAACGAAATTACATTTGTTTATAACGTTATCGAATAAAATAACCAATTCTAGTCTTATCTAGTACCTTGATGCAATTCATCTACCTAAAAAGTTAGGTAGTAAGTAAAAAATCAATTCTGGCTTTTACTTATGATATACATATATAAAAATATTTTAAAATTTAATAAAAATCTATATTAATAAAAATGTTATTTTATTGAAATTGATGTAATATATGCAAAAAATTTCAAATATAAAGTTATGTAAATGCATAAATAATAAAATTATCCATTTTTTTGTCTGTCATGTTTTATACTATTTTTTATAATTTATATATTATTAATCTTATGTAGATTTTTGAAAGGTTTTGTATTTCAGTAAAATTATATTGAATCTATTATTTTGAGTAAGATTTTACTTGAAAGAATAGATTGTTTTTTAAATGTATATTTTATAAACTTTTATAGTACAAATAATTTATAAATATTATTTCAAATGTTTTACTCTTTTTTAATTTACTTGCATAACATTATGAAGAAAATTTATTATGTTTATTTTATTTAATTTTAATGAATTTAGAAAGCAAACATAACTTTTTACATTACTGAATAATAATAATAATATATATTTATATTTAAAAAGAAAAATTATATAAGATTCATAAATGCATATTTACACAAATATATTTAAAGGATAAATATTTTTAGAAGAAATACAATTATCATAAATTTCATAAGTGGCTATTAAAATAAATGGATTTATTAAATTTTATAGTTTTAAATAAATATAATTCATTTAAAATGTTCAAAATTTATATATAAAAAAAAAAATATAATTCGGATTATAAAATAAAATATTTAAATCGTAAATTTTATTTTATGAAAATGTTTATTTTTTTAAGCACTTTCTGTATTCTTGAAAATTGTATTTGGGTCAGTCTGAAATTTATGAATATATTTTTAAATTGTATATGCTTTTAAAGATTATTTATTATTATATCATTACATTTGATATAATGTATTTTTAAATATATTAGTTATATAAATAATAAATAATATTTTGTTACATAAAACATATAAAGTGTAATTGAAATTATATAAAAAATAATTGCATGAAAATAAAATTCTTTTAAATGTCCAAATTCTTACGTATAATATATTTTATCAATATGGATTTTTTTCATTTCGGTCGATTCCTCTAGACAAAATACTATTGAACCCAATTCCACTAGGAAATATTAAATGTACTTTTCAGTTCACTGATTATCGTAAACATTTTATCGAGTTCTTTTTGTTGGGCGTATTTTAACGCAGATACTTGTCACAACGCATTAAATATCTTATGATAAAACTTTTAAAATAAACATTTATGCGGAAAACTTGGTAAATTTGAAATAGTTCCACAAATTATATAGTAAAAAGGTCCAAGCTGTTGTATTTTGTGTGTAATATTTGTTCTCTTTTTGGTTAAAGGCAATGTTAGATGGCACTCACTATCGAGGAATTGTTTGTTGACAGATCCAGACATTATTCAGCAACTATTTGGTTTTTATTTATTGTTTTCGTTACGTAAAAGCCAATTAAATGTATTAATTTATTTACATTTATAATAAATTTGGTCGTTAAAAGTTAAAATGTCCAACGTAAATTATGCGTAGTGAAATTTTTCTAGTTCACAAATATTTATAAGTCCTAAAAATTTTAAAATATTTTGTAGTTCTTTCTAGAAAACCTAAAACACACAGAAATAAACAGTAGCCAGCCAGATTAAATCGTTCATTAAAGATGTGGAATGGATCTGCATGCTGTAACAATGATATAGCGTTTGGTTGGAAGGCAATTATTTGTGGGCTATGTACATCTACATGACATATTTTATGAAATTGCACTTAATATTTTTTTTTTTTTCAAATAAATTAATGTATTTATTTTTGAATGAAATTTGTTATTTTCAGCTAATTAAATAACAATTTTTTTTTAACAAAATATATTTTATTTTTTACTTTTAATATAATATTTACAAATCAATCTATTTATCTCATCTAATTCTGATTTGAAATTACAAGAAAAATAAAAAAATAAATAAATTCTTTTTACCTCTTTTTATTTGTGCCGGAAAAAAATTTACAATTTTTTTTTAAATAAGGAAGGAAGCAACAGTTTGAACTAACAAGGAAACTTAGTCAGGAAGTTAAAGTGATAAAAAATCAGGAAAAAATAGTATTCACAAATTTAAACTTTGTTGAAAACACAACTAAAAAAAAAATTGTCATATTTCTTATATTTTAAAGAAGTTATTATAATTTAAATTATGGCAAGCAATAATCTCAGCGTTTCAATAGTGCTATATATTATATTACAATTTGGACTATACAAGTTTTTGCACCTATATTAAGGCGTAAAATCGAATACGTGCTCAATTCATCATATTAAATATTAAAACCTATGTAATCAAAATGGAATTAACAATTGTCATATCGCATATATTTCAATTTGTAAATTATTGTCGTACTTTTATGTCCCACATAATTTCAATTTACGTAAAAAGGATTGAGTTTATTTAAAAAGTTATATAAATTTAATATATAAAATATTTGTTTTTGATGGTACATATTTATGTAATAAAAATAATATATAAATTATAGTTATGTATTGCAAACCAGATTGAATAAATTCTATCAAAAGACAACCTCCTATGGTTCAATATTACCTTTTTCTTTTGGTATGCCAATATTTTTGATGTTGGCAATAAATATTTCAAATTCTATTATACATTTACCAATGAAAAAAACGAATCAAATCAATAAAAAATTAAATTTAACAAATTTAAAAGTGAAAATTTAATTTTCGATTTACGAAATTATTTTATTTATTATTTCAATTTTATGAAAGTTATGATTTCATTAATAGATTAGATAATTTCGTTAAGTATATTTAATTCCATGACATAAAAATAATTAGAACTATTTTTTTTTAACTTAAATAAGTTAAATATTTTGAGCTAGGATATATATAAAGGCAAAAGAGGATCCTAAATATGAAATGAAATAATTTTAAAAAAAATATTTTAGGTAAAAAAATTATATTAAATTCAAACTGATAAAGGTGTTTAGAAAGCCAACTATTGGCAACATCATATCTCAATAAATAGAATTTGTTTCTTTACCTAAAAAGTTTTATAAAAGGTACATTATGACCACCTGGCTTTTAATTTAATGTCCTTTTTAGATAATTGTATTTCTTCTTTTTTTTTGTCTTTTCATAAAAGTTAAAGAAAATTAAAAGTAAAATTTATGTAAATTTTATAATTTTTAATTATTCGTTATTGTTAAGATTATTTAGCGAAGTGTTTTTTTCTTCAAGAGGTTAAAGATATTTTCATAATAGAGTTAATTATATTTAAAAAAAAACAAAGAATTTCTTGACTTAATTTTTTGAATATATTATAAGTTAATTGTTCTTTTTGATAAATCTTAGTTTTAATTAAATTATTTTACAGTGTCGACCAAACTGAAGTAGCTTAAATGATAATATTTCAAAAAAAAAAAGTTATTAAAATACTTTGAAATAAATAATAAATTATAATTAATAAATATAAAGTTTAACTTTTGAATAAATTTAAATTTTATATCAATTTTTTAAATATTAAACGTCTAAATTATTCAAATTTGATTATTAAATTTGGTTACATTAAGTCAAATTTCATTATTCATTTAACTATGGTTAGTATAAATAATTTTCATAGTGTCATATTAGGATATCTCTAGTGACGTATAAATAGATAATATTGGATAGACATAAAAAAGGATATTCTGATAAATATTGTAAGTTGAAAAGTATTTTTACTTTACAGGTTTCAATAATTTGGAAAAAATGTTTGTCTTTTAAATTTATATGAAGAATATAATAAATATAAATATTTTTTTTTCTTCGAATTATTTGACATGGGTTTAATATGTAAAAATGAGCATACTAATAATATTTGGGACAAAAAAAAGGTTCAGAAATAGACGTCGTTTGATTTCCGGAATTTTTAAGTAGCAAAAAATACTATAAATTTTTGTTATCCTTTTTGAAACAAGTTTTCCAATAAATATTTATTATCAAAAATGTTTTTTTTTTATTTTAAAGGAAGATGATTTAATTTATTATATGACAAATTAAATATATTTTTCAAAATTCTTAATGAAGGTGTTAGGAGAAAAATATTTAATAAAATGAATAATTATATGAAAAATTGCCATTTCATTAAAATAAATTATTATTGGATTAGATCATTTTCCCTTAGTATATAATTATTTAATTTTAATATTAGATAATTTTTTAGTTAATTATTAAACAAAAACAAAATAATCAAAAAAAAAAGAAAAAGAAAAGTTATTTTCATATTACGTTATCGTTCTATAAATATATACAACAACAAAAAAATGATTTAGTTTATGTATTAAGGAACTAACGAAAACTTCTTTCCGCAAGAAATACTAAAATTTCTAATAAATCTACGACGATAAGATAATCATCTTCATTTCTTAATTACTCCTTGCTTGTAACTTATTCACATTTTGGCAAATGGAAATCTATAAAGCAAAAAGAAAATTGTGTTAATATATAGAAAGATAATTGAAGAGCTATTTAGTTTCTTCATTTGCTTTCTAAATTGTTCGATTTAATAAATATATATAAATTATATTGAAGTCTTTTCCAAACTGATTTTATGGAATTTCGTATAAAGTATAATTATAATTCTATTACTCTGAACTTTAGACCAATTTTTTTTGTAAATTTCTTTTAAAGGCATCTCGAATATTTAATCAACCAATTAAAGGAATCTTTTATAAGGTTCCTACAGATATTATGTTATCAAAAATAAAATAAAATTTAACCAATGAATCGCAAACGTACTAAATCTTTATAGTAATTATTTTTATTCCTTTCGGGATAATTACGAGAAAACTAGTTAAAGAAAATCTGCACAAAATTTCGATGTTATTGGAAATTGATTTTTTTTTTCACGGACAAACTTTTTCAAAGCATTTTTTATTGTGCTGTAAATGGAATTCATAATATTTCTATCCCATGGTATTTCAAGCTCTAAAGGGCTTTGATATTTTTCCCAATTGCATGAATTTTACTTATTAATGTCTTGCAGCTACTTCCACTAATTGGAATTTTTTAAGGTTTTGTTTAATTTTTAAGGTATACAGTTTTGTTTAACATTGTTACAAAATTATATTAAGTAATAGTTTATTTTTGGTTAGCTGTTTTAACTTATCTTATGTTTCCAGGATACCTTAACTTACAACTCTTCTTTACTTATTTATTTCCAAACCACACAATTCAAGCTTTTGCCAAAATTATGTAGATTTACTGCTTCACAGTTTGAGTAGATGCTTCACAGTTTGATTACTAAATAATATTCATAATCTCATTCAGAATAAAACATAATATGAAAATCTGCCAGGATGAAAATGTATTTTTAAAGCTAATATATATTTTATTACCGAAAACTTTTATGGTAGATAATCAACAAATTAAAAAAATTATGCAAATTCAATTGTTAAAATTGTCACATTGAATTATCCATAATTTTTTTTTGAAGAGGATTAATTTCTTGGTAATTAATTATGATTTATGATTGATGAATTTTCAATATTGCAGAATCACGTATTTTTCATTAATAAATCTAAATATTTCAATGTTTAGTAGCGTGAATTAATAAATATTCATTAAATATTTACATATAAAATTAAATATCTCTATACTAAGTCCCCCACAGGCACAACGTTCTGATGAATGCTGTGATGGTTTGCTGGGACAAGCATTTGATGACAATTAATAATTTATGTGAATATCTTTACTGGCCACTCAATTATTAATTTCTGGGTTAAATCTCAAATTTTCATTAAAAAGGTATTCAGCAATAATAATTCTAAATTATTATTTGAATATACATTTAAAAAAAAAAGAAAATGTATGGAAATTTTTGAAAAAAATTTATGATGAAGGAAATTTTGTACTTATTTTAGTTATTTTTTTTTATTCGGTTTTCCATTTTTTTCCGTATCGATAAAATAATATGTTTTTTTTTTATTCATTTCACATTTCACATATGTGAATCTAATCAGTCTTTAGAAATCCCATGTGTGCGGTTCAGTCTCAGAATAAAGGATGAAAATTTGTATAAAATGCTGGAAGGATTATTTCCTTATTTTTGTTTATGTATTTATATAATATATAACTAACTTTTTTTTGTTTTTTTTTTGTAATACACGATGGGAATCAAGAGTGTTTATATTTTTCTTGGGAATTTTTATTGGGGTATTTCTGAAACAGACCATTGAGCACAATTCATCTATAAAAATAGCGCGCCTAACAATAGGCAATCGCACATAAATAAAAAAAAGGATATAATATTTTATATATTTTCTTGAAATCGATTTTTTTTTTTGCAAGAAAAGTAATACATACATATAAAATTTTAGCATTTTCGAAATAAATTTGAGATAATTTTAATATTTTTGGCTAATTGTCATGATATTGGTTATTTTGTAAATTACTTGGTAATTGGCAAATTATAATCCTATATATTATATTAATTACTTCAATGTATATTAAAAATTTTGTTATATATTTTTCTCATCCCAATTTTAAATTACATTCTAACAAACATTTAAATTGTAAATTTCGATTTGATATAAAAATTTATATATTGATTTAAATCTGTTATAAAGATCAATTTTATGAAACCTTAACAAGGATATAAAAAAAAATCCCAAAAAAAAAAACAACGAAAATTTTAAATCATTTCTAGAACAAAATAACACGAAAATTTATTCATGCAAAATAAATATTGCAAAAAAGATTGTTAATTTAAACAAAATTATTGTCTCATTTATTGAAAATTCTTAAAATTTTCAATTTTTTTTTCAAACATTTTTTCTTATCTTAATTTTATCTTTATTATATTTGTTTTTATACTGATGAATTTTTATCTTATTTAATGTAAATATATATATAAATCCTGGTAAGACAAAGTTTTAATTGCTTTCATTTTCAAGTTAATTAAAATTCAACAGGTGGTTCGGTAATTGACTTGAAAGTCTGGTGAATTTTTAACCAATAATAATTATAATTATCTGATCTTTTTTCGGATATTTATTCAAAGTAAATAACAAAACAAAAAAAAAGATTCTTTTTGTTGTTTTTAGGAAATTTATCTAAAAAAAAATTTTTTTGTTTATGGTAATATTTGATAATCATCATAAGAAGGATAAATAATAAAATACGTTTTTGTTGAATTTGTAAAATATTGAAAATTATTTTAATTAAAGAATAATTCAATTATAAAAACACTCAATATTTTTAAAATTAAAATGAAAAATCAAAAAAAAAAAAAAATAATCTAAAATTAATTTTGATTTTAATTATTATTTGAAATGATAATTTACTTTATGTAACATGAATTTTTACTCTATAGTTTATGAGGTTCATTATTTTATGTAATTGAAATTTTAATTAGATTTTATTTTAAAAGTGCATTTTAATGGGCTTTTGTATATGCATATAAATAAATTTAAATCAAATTTTATTAAACTAAAAGCAAATATGTAAAATCATTTTACCTAAAAATAATTCGAAAAATTCATACGAACACAATTAAAAACATAATATAATAATCTTTCTAATCAATTTCAGATAAATTTCTATCAACATATACGAGGAGTTCATTCCATTTTTGTAAGATTCAATAATTTAATCTATACTAAGATTTACACGTTAAAGTTCCTAGTTGAATCTTCTTAAAATTGTATATAATAAATTTAGTAAATTGTTTGTATATACATAATAATCTTGTAATAGTGAAAATAGTAAAATGTTGTTGGGGTTGGGTAATTCGTCTTAGGAAAATTCAGCCCAACCTAAATATATTAAGAAATTAAGACAAAAAATGTTGTATCGAAAGTTTTACTTTTTTAATTGCAAATATGATGGAATGTGTTCAAGATATTTGAGATTAATAGAATTTTCATAATATTTGATTTGAATATCCAGAACAAAAACTAGGTTTGGCCCAATTAAAATAAGAAATTCAATCTAAAATATTTTGGGCGAATTTCATTAAGTCGGTGTTCATGAGATTAATTCACTCATTGTCGTAAGTTTCATTTTTTTTATATAGTCGGTAAATTTATTATTTTATCGATATATTTATGGCATTTTTCTAGAAAATTTAGATACACTTTGTTTTAATATTAAAATTTATGTTCCGATGAAATATGGACTATTTTTCCTGATTAAATTGACGAATAAAGAACAAATTGTAGTGGCTTACCAATAAAGAGAGACCAAACCAATTAAAATAAATAAAACCTATTACCACACACTGACACATTTGAATATGCATTTTTGGATTAGATATTTTGAATAAATCAAGCTGCTAGGCAGAATATTGAGGTCCAATGTATATCTTATTTCAGTTAATGGCAGGCTAATTTAAAGCATTATATTTTTTATGTATAAATTATTTTTAATAGCCTTTCAATTGTATTTAAAATACAATTTGAATATGAAATTTTTGTTTTATTAACTTTTGCAGCATATTCAAAAGAAATTTTTAAAATAATAATAATCATTCGAAATCGAAATTATTTAAAATGTGAATTTAATTTTTTTAAATACGATGAAAAAAATTCATTTGACAAAACAACAAATTTCTGTTTAACTATCTTTAATTAGCGATTCTCATATATTCTGTTTGACGTACATTTAGATATTCAATTAGTTAATCAAAAATGTCTGGGCAATTAAATATATAATCATAGATTCAGAACAATTGTTAACAAATTAATAAATTCTATAACAAGTGAGCATTTTTTAGCTAATCAATGATTGATTTTAATTGGTGGTAAAATTTTAATCGGAAATTATGTAATCTATGATTAATCCAATGTCGTCATAGTAGGTGAAATCATAATATATTAAAAATTAAATTGAAATTAGCACGATAATATTGGTGGGATAATATAAAATGTAAAGATATTTAAAATATCTAATTAAGCAAAAACTCGTAACTGTCGAAAAAATTGTATAGCTTTTTCAAATACGATTTTGAATCAGTCTATGATATATATATGTCTGTAATTCTGAAAGTAGCTATATAAACTGCTAATTTTCTTTATAGTCTCCGAATGGATAGCTTCATAGAGGATTACATTAATTTGATTTTATAAAAATTCTATTATAAAATAATATTTTTTTTTTTTTCATTATGTTTCGTTTTGTATAACACATAATGTGAGAAATATTTTAAAATACTTATATATATTCTTGTCCTTATTCATATTTTTTGTGGTATAGAATTATTTATAAAATCTTAATAAAATCCTTAAAAAAAGGAAACATGAAATGGCTGCTCTTAACTATCAAAATATAATGTAAAAGTGTCTTTCAGATATAATAAAAAATTATAATATGTAATGATGTATAACATTGAATAAAAAAAAAACAAACATTAGAAAGGACATACGCCCTTCTAACAATGTAATAATAATTTAAAAAGATAGAAACAGCCACAAGAATCACCCGCAGGATATTTGGTATATACTATGATACAAAAATTTATTATTTCTTTGTTTGTATATGTGAATTTGAATTGATATCATAAATTTTTGAAAAAAAAAAAAAAAAATAATAATAAAGCAAATACTTTTATTCGAAAAGCTAACAAAGCAAAAATTGAAATAAGAAAAAGAAAGAAAAATAAAGAAAATTTTATGTAAAAAGAAAATCATTTTATATAAAAGAAATTTTATGTATATGTATTTATGTTTGTAAGAAAATGTGTGGTATGATTTTCATTTAATTTCAATTCATTTTGTAGGCCCTCAAGCAGAAAGTACACACAGAAGGATATTTTTGTGATGAAGTGCGACTATGATGACAATACACTTTGTAAATTTATATCTTTAAACATACATATATATATATATATAAAGAGTGGTTATATGCTAACAGGTCCTTATTGCCTTATACTTATGGTGATTAAGGATTATATTGCTTTTTATTATTGAAGTATATAACAAACTAAATTTCTTAATGGACTTTTGATTTATATTAAATTTAACATGGTATTTGGCCATTTTACATAATCATAAAGAATTTTTATGTTAACAAGAGAAATATATTTTAGAAATTATTTGAAATGAAAATCTTTATTTCATTTGAATAATCCAAAATATATTTATGTTCATAATAATAATAATAATAATAAAAAAATATATGATAAGGACAATTGCAGTACATTTATCCTTCATTATAGTTATCACGCATAGCCATACTAATATATAGTCATTTCAAATAAATAGGCTTTTTGAGGGCAGACATTTATATATTTATAGATAAACCTTTGTAAAATTTTATAAAATATTTTAATGGAATTTTATTTAAAAGATTAGACCCTAATTATGATTAACAAAACTTTTATAGCTGGTATCGTATTAGTAGTTCATTTTTAAATAAGGATAAATACTTTGCAAGGACTTTTATGCGTAAGTTAAAATATGATAATTATAATTATATAAAATTGATTTAATAAATGTCAAAAGAACAAATTCTTCAATTGATTTTGGCATATATGTTTTTTTTGATACAAAACTTTCTTTTGTAAAACATACTCGTATTAATATAACTAAAAAAAATAATTATTATTTGTTGGGCTTTGTTTAACGTCAGTCTCGTGAATTATATGATCCTTTTTTTATTAAAAAAAAAATTATAACCTTTATCCGTCCTATACTAGAGTCTTATGCAAATAGTGTTTTTCAACCATTAATGATATCATCTGTTTATAAAGATAAATGTTTCAGTTTAAACTAAATTGTTTAAAGATAAATTTAATGTATATTTGTTGATTCAATCATTCAATAATTAAATTATTAATATCATTCTTGTTAAATAACATTTAACATGTTAAGAAACTTCCTTATAATAGAAGCAATTTTTATTATATTAAATTTTAAATATAAAATTAATTCTATTTATTAATTAAAATATGTTATGGTCAAATTTTATTTGTAAAATTATTATAATTGGGAATATTTTCATTATGGTCAAAATAATTTAACTTTTTGGTTCAAATTAATCATAAAATAATGTGGTGAAATACCATATTATAATAAAAATCAATTTATGTTAATTTCAATAGGTTTTAATATTAATTATATGTACAATTAACGCTGTTCATATGATTGAAAAATAAATGTAGCATTTAATGTTGTCTAAGATCTAAAATAAATTTGGATATAAATAAAATTTATCCTTATTTAATTAAATACTAAATAACAAACATAATAACAAATTTAGTAATTTAAAATTTAATATTAATTTATAATTTATTGATTAAATGAAAAAAAAAATATTAATTTATTCATATTACTTCGATGTTGAACAAGCTTTGAAATATTCCATGAATATTTCGGCAGTTCTCAAGTGTCGAAAAATATTGAGTGTTGTTTTAAAAATAAGGAAAATTCTTCGCTATGGTTCAGACACTTAATAGAACTAATACTTAAAATATCAAATGAACGAAGTTCATTTAAATTTGAGCTTTGTTTCCAGCTCGACTGTAAATTATGAAAGTGTAATATACAAATATACTAACTGTCGATAGATATTGTTTTTATAATTTTCTATAAAAGGGCTGGGTAATCGACCCCAAAATCGGATTTGAAAATGTAAAAATTATTGCTATACGTTTTATAATCAACAATAAAGACGAACAAAGACGTTGGACACTCAGCGTGAATTCTGCCTCGCTGTTTGATGCGGTTTTTGTATCTAAAAAAATGTGTCTTAATAATATATACTTATAAGCAAACTCATTATTTTGATACATTAAATTATTATTGGTTGGTTTTCTATAATGTACTTTGCTTATATTATTTCATTTCTGTTTTTCATTCTAATCCAAAATAAAAAATTCCCTTACAAAATTTAATTGGATTTTAAAAAATATCTTATTGTTTTCACTTTTTTATATCATTTTTTCAAATATATATTTTAATAATATTCGGTTTAGGACTTTATATACACAAATCCGTATCTATACAAATCCTTATGATGGAACAATATTTAAGATTTATTGAAATAAGATTCAAAAAGAATTTACAAGAAAATTCGTAGCAGACAATAATAATGCTATAATGTGGTTCATTTTTTGGGTTTGAAAAAAAAAAAATGAAAATGTAATGGACTTAATCATTTGAAATTGTTTTTAGAAAATCGTTTTTTTTTTAATGTTGGGGCTCACAGTATAAAAAAAAATAAACAAAAAATAAAAAAGAAACAATCTTAAAAGTAAAAACGTAAGCATATATTTTCTATCTGAAAAAATCGAATAGGTTTTTTTATTTCTATTGATTTTAAAAAAGATATTTATTTATATATGATAAAAGGGATTCTTATTTTTATTTTTTATGTTCAAATTATTCAGATAGGAGATTTAAATTAAAAGTTTTTTTTGAAGACAATTATTTTTTTTGTTCCTTTTTATGTTTCTTCCATAATAATTTCGCCTATGGATAAAATTTTTGTTTTTTGGATTAAATTAATTTTTTTAATTGCTGTATTAATTTACACATTAATTGTATATATTAATTTGTTAATAAATAAAATGATAAATGAGGCTATTAGTGAACTCTTAGTCATTTACCCAGTATTAGGATAAAATTTATCAAATGCGAAGAATCTGATGGAAAAATTGGTAACATGCAATACTACTCTTCGAATGGCTATGTAAACTCTAAGAATGTAAGTAATCAAAAGTTTTCCCAAATATGTAGAAGACAAATGACAGATAAATATAAGGGAATTGTCAAATCAGCGAACATCATCGTGAGTAAAGACTATATAAGGTTGGGATTGATATACCAACTTGTTCTAATAGGTTGTGTTATAGAGAAGAAAGATTTTGAATAACTTACCTACTTGTCCTCTGTAATTATCGTTCCTACGGGAGAGTGCTAAATTCTAAAATTACCTGATTGATGTATGTAAAATCAATACAGACATGGTGATATAGGATGTATCGAGATGTAGACATCATCAATAAGACGGTACAGTGGGCTGATTATTGTACGGATACCAATCCATTTCATTTCAATTCATATAAATCAACCAAACAATTATAATTGCTAAAAATTAATATTTTTTATGATTTTATTTTAAAAATTTAATTTTATTAATTATACTTATTAATTCTAAGTATTCGATAAACCTCTTTGCAAAATATTAAACTCAATAATTTTTCAGCATTTCAAAAACTACTTCCTAAAATTTAAATAAGCAAATTTTGATAGCAGGGAAGCTAATGGAGCTCTCAAGATCTATATCAAATTGTTACTAAGTCGTTTTTTGAGAAGTTTATATTTATTTATTGTTAGCTTGTGATCCAACAAAAATAGCTATTCCACCTCAGTAGTTTGATAAAATCCAATTGATTATATTTTTTTTAGAAAATGATTATATCAACATTAAAGATTATGATTATAATAAATATTGCGATTATTTGTTCAAATAACACCCACACAGTCAACAAAAGTGCAATGCATGAAAATATAATTATATCAATAATCAATAAGTTCCAATATCACAGAACCAAAATGTATAATGTAATTTAGGACAAAGTCCCCGAGCTCAATTAAAATATGTAAAAAAAGTGACGGTAATTCATTTAATTATGTACTTTATAAAATAATTTACTTTGTAAAATTGATATATAATTTAATTAATACTGAAAATTCAATATATTTTCAAGGATTTAAAATTATTATTTTAAAAAAAAATAATTTACCTGACCTAAAAATTTAAATAAAGGTTTATACAAATTTGATATATATTTAACAATCTTTAACAACATAATAATATAGTAAAACTTTACAAAATCAATTGACCATAATGAAATTTTTGCCATCGGATATTTCCAGGACTTTTACACAATTTTGCCGAACAATTTATATTTATAAATTTAAATAATAATAATAAAATGAAAAATAAAAATAAAAATTTATAAATATCACCAGTATACAAAAACCAACAAATTATGATTATAAATTCTTAAAATAGCTCTTGATTATAGTTAATTTTAGGATTTTAAAAGTAAAATATTCTTTTATTTTGAAGAAATTAATTAATTTAATTCTAAATTTATAAAAATATTCTCAAATTCATATTAAAAATTTACATTAAATTCGTAATTAATAGTCAAAACCATAAATTTTTAAAAAAATCAAATATAAAAGTAATCATTAATTTAGTATTTCATTTAGCAATCACATCAATTTAAATAAAAAATTTCAATGTATAAACTCATTCCATCGAATCAAAAATTATTTATATCAAATTAATTTATATTTTACTAAAGCATACCGAATATAATAGTCTATATTTATACATCAAATTCACATAAATATATAATTTTTTGTTGAAAAGTTAATAATTCAGAGATCTATAATATAGATACATTTTTTTTTTAGATATCACAAAATTTTATCCAATTTTGTGGCTTCAATTTTCAAATTACCTTGAACTGTTATGTCTGTTGCGTGTTGAATTAGGGGTACAACAAAATTATTATCAGAATACATTTTTATTTTTTACGATGTCGATAGAAAGATAGAAAATTTCTCTTTAAACGGAAATCACTTCAACAATTTCCGTGAAATTTTTTATGCACGTAATTTTTTTGACATCATCATCATACCCAATAAAAACCGCCAGTGATTTAACCAAAATATATGTAAAAAAAAAATATTCATTACAAAAATTGCTTCTTTTTATTTTTGTTCCTAAAAATATTTTATATTTATGTAGATATAATATTGGAAATTTATATAATATGTAAGTAAATTTTCAATCAATTTGTGAGAATTGAATATATAGTAAAACTGATAAAAATGAAATAAATTTTATATCTGCGAAATGATTTCTTTAAGAATTTATTTTTGAATTTCAATTATTTTGAAGTGGTCACAAATTTACTCATTGAAATTTAACTTATAATCGAATTACAAATTTGTCTATATTTGAAATATTACATAATTGTTAAATATGTAAAATTCAAGTAAAATCAAATAAATTTTTATAATATTTTAAATGTTTTGTATTAATATTAATAATATTCGGTACGACTTTAAATAAGAGCTTGAAAATAAAGTTTACCTGTACATAAAGCAATTAGGCCTGAATAGAAACATAAAAATAACTAAATTTGTGACTGTAAGTCATTATACATTTGAAGATAAACCCATCGAATGTGTTGGAAATCTCATAGTGCAAACTGGAATTTAGATGAAGAGATTGGATTGACTTGGTTAATAGAAATATCTTAACAGAAAACTTTGATAAAAAATTCTAGAGTTCAATATCTGGTCTATATTGTTATAAATGGCATGGAAGCATGGACGCTAAACATAACAACCATGAATATGTTTGAAACATTTGGGATATGGAGTTATCATCATTTGCATAAGTCTTGAATTTTGAAGTTTTAAATAGATTATAAAAGAACTGCTTGTGTGTTGTGTGTATAAAGCAGCAACAAACTGTTTATTTCGACATTTTATTATGGAAGGAAAAATCGAAAATAAGCTTAGAACAGATGGAAAACAAATCTCTTGGCTGAGAAACATTAGGCACTGGATAGGATTAGAGAACAAATTACAAGTAGTCATGAAGATTACGTTCGCATTAATGGATATTTTAATAACGCTAACTAATGTAATCGCCAACAATCAGAACTGGTTAAAAAAGCAGAATTCTTGATGAGTTAATAGGTGCAACCTCTTATAAGGCAATACATTTAAATTTTTTGAAATCATGCGTTTCAATTTAAATATATATACACACATCCGTAATATTAATCAATCAATGGAAATCTTTTGATAAATTTGAAATTGAGTGTAAACATCAAAATCAATAGTTTACAATGACATTTCACCTATCATAGAAATCTAATTGACAAATTATCAATTAATTTGCTGTCAATATGGTATTTGATTGGTCACCAATTAAAATCATTTGTGATGTTAATTAAATTTTCATTTGAAATGGACAAACAATTAAAAACTTACATCTTTAGTGCTAAAAGTATATTCAATCTGAAATAATATATAAAATCATGATTTGTCCTACAAATATTATGGATTGCCATATAACTCCTAATAATATTGAAGAACATTAAGAAAATTTAAATCTAATTGAATTTTTCTATGTTATTCGTAAGTTTATATTAAATTTTATGTTACACAATTTTATTTATAAATTGTATATTTATAACTTTTTGAAATTAAAATTGATTATTTTGTAATTTAGTAATTTTTCCAAGAGTAGAAATATTCAAATACCTAACTTTTTGAATAAATTAATACATAGCTTAACGTAAAAAAAGCATTTATATAAAATCCATAAAGAAATATCTCAGCTGTAAAATTGTATTTCCCCTTGAATATATTTTTGCATATAATTCTGCAAAGTTTTGAATAATAAAAAATCTGTCAATGTTGAAAACTGCACGAAAAATTAGCTTTTAAAGATGAAAAAAGAGAAATTTAATAATATCGTTTCAAGATTGTTCTATATATTTATAATAATAGTGAAAAATCTTGTTGAATATTTCTATAAATCTTAAGTGATTCCCTGTTTTTCTGCTATATAATTATGATGCAACAATCATCAGTTAATGAAAAATAACATAAAATAATATATTTTATTATACAATTGTAAATTGTAAAATTTTATAGTTTTAAAATTTAAATATGTATTATATTAAATTATATAAAATTTTAATATAAAATCAAATTAATTTTAATTATTATTTAGGTATTTTTAGTAAAAATTTCTGTAAAAAGAATAATTATTTTGTTTGAGTAAAAATTTATTTTTTTGAAATCTGATTATTTTTGGATTTCATAAATATTTTAAGTGATTCCGATTACTTTTACTATGCTTTGTATAATTATGACCCAAATTTCTGGAAAAACTTTTTCATATTTCTAACATAATTTAAATGTTATAACATGATTGCCTAGTTTACATTTTTTTTATAAGAATTTTTTAAGAATTGAATTCTTTGATCCTTTTTACATTTTTCATACTATATGATTAGTTTTTCCTTAACATTTCATTTTTTTTTTTGATTAATTCAAATAAAATGATTTGATGCTATACATAAAGTAAAACATTTTTCGCTTTGTTAAATTTATATTACATTTATTACATAATATTTATTGTAGTGGATCATTAACAAAAATGTTATTGTTTTAAAATCAGTTACCACCTTTATCATGTTTGAAAAACATCCTTTTATATATTAATATTATGTAGAAAATTGTATAATTTACAAAATAAAAACGATATATAATAAAATATGTTGGAAAGTCTTTTGGTGAATTGGTGTTACCGTCAATGGTATTATAATATGTAAAGAGAAAATATTCAATATTATTAATAGTGTTTTTAAACAAACAAAACATTATTCAAAGAATTTTTGGTTTTTATGTTTTTTTTTAGCAAAAATTCTAATATTGAATATAGTGAAACATGTTGAGGTTTATTTGATGGTCAACAGGTGGGATAATTTTAAAAATATATTGATATATGTATAAATGTTTCTATAAAATACATAAGTATATATTCGATTTACATTTATTATATCATTAAATGAATGAATACTTACTGTTATTTAATATACTTTTAGAAATCAATAAATCTTAGATACAATTTTAGAAATACATTTCTAATTTTAATACTTTTTTACATATTCTAATTAAATTATATTATCTCAAAATGTGGATTCCAATTGAGATTTTGGATATACAAATAACATTTTTGAAGAAGTATGTAAATAATTAGAAAAGAAGATAATATAAATTCATTTATACAATTCTTAGAAACTAAAAAAATGTAATTTTTTACACACTTACGAAAATAAAATTACTAATATTTACGTATCAAATCTAATTATTCAAAAAGATGTTTTATATTATATAAGAATTATATCCTATGCCATACTTTGACAACCCCTGCACTTAATGAATGATAAAAACTGGATTACGAAAGACATTAATTAAAGTTTCACTGGACAAAATATATAATCAGAAATAAAAATATCTAGCCCAATATAAAGAAAATCCCTGTCTCTACAGTAAATTCTAGAAAAAATGAAAAATATATTCTATCTTTTTTTTTGTTTAACTGCGAACTAATAACAGATACAGAAAAATTAATAAATATACACGTCAATTATTGTAACGATAAATTATATGAACTAGGTTGCTGTCAGAAGTACCAATATACAATTTATGAGATGCCATTGCAACAATAATTATAGATATATTAAATGCATAACTTAATATAAACCGTATCAATGTTCTTTCATAAAAATACCCAAAAGCATTATAGTACAAGTTGTTGGGTTGGTGCATCCAGTAAATTGGAGAGAGTGTAGCTATTTTAAAGATTTTATTAAAACAAAAACCTAAAATTACATAAAGAAGAATACTGTTAATAATATAAAATAACATAATCTAGAGAAAGTACTAAAGTACTAAGTACTAATCATATCTCTTTCTCATATAATTTTGCTATTATAATGCATATAATTTTGGTATTAACCTATCCTTGATACTGTGAAGCCGATGATAATTTCATTACAGACTGTGCGAGATATTAAACGATGATAATTTCATTACAGACGAATTGTTTATTATTTGATTTATATAAACATTAATCTGAATAAAAACCAATTTGATGTCTATATAGTTAAAATATTTACTTACAAAAACATTAGAATATAAAAAGAATTGAGAACTACTTTAAAAATCTAAGTCATTAACAAATAATTGCAATAAATTAAACATAATTTTTTTTAGGTTTCTTCAAACATTAATTCGGTGTTTTTTTTGTGGGGGTTTGGAGCTGGGAGATTTAAAAATACAAGTCTGTAGCTTCATGGAAATCTGAAGATTTCTGAAGAATAATTAATTTATGTTTTAGATTATTATCTGATTTCAATGAAATTTGGTACACAAGTTAGTTTTATAATCTAGTTTGTGTCTTCGTGCCGGTAGCTTCAGTGCATCCTTATTCAAATTTCGAATTATATAAAATACATAATTGGTGTCTTAAAATATACGAAATTTTTAACAAAGCAGCGTTTTTTACATAAAACTGTTTGTTACAAAGGTATAAAACACTATTGAACATAATGAACCTAACTACGAGTTTATGCTACCCCTAGTTATATTTATAATAAATTTGTCGTAATTTTGTATTAACATATTAATTTAAATTTTGTGTCTAAATATTTGTTATTAAATTATATTCAATCACGAAATTTTTGATGAATGATGAAGGAAAGCTAACAAAAATTGTAAAATTTGATTTCTATACATTTCAAAAATGTTTTTCATTTATTTCACACCAATCGATAATGTTTCTGTTAAAAAAACAAAAAAAAAAAATCGTTTTAATTTTATATATCATAATCGAAAAACATAATCGCAGCAAAATTTTATTATTATTATTGAAAGTAAATTTTTGAAAAACTGACAGATGGGAGGAATTATGCTCAAGTAAATTTTGTTAACTTTTTGACATTTGATTGATTGATTGATATGACGAATTTTTTATACGAAACATAAATCGCAAAATAATTTAGTGATTACATATAATAATTTTAATTCTTTAATTTACTAGGCGAAAACTTTCAATTTCCTTAACAATTTCAGTAATATTGACAACAATAATAATTTTATTAAGAGCTATTGCTTGATTGAATCAAAAAAATAGAGTATATGTCGATCTATAGACAGTAAAATATTGATTTTTGATTATGTAACCTTACGAAATTCAAATAGTCCCACTTCCAAACCAGATGAAATTTAAAATAGTTTGTATTTTAAAGAACTAGTGAAAATTAACAATATGTAATCAATCCAAATTCACAATTGTTTTGGATAACTAATTAAATCTTTATATGGAAGTTCCCTATTTTATCAATAATTTTATCCTTTTCATAATTAATTGCTCATGTGATTCTTAATTTTAAATAATTATGCTTTATAGGAATTCATAATGTAATATATTAAAATTAATCTAATGTTATTAAAAACATTATTTTCATTATAAAACTGTCTTTGATGTTTAATAAATATTGTAATAACTAAAAAATTTCAACGAATTCTGAAAGCACTTCATCTACCAAATTATATTAAATATTTTTGTTTATCTATCAACCATAATAAATAACTCAATGATATGGAAATTATAATATTTGAGAAATGTGTTAGTGGTTAGCCGAAAATGAAATATTTTTGGCGTTGTTATTTTGCTATGGTTAAATATCAAAGTATTACAATGAAATTTACATTGTGGATATATTTTATATATAATTTTTAATTCAATCATTATATAAATTTTGTGGTTTCTGTTTAAATGTATATCAAATTCAGTAAAATTTATATTCAGTGTAGTGGATTATCAAACATCCACAAATATTGTAAACATTAATTATCTCGACCTCGATAAATAAAAATTCTTCCAATTATGGTATCGTGCTTCATATTCCATTTGTGATACACATAGGATTATTGGTATACTTTCGATAACACTTTTAAGAATACTTTTGACAGAACGCTTACAATATGAAATCCTAGAGGTCTAACATTTGTTTTGCAAGACCCCAACATCAATTTTCCAACATTATACCTAAAATATTATAAATTTTAAGAGTTAGCTATATTAATTTTGAAAATTCCGAATTGCTCCAACATTTTTAAATATAAATGCTTGCAAAATACAGACTTGATTTAACTGAGAAGATGCATAATATTAACATTCTGAAGAAAGATGTTTTAGACAGCACAATTTCAAGGATATCATTCTATTTAATATCTAAAGAACCAAGGTCCTACTGAAAATATTGTCGGCTTTATGAACATTTCGATTTTTTTTTATTTTATCAGTCACATATTTTTGAATTAGCCATCAAACAATATTGGAAATGACATTAAAATCAGGCTTCATTTCTGGTAGTAATTTTAGATGTAAAATATTCAAATAAAAGGACATCAAATTAATATAGTTTAGTTTTTACTTTACCTATGCTCAAAATATCATTAAAGACTTACTGCTACTTCTAAGACCTGGAAAAGTATTTTTTGTGAAAATCGAAATTTCTATTTTTTTTCTATTCTTAATTTCATGTCCACCACAATGCTTCACATTTTATATTAGAGATATGAAATAAAATAGGAAATAAATGAATTATAATTTATAATTTTATTTATTAAAAAATTTATAGTATGTATTTGTATTTGGGATACAGCATAATTATGTAATTTATAGTATTTATTTTACTTCTTATTTATTGCATTTTTAAATTAAAAACGTAAATATTTATAGCTTACAAATTCAGTTTCATAACAAATTCTAAATTTAACAGAAAAATTGTAAATTAAATTATAATTTACTAAAATTATTCTCTAAAATTCTTTAACATCAAAAGGTTTTTTAGAGGAATTTCTGGTGTATATATATGAAAGTTATTCGGGTATTTTGTCAATCTTAATGTAAAGATTGCAAGTAAATTTTATATATTAAGTCAGGTATTATCCCTAAATACCAAACAAAATATTATAAGATCTAGAATATTATTATGAGTTCCAGTGGAATTAAAATTTAAGAATTATATTAATAAATTCAAAATATTTAATTGAAAATAAATTGTTTAGTTCAAATTTATATCTTTATTAATGTTAAATACAAAAAGACTAAAAAAAATCTTTTATTTATAGATAAAATTTGTTTTTGTTTATTTCTCCTAAGTAAGTTCAATAACAATTCGTAAAACCACTAATACCACAGCTCAGATAGTTGAAATATATTTAACTTATCTCTTTCCGTTCAGTTTTTCATTTACTTCTAATTGTATATTAAATTTAAACAAGTTAAGCGAGTTTTGTTGAAAGCAATAATAAAAAAATTAAATTCGCGATCTCATCAATTATTAATTTACAAATTTCATTTTTAGCAAAACAAAAAAATGATTAAATTTTAGTTAGTACTTTATGAATGCGTCATAAGATCGAGTTAAAAGAATTTCAAAACAAGTTCAAGATTTTATGTATTTTTTTGTGGTCACAATTTTTTTTATTAAAATCATATTTTTTGAATATCAGAACTTTATAATATAAATTGACCGAAATTAGTTTAGAAAGTTGTGATAAGAAAGTTGGATTTTTATTATATATTTTATTTAAAAAACCACAAAGAATCTAGAAACATGTAAATTGAAAAAGTGATATAAAAATATACAGTGAAATACAAAATTAATGTTTCAATGAAGTAGTTTGTAAAATTCTTAGTCGGTTAGATATAACTTAAGTGATTGAATAAGTTTGTTATAATTGATGATTTAATGAAATTATTCATGTTGTTAAATTAATAATTTAAACTACAAATATGAAACTATAAATTTAAATGTTTTTTGCAAAGCATTGCTATAGACTAATCTTCATTTTTTGTTTTTGTCTTCTTAAGATGTCTTTAAAAATATAACTTCGTATCAACAATTTCACAAAATAATTTCGTGCAATAAGTCAATTCCAGCACATAAGAAATTGTTAGAACTATTTAGACTTGCAATATCTTTAAATAATTATTTTATATTTTAACAGACAACTTTAAATTTTGTCACTGACTATAAAAAATTGTAATATAAATAAAAAAATTCTTTGAGTTTTTACTTCAATTCATTTGGTATAATTCATTGGAGTTGAACATTTCAAATTCTACTCAGCTGAAATAAATTTATATTCATATAAAACTTTGTTTAAAAATAAAAAATTAATAAATATAATAATTATCACAAAAATAATTAATCATGAATAATTTATTTACATTTTTATTTATATTTTTTACTATACAACAAAATTTAGCCCAAATATCAGAATGTAAAAATGTTGGTGATTATGTGAGTAAATAAAAATAATTTAATTAAAAATTTATAAATTAAATTATTAATTTTTGAAATTCATTATTTAATAAAATTGATTTTCTTTAGTGTATCAATCATTGGGATTGTTGTTCAAATAGTTGTTTAAATTATTTATATAAATGTGTCGGTAAAGACCAACCAGCACAACAAATATCTAACCAAAATTTAATTTCTGAATCATTGAATATAAATCCATCTGGAATTCCCAATAATCTTAATTTCACTTCATTGGATGTATTATTAGGAAATGTATTTCCATCATCAGATAAAATACCATCACAAGAAAATCAAAACCAAATAATGACAAATACAAGATTTAGTGAAAATGATAATATTTCAGTGAAGCGAAATTCTAGTTCAACTGATGATGATGATAATAATAAATTATCTGATGCTGTACCTAAATGCTTAGAAATAGGCGAGCATGTAAATGAGTTTTGTTTTTAAAAAATAATTTTTGGATAAACTTAAATTTTTTTATTAATTTTTTTAAAGTGTACTCGAAATGAGGAATGTTGTTCGGAACGTTGTCATGGATTTTTACATCAATGTGTCACATAAAGTAGAGTGATAATTATTAATTATGTTTAGATTTGATATCATAATAATAAAGTTTAAAAATATTAAAAATAATATTATGAATAAATATTTTATAAATATGTAACAAAGTTTTTATTTTAATTAATGATGATGACGATGATGATGGAGATGATGAAATTTTTGATTAATTTTGGAATAACTATGAAGAGTTGCATTGGAGCGATACTTTTAGTTGGTCCATGCTAGGATTTCTTGTTTATGTGAAGAACTTTTCAAATAATAAAAGAAATTTCATATTTAAACGAAATTTGGTAGATTTAATTTCATGATTATGCACTTAGCTACCCAGGTATGGGCTAGTAGCTTCAGGGGTAAATACTAAAATTTAAGATTAATATTAAATTTCGCATGTATGATATTTTCCTCATGCAGTTGGTGCTTGTAAAATTTGACATCGATAATTTAGTGGGTGTTAAACTTCCTAATTAAATTTCATATGTTAAATATTCTACATTTTATAGTAAATTGTCACCCAATTTCAACAATATTTCACACACAAGATCATTTAGTTTATATAGTTGGTGCACCACAAATTTGTAGTCAGTAGGTTTACTGGGTTCGTGGGTAACTAATATAGGAGCAGATTAGTTTTTTAAATTATACTTTGGCATATAATCTTTATCCAATTACAATGAAATTTGATACACTTTTTTGTTTTATAGTTTGTGTCGACCCGAAATTATAATTTAATTTACGGTCGACAGTTTCAGTGGCTCCTTATCAAAATTTCGAATTATATAAATTGCAATATAATTGGTTTACAAGATGAGAAAATTTTAGTAAATCACTATTTGTTACAAAACAGTGTTCAACATAAACTGTTGAACCTAACTACGAGTTATCCACACCCCCTATTTAGTAAATAAAAATTTCTTAAGGTTATAGTATTTGGCGATTCAATAACACCTAAAAATGTCTTAAGGTTATATAGTATCTGATGATATAGAAATATTTCTTGAAAAAAAATATTTGTTTTTAAAATTTTACATTTTAATTAGTCGTAGTAAATTTTAGTTATTCGAATGATATTTAAAATTGACAAGACAATGAATGATTAATAAATTAATTAATAATAATTCGAATGAAATAAAATTTGATTAGACAGTGACATAATAATAAATATTGGGATTCTCCCAATTTTTTTTACACTAACAATAACAATCAGAATGTAAGCTTCAATCTGCGATGAACATTTTAATTGGAAAATAAAATTATTTTCAAAGTGTCAGGATTCACTTATTAAAAACATGTTTTTAAAATAATACTTGCTAGACTATAAAAATTTAATAGTTCAATAACAAAATTGACTGAATAATTTGGGTTTGTAATTAAATGTTGCATATAGATTTAGTAACTAAAAACCAACTCCAAAGGAATCCTTTGCAAAAATATACCAAATATTTTAAAAAATTGTGGAAATCGACGACTTAATAAAGATTTTGTAAATAGACTTCAGACTACTGAATAAGATGTCGTTTTATTATACAGCTAATTAATATTTAACATACTCCATAAATTCAAAATCAATTTTATTATAATTATTTTAAATTTTTATACTTGTTTTTTTTTTTTATAGATAAATATATAAGAAAAATTTATTTTCTGCTTTATTCAAATTTTAACTGTTGACCAAACAAGTCGTGATATTTAAAGACGTTAAAAATATAAAAAAAAATTATTTTAGTGTTGTTTATTTCCCAAATATTTCAAGTTCACAAACAGTTTATTTACTATGATTTATAAAAACTTGTTTATCGGTTTCGTCATAGCTTGTGTAGTTATGTTGGCAAACGAAATTAACTGCCAACAACAGCGTCCACAACAAACCCCACAACAGCTCTTACAACAAATGCAACAACAGATTCAACAGAGGCCTCAGCAACAGCGTCCTCAACAGAGACCTCAACAACAGAGGCCACAACAACAGCGACCACGACCACAACAGCCACAACAACAGCGACCACGACCACAACCGCAGCAGCTGCCATCACAGCAACAACCGCAACAACAGCAGCAATGCAGTCCCAGGGCAGGAAGTGTATGTTAAATTTTTTATTTATTGAATTTTTATAGTATTGGGTTTGTCTGGAAATAAAATTCAGAAATGTTCGAGAAAAAAAATTAATTCCAAATCATTTTTAATATTTATCTGCATTTTTATAGTGTCAGCAAAATAGTGACTGCTGTTCAACATCATGTTTACTGCAAAGATGCCAACGAAGTGTCGCAGAAATTCAACAAGAAATTGCATTAGGTTATAGTGGAACAAATATACCATTTTGGGATACACCTGGCTCAAAGCGATATAATAATCTGGATGACCTTTTGGGTAGTATTTATGAAGAAGATGGTACCAATACAAGAGATAATATACGAACTACTGGTGCTAATCGGCCAGCTGGTAACAATATTCAACCAGGATTTAATAATAATAGGCCAGCTGCTGTATCAGATCCTAACGATATCCGGTTATTGAATAATAATCGTTTAGGTTCAAATAGAAATCTTCCAGTTTCAAATAGTTTAGGTAGTCGTTTTGGAGGCAATGATTCAACAGACCAACAAACTTCAGGTCAATGTGCAGAAATTGGGACTAGGGTGTGTTTAAGCTAAATGATAATTATAATATATAAATATAATAAAAAAAATATATTTATTTACAGTGTACTAGAGGTCTCGAATGCTGTTCTACCAGATGTCATGGATTTTTACATAAATGTGTTGTGTAATCAAAATTAATTTAAATTTTGTACAATGAAATTTAATGTTAAATAATAAATTTTTAAATAATTTAATATAATTAGCTATTTTTAACCAAATAGTTATGATGAAAATTTAATTTAATTCAAATAAACTTAAGTAAATAAGAATTCCTGAAATTAGCTTCAAGCCCAATGAAACCAGTCTTGAAAATTTTGCATATTTCTTTATACTATAAATACCGCACGTATTGACGTATATTGCTATACGTTGTGCTGTAAATGATAGTTTTAAATATTACTTTTAGTAATAGCACAAAAACAAACATTTCTTTATTTACCTGGAAATTCCAAAGTGTAATTATAGTTTTAGTGGTTGTTATTATAAATCCACAAGAAAACTTTTCTAGCAAATATTTGAAAATAAAATTTATGTAACTGAATATTAGGGCCTCTGGGGGATGGTCTGTCTAAAGAATGCTGTTACACTTTCTGTTATATAAAATTGATATAAGTTTTAAGACTGCGTAACATTTTTTTTCATTTTTAATCCAGTTTTCGATCTATTGACACTGGACCATTTGTAATAATGCAATTTGATTTAATAGAAAGAAACGTAATAGTCCAAACATTTATTTGGCATATTAGTTTCTAATATTTTGGTTATACAATTTTTATTTTCGATACTATTCGAAGCTATATTTTGCATATTCTTAGGTGGGGGTCAACATCAGAAAATGGGTTTAGAAAAAACTATATTTGAAAATTATGTACATAGTCATATAGGTATTTATCAATAAAGTCGAAAATATATAATAATGTTATCTAAATTTTGAAAATTTTCAATTGTTTAACAAATAAGTTATTTTTTAATTAATTGTTAATAACACATAAAATTATCAGGTGCTTGATATTGATAAAAAAATGTTATAAATTGATTGGTAATTCTTATTACAGTGCATTATATATCAAAAACACAAAGTATTCATCATGAAAGTTACATTTTTATTATTTTTTTCTCTTTTGATTGGAGTAAGTTTTGCCAAACATATTGAAAACAATCAGGAAAATCTAGATCCGGTGAAAGATGATCTTGTAAATTTCAATAAAATGCGATGTGTACCGCAAAATGGTTATGTAAGTTTGAATGATTTGAGATTATAATAATTAAATAAACTAATTTTTCTTACAGTGTGATAGGCATGGTGTTTGTTGCTCAACTTCGTGTCATCCAACCTTACATTATTGTCGATAATTTTAAAAAATGATTGTATTAATTTAATACTATTATAAATGATATTAAAATATTAAAATTTTTGTTATTTCGTTTATTTTTTTTTTTTTGAATTTGAACCCAGTATGAAATTTGAACCCGATACGAAGGAAAGTATTACTTGTTTAGTATCAATTGAAGAATATAGAGTAGTTTTAGATTTCTACTAGGCATTCATAAAATTTCACGAAAATGGATTTATTCACCAATATTCTGAGACGACAAAATTATAAATTTGTGCAATAAATTTAAAATATTTAAAATAATCTTATCTAATTCTAAAGTTTAAATTGTAGTCGTTTAACAAAATCCGTGATTTTTATAAGGTAAGTTAATTATAGATAATTATATTCAAGTGTTTCATTTTAGATTTGAAAATAATCTAATATAATTTTTAACCAAATCAGTTGCTTAAATAAATGTCTGATACTTATTAAGTTTGTTGCTCATAATAACGCATACCAACAATGTACACTTTGGCTACCTGAATCAATGTAAACCGTAAAAAATTAATTAAGGGATGTATATATGCTATTTAAATTTAGTCACCATGGTATTGGAAAATAAAAGATTAACGTATGAATTAATGTTTTTTAAATTTATGCGTCTGTATACCCAGCGGTGCCATGTAGTCCGATTTTAACAACATTTCATATGCGTTGGTGCAATTGATATGTAATAAAAAAAATTTTGAACTTGATATTTTGGAACCTCAGAGATGTTTCAGTTTTAAAAATACTATTTTACATGTTGAGAAGTTCATAATTTTCAAATTAATTGTAATTGGTTGAGTTCGGTCAGAATCACTGATTATTTTGAAATGAAGATGAACAAAAATTAATAATTATTATTATAGTTTATAGTATTGTCCATGTCCACATTTCTAATATAAATATTGGCTAAAACAAAATATGGTTGCAATTAGGTGGACCAAAAATGAGGATAATTTGAAATATACAAAATATATTATGATTAATAGGTTTCTAAATATGATTTAGTGTAAACATTTTGTTAATTATTTTCGAAACTTCATAGCACGTTCAACTGAAAAACTTCATATAAAGATGAGTGTTTTCTTTATTAGTATATTTCTTATCTGCAGACAATAATAATAATCAACAAAGTTATCTTATTTACCGATTCCATGAATTATTTTGATTTCTTCGAAATTAATTTTTACACATAAGAATAAGAAATGTTTTTTTTTTGTAAATTAGATATCATAAATTTAGTCGTAATATTAGTTAAATACGTCATATTTTCAGAAGGAAAAAAATTGATTATTACAATTCATAGTCAAAAATTGTATCATTAAACCAAAAATTCATAGATAACTAACTAACTATACATAACAACTTAAAAATGTCAGCCTCTCTGAAATAAGTCAAATTGTAATAATTCAGAAATAAACTATAATAAGTCATTGAAAAATTGTGTGTTTTGCAATTGATGAAGTTTAAATTAACGTTTCAAGTTTCAGTTGATGAGTTTGAATTAATAAAGTAATTAAATTTCTAAAAAATAAATATTTTTAACATATATGATCATAATTATTGAACTTCACAATTTTGTCATAGTTCAAAGAAGTATAAATATTAAAAATTACTTTTTGTGGTAGTGTTCTAAATGTAAGATTTTATTTTGTTATTTTTTAGTGTAGCGGAAAAGAAATACGATTGCACTACCTGGAGAAATACACCGTGCTTTCAATCATCTTTGTTTACGTCTCTAGCTTTAATTTATAAAATCAGAATCCAATAAACTATAATATAAATCCAATCAATCGCCTTTGTGGAATGTTCTAGTTTCAATTTTTAAAACTAAAATTTAGAGACGAGGTAGATACATCAAGTAATGTGTTTTGAAAATGACATATCTTCATGTAAAATGAATAGTTCAAAGTGAATTAATTGTTCAACTATTATGAACTTATTAAACCAAAAATAAGATTGCCGATCAAAACCTCTATATATCAGAGGTAACGTGCATTTAATATCATTAGTGGCATAAGTATCCATATAATATGGCGATCAAAATTCCTTATATTAGCTCTACTTTACATTATGGCTATATGCTACTCCCAGTTATTATGCATTTTATTTATAATCTAGAAGAGTTTTCTGTTGATGTTTTAAATGATACAATCTAAAATTTTTGCTCAGTTAATTTATTTAAAATCCTTGCAATTCCTGGCATGCAAAAAGGAAGTTATTTGAACCACAGAAATTACAATACGCCGGCACGTAATTTTACCGGACTTTTAATTCTATTTTAAGTGAGTTCATAAGAGTTTGTTTTGCTACTAATTTTCATTAGTTCTGAAATAACTAAAGTAAATCTATTCGCTAGCTCTTAGTCTATTATTTTTATATTATATATCTGTATTGTATACAACAACCATTTGTTATTATTGGAGCTTTAAAGCTTTTATGTGGTGGAAATGAAATAAATGTTTTAAACAAACCACTCGAAAAATGTTTTTGTATATAAGCTCTAAAGTTCCATGATTATATCAAATAAATTTATAAGTTATGTACAAAAAATATGTGCTAAATTAATATCTCACTCAAAGATTTAATAAAATATTTTAGTTTTTATCAACATTTTCTTTAATTACATCAAATTAAATATATAATTTATAAAAATTAACAATAATAATAAATTAATTTCATATTTATTCATAAATCCTGATGAAAATTCAATTTTTTTCTTACTATCAAAACTAATTAACCAATTATAAATATCATCTTCAGTTTTATCTAAAAATCTTTCTTCAATAAAACTATAATATGTTTCTTTATATCGATATCCTTGAACATTATCAATTACTTTCATAGCATATTTGTTAAAACTTTTTAAACTTTTATACATTCTTTGATTTTCACTTGCATGTCTATCCGAATATGTATTCCAAAATATTTTCATCATATGACTCGATAAATTTAAAAATTTTGAATTATTTTTTCTTATATATTTTAATATCATATTTCGATAATTTTTATTATTAAAATATGTATAAAAAATAACTTTTGATCGTTCAATTTCATAAAAACAATTATTATTTATAATATTATCTAATAAAAATGAATTTAAATCAAGATTATTTGTACAGCTTAATCCATAAATAATATCATCACGTTCTTGTAAATTTGTTATATTATTCAATAATTTCTGAAATATTGATTGAAATAGATTTTTATCAGCTGTTTTAAGTCGATGACATAATATTGATCTTTTTAAATAAAATGGTTGAATTTGTAAATTTTGCATATAATCAAGTATTTCAGTTTTGGCACATAACAAACATTTCGGTAATTTAACTGAACATGCTAAATTGAATATATTTTTTCTAACATATTCACGATATGGTGATTCATCATTTATTTCATTACAACCAAGTTGTTTAAAAATTAAATCAATTATTTTGCGAACAAATTTATGATATTCATTTTGAATTGGACGTCCTTCAAGTTTCCAATTAAGATTTGTTAAAAGTTGTACAGCTGAATTCCATACAGTTAAATCAGTTTCTTTTTCTAAATATGCTAACATTTCTAAAATAATTCGTATTGATATTAGATCTTTATCTAATAATATATTTAAATCACGAAATATTTGTGCTTTATTAAATTCATGAATAATTGATTTTTGTTGTCGTAAAAATTGTGCAATTAATATCCAATTGTGTTCATCATAATTAGTTACATAATATCCAGTTTGTTGGTTATTTAACATAAGCCAATCATCTTTTGATATTTTTAATTTACCAATTGCTGGATTTATTGTTATACTCCGGACGCGTGGTAAAAAGAACTCATTTTGAGTTTGTTCAAAATTTGGTTCTTTAGATGTTGCAAAATTTATTGGTATCCACCAAAGTTCTTCAAAATCATCATCGTATGGTTCTTGGTGTATAGTAAATGATTCAGAATTATAATTTCGTGTTACTGTTAAAATTGGATAACCAGCTTGGAATATCCATGATCCCATTGATCTTTCAATTGCCATATTTTCTTTGAAAAATGGTATTGAATATAATTTAGCTGATGCTTCTAAACAACTGAATAAATCAGTTCCAGATACTGCTGTATATTGGCTAAAAATTAAAAATAAAATTTAGTGATAAAATAAGATAAAAATAAATTACAATTTTTTTAAATATCTAATGATGCCGTGTTTGAATGCCTTTGGAGTTAGAGCATATTTAAACATTTGTAAAATATTTGCAGCTGTAAATAAAATATATTATAAAAATTCATTCAAATATTTTGATATTAAATTAATTTTTTACTTTTGTAGTATGTTGTTAAACTAAATGCTGAATTGATTTCTTCTGGTGTCTGCATAGATCTTGTTAATGGTAAATCTTCATCTTCTAATAAGTAGTAACCAGTATCAGACATTTGAAATAATTGAAATTCTTTTATATTCCATTTCGGATAAATCTAAAATAAAAATATTGTAGTTAAAAATTTTATTCTCAGTACTCTTGAACGAGTTTTTTATTATCATACCACATTAGATATTTCATAACTAAAAAGTGTCGAGAATCCTTCAGTCATCCATGTATAATTCCACCATTTCGGTGTAACTAAATTACCAAACCATTGATTACCAATTTTATAATTAATATCAATTAAAGTTTTCAATTTATAGTAATTATCTTTTTCGCCTGATTCTTCATCATTCATTAATAAATCATTTTCATTATAACTGAGAAGTCCTAAATTTTCTATACTTTGTTTTCGTGAATGTAATTGTAACGCAACATGATCAATTTTATTTAAAGGATATGGTATTTCTAAATATTTTTCAAATTCATATAAACTATGTGTTGATACTGTAAGTGAAAATATTCCATTTTCTTTTATTTTGTATAATGGTGAATGAATTCGATGAAATTTACGATCTTTAACATCATAAATATAGTCAAAATTCGTAATTATAAAAGCTAAATTATATGTTGGTATCAATGGTGTTCGAATAAATTTTGTTGTTTTCAAATTGTGATCACTATCCGAAAAAAAAAAAAATTTTTTTTTAATAACATGAAATAATAAACAAAAACTAAACATAAATAAATAGAAAAATTAAAATTAAACTTGAATTATTGGCATGAAAATATGTTTTTTTTTTATTTCATGTAATAAAAAAATACTTTGTTATAATTGATATACTTACAACGAAAGAGGTGTATTTTCTGATGGCATATTTGACAAGGCCGAGTAGTTTGATCCATGTGTTAAAGTGAGTGTAAACTTTGCCTTGAATTGTGGTTCATCGAAACAAGGGAAAGCTTTCCGGGCATAAAATGGTTTAAATTGTGTTGCTGCCACCCACCTGTATGATTTAAGTTTATTTTGTTTTTATTTTTATTTATTTTTTTGGAGAGTGTGAAAATGTTTATTTCTATTTAAAATAAATTTTCTTAATTTTCATTTGAAAAGCTTGTATGTTTTTCTTGTTTATATTTCAAAGTTTATTTATAATATAATTTAATATATAGAAAAACTTTATTTAGGTGATGACAAAATACTATTATATAAAATTATATATAAAAATATAAAATTGTATTTATTTTTCAAGAGTTTTTGCAGAAATAAATATACTGGGAGCATGTAAAAAATCATCAATACTAATTAATTTAAATTTTAGGAATGATTATAATAAATCAGACAATTTCTATGGACAATTATATAATCTGTCTACATGCTTCAAAACTTAAATTAACACGTATAATGCCAGTGAGTCATCAAAAGTGTGTATATTTTATGTAATTTTCTTAATATTAATTTTGGTAAAAGAAGAGAAACTTAAGAAAAGTTATTTGGAAATAGAAATGATCAAAATATTTAATAGTTCATATATTAACTTGAAATTAGTAAAAATTAAAAAATTAACATCAAATATAATAAAAATTAACATAAATTAATTGAATTTATTTTTTTGTTGAATGTTTCGAAGCAGTTTTCTATTCGAAAAACATTTTTTTTAAAACACCCTTTCCAAAAATAATGCGTCATAACTCGTCAATGGTAACTCGTAAGAAATTAAACAAGTTATGTAGACATACCCTTAAGGATATGCAATGACAGTCGTACTTGAAGCCGTAATAATAATAAGATGGCGCGCCATAACTTGATTTCACACTGGGACTGAATTTGCCAAAATGAACGTTTTATATTTAAATAAAAACTTTATGGCTTATTATATGTAACCTACCGAGCTAAATTAATGTTTTTTAAATTGTTCAATAATGTATAAAAATTCTGGATATTTTTTAAATTATTCTCGTATTATTTTTATTTATTTTATATTATAATAAAAACAAATTTCTTACATTTTTCTATTTTTATCATCTGTATAATTAATTCGATAAAATCCATTGGGTTCTGTACTTAAAACACCACAATATGAAATTCTTAATAAATATTCAGTTTTTGAATGTAACATGAAATTCATATATATCAATAAATATTCATCATTATAATTATATATTATGTTATCATGATTTTCACCACTGTCCAAATCAATTAAACTAATACTAAAATTATTTAATAATTGAGCATTTATAATAATTCGATCAGTTGAATTTTCAACATAAATTCTAATATTAACAAAACCATAAAATTTAAAACTACCACTATGAATTTCAGTTTCCAAATCAATATTATATTCTAATGGTATTATATCAGTTGGTAATTTTAATGGAAATTGATTTTCTTCATTTCTATTATTAATTATTTTTACGATACTACTTGAATTTTGATTAATTATTGTATTTTCTAAACATATCACAGATTTGAAAAATATTATTTGGAAAATTACGAAAATTGTGGAAAAATATTTCCAAAATTTTGATAAATTAAATTTGAAAAACATCTTACACAATATAAAATTTTGAATCTACTAAATTGTTTGAAAAATTTTCTTTTAAATTGATTATTTTAAATGCCTCTTGGAAAATAGAAACATTTTCCAATACAAGTAAATATAATTAAAATATTCAATATTTTTAGAGAAAATTTTCGTTGTAGTTTTTCATTTATAATAATATTTTGTATTATTGTTTATATTTATAATTCAGCTGATTATTGGCGGGACTTGGACTAAGTTATAATTATAAAATTTATATACAAAGATACAGGTGTATTTGAATAAAAAGAGCTTTTGGAAATACCTTCATCTTAATTTAATTATAGTTCTAATTTTCTTACAAAAAGCTTTGGAACTTTAGAAATTCATAAAATGAAAATGTTTATTTCTCATGTTTGAAAGAAATTATATAAAAATAATATATATTTTCCAAAAAAAGATGTCAAAAGTAATAAAGATTTGGAATAGACATAAAATATCCTATTAACAAAGCTTGTATAGTTTTCCATAATATCATTCGCAAAGAAAAAGTTAGTAATATATTTAATGATAAATTTTCTAACAAAATTAGTTGCATAGGCAAAAATAGTTGCATAGGCAAAAACTACGTAGCACAAATTTTAGAAAATATTGTTTGCCAGAATTTTGGATTTAGCTCAAAACTCTTAGTCCTGGTTTAAGTATAAAGCCTATCAAATCTTTGCTTCCTTTTGGATCCTCATAGCTCATATATAATTATGTGCGTGTACATCTACGCATTCGATTTTTTGGCGGCCATAGAGATTAAATAAAAACAGACAGGAAGTTTGTTGATGTTGGACGATGAGATGCGTGTATGTTGAACAGAACTGAACCACATTTTGAGTTTATTAGTACATAAGAACAAGCACACGCTTAACATTAAAATATAAATTTACATTTAATAAAAAAATATTTATAAAATTTAATTTTTTTTTTTAATATGCTTTCATATTTTTTCTTCTTAAATTGTGAACCATCTTAAAAATTTGCGTAGCATTGCTCTAATCTAAATCTAGATAATCATTCGTTAGGTAATCATAAATTAATTATTAAATTATAGTTGACGACCTTAACAATTGCCAAATTATTATCTATGTAAAATATTACACTAAAAAACGTAACAAAAATAAATCTGACATTAATTATTACAGACCAATTCGCTTATTCAGTGTACTTAGCAAAATCTTTGGAATGTACTTTAATAAATTTTATTAATGAAAATATCATTCATCAACTAGAACAATTTGATTTTTGTTCTAAATTCTGCACTAGTTATCAAGTTGTTAAATACCGAAAATAAACGGGTATGATTATTTTCGATGTTGAAATCGCTTTAGATTCAGTTTGGTATGATGGCGGCTTAATATTATAATAAAAATAATAAAATCATTTCTTGCTTCTACAAAAATGTTTTAAATACATTTTCTGATTTAGGTTTATCACATATTTTATATAATATATTTACCACAGATTTTCTTCTTCTTACGAATTATAAATTCGGTCTTATGCAGATAATACAGCAATATTATTATCGTCAAAATGTTCTGGAGATATTATTATATATTTTTTTTTGAAAAAGAACGTTAATGCTTAGTAGCACAAATAGAAGTTTAAGATTAATTCACAAAAAAAAAATATTTCCCAGAAATCGTCTAAATCACTTCCTCTAGTTTTAAATGGAATTGGGATTCCTTGGGAAAACGTTATTAAAATATCTGCATTTTCTTTATAGTTGATTTGATAAATTAATACATTGAGTACTTTGACAAAAAACCATATAAATATGTAATAAAATAATAATAATCCTTTTTATATCCTTTAAAACATCGAAAATGTAAATTATGTAAATTATCCATAAGCAACAAAATGATTATATACAAATCTTCGAAAGCATCTTGTTCTATGGAAGTGAAATTGGTGCAAATATCTATAATTTTAGTTGCGTTTTATGTTGTACATTTTTCTTCTAATAAATTAATTAATCGTTATTACGAGTATAGATGAAAAGGCATTCCTAAAACTCTATAGAACTCCAATTATTTTAAGAATCTATATAAATATTTTGTAATTAAAGAGAAAACTCAATAATTGAAAAAATATATTATCTCTAAAAGAATTTTAGTTATCATCTTAATCATTATCCAGAACGTAATAGATATGATTATCAATCTTTCATTTTGCATTGAAAAAATTGTTATATAAATTTTAATCTCTTGTATACAAACAATTCATTAGTTTTTGCTATTTAACATTGAAATTTGTACTATAAACATATTAAATTCGTAAACAAGTTTATAATTATTTTAAGGTCAATTTCATAGATTCTGTAGTGTTCGAATTACAGTTCGAAACATTTTTTTATTTATTGAAAAAGTTCACAGTTCAATATGGAAATTTCTGAATAAGCATCTTATCTTATCAATAAATTATATAAATTATGATTATTATTTATTATATTTGATATTATTTTAAAATATTTACAATACAATTCAGTAACTCAGTCGGCAAAAATAATTTCATATTAAAGCGTGTTTCAAAATTTCTAAATAATTATGATAATTTTTAAAATTTTCTTCTTATCGTATATAATTATCTATCAAATTTTAGTAATTTGTGCAACATTAGAAACAAATGAAATGTTAAGATTACCTAATGATACAATACCAATTAATTATGATATATTTTTAAAATTAAATAATAATGCAATGGATTTTGATGGAATTGTAAATATTGAACTATTTATAAAAAATTCAACAAAAGATATATTATTACATTCAAGAAATTTAACTAATTATAAAATAAACATAATTAATTTAGAATTAAGTGAAGAAATTAAAAATATTTCATATAATTATTATGATAAATCTAATTTACTACAAATATTCTCAAAAAGTAATAATTTCGTATTTGAAAAAGATAAAAAGTTTTTATTAACAATACAATATCGTGGCATAATAAATACTGAAGAACAAGGTATCCATAAAACTATCTATAATAATACAAGGTTTGTATATCAATTCTTAACGTATATTACTGAAAAAAACATATATAAACTATAAATATTTCAGTTATATAATTTCAACACTATTTCAAGCAACAAATGCTCGAAATGCATTTCCATGTTTTGATGAACCACAATTTAAAGCAAAATTTAATTTAACTTTAAATTATCCAAGTCAATTTTATGCAGTATCAAATATGCCAGCTATACAAAGTAATTCAAAGTTAGTAAAATTATATTATTAAATTTTATAAAAATTAATATTATATTATGTATAATAATTTAATTAGTAATGATGATATGTTAACAAAAACAACAAAATTTCAACAAACTCCGATAATGTCAACATATTTATTAGCATTTGTTTTACATAATTACTTAAATGTATCTTTAACAGTAAACAATAGAACAGATACAGTTTATTATCAAAACGAAGAACAAAAATTAAATGCTAAATTAACAATTCAGAAAACTGCAGAAATTATTTTAGCTTTAGAAAATATATTAGATTCAAAATATATTTTATCGAAACTAGATCATTTTTGTCGAGCTGGAAACAATCGAGATGTTAGTATGGAAAATTTGGGTTTAATAATTTATAGTGGTTCAGATATTTTAATAGATGGTACTTGTTCCACTGCAGATATTTTAAATATTATTTTAATTACACATGAAATTGTTCATCAATGGTTTGGAAATTTAGTTACATTAAAATGGTGGACTTATCTATGGTTAAATGAAGGTTTTGCAACATATTATAGTTATTTGATTGCGGACAAGGTAATTTATGTAAAGTAATTTTTATATGTAATCTTTATTGATCTTTATGTATTACAGATATTTCCTGAATGTAAAATAATGGATTTTTATGTAATGGAATCAAAAAGTTTAGCCTATTCAAGTACAAAATTGAGACCTTTATCAGATTACTATGAAACTGAATCCGATATTAATAAATTATTTGATGACATTTCATATGGCAGAGGTAAAAATTATGTAAATTAATATTTTTTTTTTTTAAATATAAATTAAAATTTCAGCTGGTGGAATCTTAATGATGTTCCATAATTTACTTACGAATGATACTTTTAATAAAGGAATACATAAATATTTGGAAAGTTTGTAAGATTATTTTATTTTTTAAAAATAATAATTTACTTATATATAATTTTAAAATAATTAAAGTCAATACAATGTTGTTGATGAAGATGATCTGTTTAAGTGTCTTGAAGATGCCGCCATAGAAGATAACCATAAATACTTTAATCAAACGGGATTTTTAACAGTAATTAAGAAAACATGGACTCAAAATAATGGTTTTCCATCTCTTATTGTCCATCGTAATTATACAAATAGCGAAATAACAATTACACAAACTAATCAAGAAAATACTGACAATCAAAAATGGTTCATACCAATTAACTTTGCAACTTCATTGAATTCAAATTTTGAAAATCTTGAAATTGATTTTATTATGCCACAAATTAAAACAGTGACAATAATGCCAAGTGATTTTAATTTAACACTTTCACCAGAGTCATGGCTTCTATTAAACAAACAATATACAGGTTTTTATCGTATCAATTATGATACAAATAATTGGTTACTAATTGCAAAACAACTTAATAAAGATCCACTAAAAATTCACAGATTTAATAAAATTCAAATTATTCGTGATATTAAGTATTTTCTTGAAAAAGATTCAATTGAAATGATTGCTATTTTAGAGATTCTATCATATTTAAAATTAGAAACTTCAATATATCCATGGACAGAGGCGATAGAATTACTTTATAACTTAAGTATAATGACTGAAAACGATGATTTGCTTAAGTATTTTTTAAAAGATATTGCTACACCATTTTTTAATCAAATTAAAAATACAAACAAAGAACTACTGTTTGATATACGTCAGTGGATTTATGATTTTGCATGTTATATAGAATTAGAAGATTGTGTAAATTATAAATATGAAGAATTTCGAAAATATTTACGAATGAATAATGAAAGTATTGATTTTGATTCAATTATTTTTGGGGGTTGTATAAAAAATATAACTGATAATGAAGTTTTGCTTGGTCTTAATAAAAGTTTATCATACGAAAATCTTAAAGACAAATTTAATTTGTTAATGAAACCATATTTATGCACAAAAAACATAGAATATATTAGTGTAATTTTAAACAAAAGTTTAGAAGTCTATAACGAACCAGAAGATATTCCACAACTTTGCAAAATAGTTAATTATATTTTTGATAATAATAAATCAGCAAGAACAAAAATAATTAATTTCATTTGGGAAAATTTTGAACATTTTGCAAATGAAATAAATACATTTTATTCCATTTTAAAATCAATGGAAGCTAGCCTATCACAAAATAATAGTAAAATGGTATTTATTATTTAAAATTATATTTTAATAAAATTACAATAATAATTATTAAATTTTAGGTGAATATTATTGAAAAACTTACATTAAGAAATAATGGGACAATAATAATTGAAAATAATAGTGATGATGGTCTAACCTTCACCTTAAAAATACTATTAAAGCAAAAATTGCAGGAATCAACAGTACGTGAATGGCTGAATAATTATAAAATAAATTCAGAAACCAGCAATATTATTTTAAATTGAAAAATAAAATATTATTCTTTTTTGATAATTTTGAAAATTTAGATAATAAGTTTTTAAAAATTGTAACAAAAAAATGATTATTATTTTAGATCATTAAACTCTAATAAACTAATAACTATTACAAAAACAAAAATTCCATCTCAAACTTTTTAAATTTAAGCAGGTGATCAAATAGAACACTAAAATTAATATATTTTAGATAATATTTATTTAATAGCTCTCTGTTAACCCCTTGTCATACGATTATTTAGCAAAAAAAAAATTAAATATAAATTCTAATTAATTTAAAAAAATTTTTTTTAGAGTATTCAGCTTTTCAAATAAAACTGCAAATTTCAATCTATAATTCATATATTTTAATAAAACAAGCAAAATAACCATAGAAGATTTTGGTAATTTATTACAAAACTGGACTAAATAATGAAAAATTGAAAATATCAACTTGAAAATAAGAACTGAAAATATACATCAGTAAACTATATTCTTCTGATACGCTGGCTGTGGTTTCATTATCGTTGCTTACGAGACGCCTAACATGTCTTGGACCTGTTGATATAATAATATCACTATCATCAGTGTCTGGATCTTCAATCACAAATTCTTCATTAGAATTTTCGTTCCAATCGAAATCTTCACTATCACTTTCATATAAAAAATCATCATTTTGAAACATAACTTTTTTGGGGTAGAAATAGAAATGGTAATTACAAACCGAACCAATGTGAAAATAAATTAAATTATTGACATTATAGATAAAAGCATTTTTGCCTACTAATTTAAAAATATTATAATATATTAATTGGTATAGTAATTAACATTTATGTTAATTAATGCAATAAATAATCTCATGACGAGTCTCACTCGCCTTGGTACTGTTTGGCATTTAGAACTTACGACGAGTCAGACTCGTCATTGTATGACAAGGGGTTAAATATATTATTGTATAGACAATAATGTGTTAAAATAATTCAAAACTTTTACATCAAGATAATCTTCTAAATCCATTTGAACTATTTATCTATCATTTTATAATTTATACATTACTAATTTTTATATTAAATTTTTAATCAAAAAATATATGCTTAAGACGCTAGTGAAGCTAAACTTTTAAGAACTCTATCAGATCATACAGTAGAGAAATAAGAAAATCTGAATACTCTAAAATTGTAGATAGTAACATTTAAATAAAATTAGTGTAGTTCTTATAATTGTAACTAATAAATACATAAATCCACTATCAGCTTTCACTCTTAAAAAAATATTATATTGATGAAAATATATAAATCATTCCGAAATCAGCATAGGAATTACGTGCCAATCTGAAAATTCCTAAACTTTTTGTATAACTAGAATATTTTTATTTTATTTATGCACGTTGTGTTTGTTGTCTGAGAGGTTATTGTACAGCGTCCAGGGATTATTGAACGCGAGGTTGTTTTCTTCGTATACCTCGAACTTGTTCTATATAGTTTTTGTTTTCGTCAACAAGAAATAAATGTGTTTTGGTAAGTATTGAAACAAAAGTGTTTTCAGATGAATAGTTATGAAAAATAGTATTCGTTGATTAGACACGCACAGAATAAGCAGCTAAAATAATCAAGGAAATTTTTTATAATGTTTTTAAAGAATTTATGTATCAGTTTCCAATTTTGCACGTTACTAATATTTTTAATACATTTTAAATTAATAACTCCATATAGTTTTTTAGATAATGAGGTCATAAAAAATTTAGTTGTTAGTGAAGCTAAACTTTTAAGAACTCTGGAAGATCATATAGCAGAGGAACAAGAAAATCTGAATAATCTAAAATTGTAGGTAGTAAAGTTTGAATCAATTAAGTAGTGTTATAATTACGCTTGATATTGTAGAAAAGTGACAGAATTTAAGGAAATAAATTCGAAAGCTAATGAAATCAAAAATTATTTTTTAAATCCACTGTCAGCTTTTAGTTTTACAAGGAGAATTGCGGATGATTGGAAGGAAATTGAAAAATATGTTACAAATTCAAGTAATTATTATATCAAATAAAAGTTATTTGTAGATTTATTAAAATTATATTAAAATTTACAGAATTCTTGGGCTCTTTGCAATCATTTAAAAATTTAACAAATTTTCCAACAAGAAATATTCTAGATAACGTTACAACTGCATTTTTTAATCTACAGAATTTTTATGATTTAGAACCTTCAAGCATTGCCGGTGGAGAATTAAATGGGATTTATTATAAGTAAGCCTAATAAAAAATTATACAAATAATAAAGACTATTAATTTAGTTGTTAAATTATTTAACTTAAATCTGAAGTTTAATAAAATAAATACATAATTAGTTAACTAAACATTTCAGTTCTTCGATGACTGTTTGGGATTGCGTTGAACTTGGATATGCAGCTTACAGCAAGTCAAATTTTTATAACTCTATAATATGGTTAGAGGAGGCTTTATTACAAATACAAGAAAAAGATGAAACTGAAATTGAAATTGAAATAGAAGAAAATATTTTAAGAATTCTTTCTAAGTCATACTCTGCAATAGGTTTTATTTAAAATAATTAAATGTACTTCATAGATAATTAATTTAATTAATTTTGTAGGTGATATTCAATCAGCTCTTGATAAGATACAGAGTCTTTTAATAATAAGACCAGAAGATTTAAATGCCATAAATGATGAAGAAATGTTCAACAGAGTGATTGAAATTAATTCAACTATACTTGAAGAAGAGAGAAATGAATATTTGGATCAGGTATAATTACAAATTATTTTCTGAGCAATTGGTGAAATTGAATATTTAGGCTCGCCCCAGATCAGAGCAATCTGATGAGTACAAAAATGATGAATATGAAGAATTGTGTCAAGTTGATTTTAAACGTTCTTTGAAAATTTTACATTCATTACATTGTCGTTACATAGATAATAATAACAAATTTTTAATAATTGGACCTTTCAAACAAGAGATTTTAAGTTTAGAACCATTTGTCTGTGTCTTTCACGATGTATTATATGACGAGGAAATAGAAATGATTCAACAAATAGTTGGAACAAATTTTGAAGATGCTGGAGAGTTTGATTTTGATACAAAACAATTCATTTTATCTGAAAGGCGAACCAGTAAACTTGGAACATACAGGAATACTGATACAAATAAATTTAATGTTTTAGAACAAAGAACTAGTCACATGACAGGATTGATTATGAAACCAAATGAAGGCTTAAGTATACAGAAATATGAAATTGGTGGTAAATACGTACCACATTATGACTATCTTCAAGTAATATACTTTTTTAAATAATAAAGAAACCAATTTTCTGTAATATAACATTAAATATTTTATAAACTTATTAAGGTAGACTCCAATTCAGAATTTCAGAGAATTGCAACATTGATTTATTATGTCAGTACATAAATATTATATTTACTACATAAAATCAATAATTATTTGAAAAGTTATTAATAAAGTATCTTTGTATTTAGATGAATGATGTTGAACAAGGTGGCGATACGGTTTTCCCGGAAATTGGTGTTAATGTTCCTGCTAGAAAAGGATCAGCTTTATTTTGGTACAATACTAATTCTTCTGGAGACTTAGATATAAGATCCTTACACGCAGGATGTCCTGTTTTAGTTGGAACAAAATTAAGTAATTTCACAAATACATAAATATATATTTTTTATTAATTTTATAAACTATATACTTAGTTGGAACTTATTTTATTCTGGAAGAGCCTCAACTATTTATTCGTCCTTGTATCAATTTCTCAAGAGGAAGAGAAGACGACGATCTATTATAAAATAAGTGTGCCTAAGTTTATTTGGGTTCTGGGTAATTGTAATAATTTAAATTATATGTATTAAATAGTAAATATGTAATAGTAACTAAATAGTAAGTAGTAAACTTATTTAAAAAGCGATTATATGATAAAATTGTATTTATATCTTATTATTTAGTTAACATAAATATAAGTGGCTCTAAACAGCTCCAAACAGTAATAAAATACAAACTTTTAGGAAAAATCGTATTGTTTAGTTTTGTTTTTTGCACGATGTATTTGTTGTGTGAGAGGTTATTGTACAGCGTCCAGGGATTATTGAACGCGAGGTTGTTTTCTTCGTATACCTCGAACTTGTTCTATATAGTTTTTGTTTTCGTCAACAAGAAATAAATGTGTTTTGGTAAGTATTGAAACAAAAGTGTTTTCAGATGAATAGTTATGAAAAATAGTATTCCTTGATTAGACACGCACAGAATAAGCAGCTAAAATAATCAAGGAAATTTTTTATAATGTTTTTAAAGAATTTATGTATCAGTTTCCAATTTTGCACGTTACTAATATTTTTAATACATTTTAAATTAATAACTCCATATAGTTTTTTAGATAATGAGGTCATAAAAAATTTAGTTGTTAGTGAAGCTAAACTTTTAAGAACTCTGGAAGATCATATAGCAGAGGAACAAGAAAATCTGAATAATCTAAAATTGTAGGTAGTAAAGTTTGAATTAATTAAGTAGTGTTATAATTACGCTTGATATTGTAGAAAAGTGACAGAATTTAAGGAAATAAATTCGAAAGCTAATGAAATCAAAAATTATTTTTTAAATCCACTGTCAGCTTTTAGTTTTACAAGGAGAATTGCGGATGATTGGAAGGAAATTGAAAAATATGTTACAAATTCAAGTAATTATTATATCAATCAAAATTTATTTTAAGATTTAATAAAATTATATTAAAATTCTTGGACTCTTTGCAATCATTTCAAAATTTAACAAAAATTATTTTGAGAATTCATATTATGTATTATTATCGCGCTGCTATTGAGCGGTTACATATGGCATTATTAATTTCTTTATCTCGAAATAAAGTTGTATAAAATGTTATTTAAAAAAACACATTAGATTTAAAAACATTTATTTATGGGACGTTTTCCTTTCAACAATTCGTAGCTTTTGCAGCAGATTTTAGTGGAATAAGTAAATCCACCTTAATTCAAACATGTTTTAAAAATATTACCTGGTCAGAATAATTTATTTATTTAATTTATTATTGAATTCAAATTTATACGGATTTTAAAATATAAATATAAAAAGTTAATTGGAATGCAAACTATGTGACGCCGCACATTGGTGTACCCTGTGCCGTAAGATAAATCGAAATGTGCCGCGATAAAATATTAAATTCAACAATTTGTTTTATTGTAAACATGTAATATAATAACATTGATTGTTCTTCAATAATTTGCTTGTATCGAAAGAGATATACCTAATCAAATACAGGATAAATTTCAAAAAATTGTACGATTTATGCGTGTCTGTCTGAGCAGAATTCAACCTTGATTTGAACTTATTTGTACAGACAAACAAACAGTCGTTTCATATTAAATATAAAATTTATAACGTCATTTAATAGCTTATCAAACTATATGTATTAAAATATTTAAATAGTTTGGAAACCGCTCTCGTAGAGAATTTCCAATATTAGTAATTCATTTAATGTTACAATAATTTGTAATGTAATTTTTCTTAAAGTTTTCCATTTATGTACTTTAGTTAGGTGATTTTAAGAATTGTCCGCCAAAATTTAAATGATAGATCCATTAGTCCCTAATACTTCAAATCCGGAGTTTTCGGACCAATTATTCTTTTTCATGGATACTACTTTATTAAATATATAGTTGCCAGCTAATTATAGTTTGACGACACTGAGAGTAATATTATCAATGTAATGTTTTACCTTATTTTGCACAGTTTCCTAATTACATTCCAAAAAAACCCGAACAAATAAATATCAGAATAAAATATTATATTTTAATTCATAAATATTTCTTTTTCATACTATGAAATTTTAAAAAAATTATAAATATTTATATATAATTTGTCATTGTAAAAATATAGGTTTTTCTAGATTCTCTTTTTCATATAATTTTTTTGAAATAAGAATTGCGATTAATTAAATAAAAATGTTATCAGCTGATTATATAAACTAATTTTTAAACTAATTGTTATAGACTTAAAATCTGAATATAAGTTAAATAGATTCAATAAATCAACGATAAATAACATTTTGTAATAAAGTGTTATCAATTACCCATTCCCCAAGCATTTTTATGAGTAGTTTCCAGATTAAGTTAGGTAGTTTTGTTTAAATACAAATTCATTGTTAATTCAAGACTTAACTAAAAAAGCTAATCTAACTAATCCAAAATTTGATATAGTTGTTAAACAATTTCAGAAATATATCATTCCGAATACTTGATTTTTGTCATTACTTTGATAACTATGAAATGTTCTTTGATAAAAATAATTTTTTGTCAAATCAAATTGTTTAATTCAATATGAAAGTTTGAAATTTTGTACAACGTAATTTAAAATTCGTGTTTTTAACAAACTCCCAGGTTTGAACTACCGCTAAATTAAAAGTTTTATTTTTTGCATAGATCTCAGAACTTTGGTTAACCCTGACTAAGGTAACCAGTTATTTTTATTTCTTGAAATTAAATATAAAATAATAATACGAATTTACTCCGGAATGAAAACAACTTAGTCATAATATAACGTAATTTTTATGCAAATCTACATACAACATACCAAATAAAAAATTGATTATTTTCTTTAAAATTAGTTATACGAAAAATTACAATCAGACAACATGTCAATTAATATTATCTTTAATTCAATAATAACAAAATTTGTAATTTTGTTCATAATTTATTGTAAATTACAATATATCAATACAAACGAAATAGAAGTAGAATCATTTAGGTTACCAAATCATACAGAACCATTAACATATGATTTAAATTTTACAATTAATGAAAATAATACAACATTTAGTGGTTTAACAATAATTAAATTGTTAATACATAATAAAACTAATGAAATTATTTTAAATGCAAAAAATTTAAATATATCTAAAATTATTTTAAATGATATAATAAATAAAATTGATTTAAATATTAGATACAATCACAATAATGAAATTGGTTTTATACGAATTTTTCCAAATGATAGTGAATATTTTTTTATGCCAAATGCAGAATTCAAATTAGAAATTCACTATTATGGTCAAATCAATGAACATCCAAGGAGCATTTTTAAATCTAATTTAAATAAATGGGACAAGTACAAATTCTTTTAATTTGATTAAAAAATAATTTAATATATTTAAAAAAAAATTTTTTAGTTTTATAATTGTTACACATTTTGAAGCAACTTATGCTCGTCGAGCATTTCCATGTTTTGATGAACCCAAATTCAAGGCAAAATTTACAATTAGATTAACTCATAACAGTTCTTATTTGGCTTTGTCAAATATGCCAGGTGAATCATATTTATGGTATGTAATTTAATTTGGTTTTATTTTTATTTTATTTGATTAATTTTTTTTTTCGTTTATCTCAAATATTTAATATTATAAGTGGAAAATAATTAAGAATTTTTCCAAATAAAAAATATGAATCAAAAGTAGGAAAATCCAAGAATTGAGTATTATTATAACGTAAATTATTTTAAAAGTTTAAGTGAATCTAAAACTTAAGTTTAAGTGAATCATATGAAATAAATTTATTTTGATATTTATATAAGTATACAATTAATTTATGTTATTATTTAAAATTTTATTGAAATTGTCAAAACAATATTCATATTAAATTTAATATTGAATAATAAATATAAAAATTCGAGATTACATTGGACGGAATTTGTAACCTATAAAATATTAATTATGTATGAATTTGAAGAGAACCGTGATCAGTGGATATTTTAATCTTTTGAATCCCTACGCATTTGTTCAAATTTATTCTTAAATACGTAATGTTAATTTATGCGCAAAATATTTCCACAACAAAACCTAATTACTGAATTTATGATTAAAATATTTCAAATACTTAAATAGCTTTTATTTATAATATAGTATATAGAAAATATGATTTATTTTAAACCTTTAAACTAATTTTATTTTAATATTATTTCTTTTTTTAAAATAGCAATAATGGCCTGACGAAAGTAACTACATTTGAACAAACTCCACCTATGTCTACTTATATTATAGCATTTTCTGTGACCAATTATCAACATGTAACAAGAAAACATAATAATATTACATATACAGTATTTTATAATAATGAAATTAATAAATTAAAATCCGAATATACATTAAATAAAACAATAGAAATTGTTACATCAATGGAAAAAATATTTCAAACACAATATCCATTACCAAAATTAGATCAAATTCCGATACCAGAAGCTTATGGTGTTGCTATGGAAAATTGGGGTTTAATAACATATGATAAAAAATATTTTCCATTAAATCAGAAATGCAAGAATGTTGGTGATGTAAATGCAATTGTAGCTGTTGTTCATGAAATATCACATCAATGGTTTGGTAATTTAGTAACACCAAAATGGTGGACATATACTTGGTTAAATGAAGGATTTGCAACATATTATGGTTATTTAATTGCCGATATGGTATTTAACATTATAATATTATTATTATTTTTTTAAATATTTCAAGATATATTTCTTTTGTAAGTTATTTCCAGAATGTCGTATATATCAATTTTATATGATGGATTCATCATATCATGCTTTTCTAATTGACAAAACACGTCCATTAACACATTATGTAGACAAAGAGAAGGATATTGATGGTACTTTTGATTCAATTTCATATAATCGTGGTAATTAAGAATTTTGAGAATTATAATTAATGATATTGATTTAATTTATTGATTGAAATGGTATTAAATGTCCTTAGAATAATCTATCAACGAGCGGTTTTCACATAATTTATGACTTATTGGTATTAATTTTTAATTTTGATCGAAGATATATGACAGCGGAGAGAATTATTAGAGTTCTTTTCGGAACTGCGAAGCGTAAAGCGTTTTTTTTTTCAGAACTGTGAACCCTAAAGGGATAGCCTTATATACCGTAGAGTTTGTATGTTTTGTTTTCTGAATAATTATGTTTTTATTTAACTGCTTGTAATAAGTAGTTAAAGTCATTTGATTATTTTCGGTAATGGAATGGAAACATCAGAAATTAAATGTACTGTTGATAATAAATTTATTGCATGTAGAGAAAGTGGAAGAATCCAAGCTTAAAGTCTAAAGATTTTTTTTTGTGTTCTCATTTCTTTAATTGACATACTAACAAGTTCTATCTTTAAGTTTATTTTCGCTGATCTTAACAAATAATTGGTTTTATTCTTAAGACGATATTTTTTTGGCAACGGGAAGGTGCATGCTTGATTCGAATTAGATACTCGATTACTAACAAATATTACAGTCAATCTAAAGGATACTAAAGGATACTTCTTATTTAATTTTACTGTTTGTAATATATGAAATATTATTAGGCTTCAAATTTCAAAGAATAACTAATCAATTGATTTATAACTATATTTAAATTAATTTATTATTGGTTAATTTATATTACATTTTATAATTTTAGGTGCAGCTGTTATAAGAATGCTAGAAAATTGTCTATCACGTAACACATTTAACAAAGGAATTTTAAATTATTTAACTAAATGGTAAAATATAAATTTATTTACATAAAAATTTTATATAAATTTTTTTTTTTTTTTTGTTATTAGGCGTTTTTTGGTGGTTGGTGAAAATGATTTATTTGAAAGTTTAGAATTAGCTGCTATACAAGATAATATACCTTTCTTTAACATTAAGGGAGATTTAACGAAATTTATGACAACATGGACCCATAACAATGGTTATCCACAAATAAAAGTTAATCGTAATTACACTAATGGTGAAATTATTATTTCAAATATTGACAACAATAAAAATCAATATTGGTATATTCCGATAACATTTGCAACTTTAACTAATTCGGATTTTAATGATACAACAATACATTATATAATGCCACCAATCAAATCTATAACTATTAAACCCACAGATTATAATTTAACATTAAATGCCAATGATTGGTTAATTTTGAATAAAAAACAAATTGGACTTTATCGTATAAATTATGATAATGAAAATTGGTTAAAAATTTCAAAAGTTTTGAATGAAAACTATAAAATTATTCATCCATCTAATAGAGTTCAAATTTTGAAGGATGCTTATCATTTTCTGCAAACTAAATCAATTGAAGTTGGTACATTTTTTGAACTCTACTCGTATTTGATAAACGAAAATGACTTATTTGTTTGGGATGAAGCTGGTTTTGTTTTAACTTTAATGATTCAACTTAATATGACCAAGGAAAGTAAAGAATATTTAAAATATTTTATACGTACAATTATATTGAATATCTTTAAAATACTCTCTGATGGGAATAATACTGATAATGATAATACAATTAGTAAAAAACTAAAATCTGGAATATATGATTTATCTTGTACTGTAGAATTGGTAACTTGTTTTGTAGAATCATATAACCAATTACAATTGTATTTACAAAATGGTAATTTTAAAAAAAATATTAAACCATTTTGTGGTGGTATAAAATTTTTTACTAATAATGAATTTGAAATAATATTAAAGAAAATTTTACAAATTAGTAATGTAGGTGATGATTTAGTTACATATTTGACACCATTAGCTTGTACTGATGATAAAGATAATATTAAATTACTTTTAAATGAAATTATTAAAATTATTAGTTTAAATGAAAATGATATTTCATATGTATTATATTTATCTAATGAATATTTTCAACAACATGATTTTATAAAATCTTTTATATTAGACTATTGGTTAAAAAATTTTAAATTATTTACTATAGAAATCGATTATTTTGCTCAACTTTTATCTGCAATTAATCGAAATCATAATCAACTAAATGAAAAAGAAACTAACAAGGTAATTATAAAAATTTTAATATTTAATTTAAAAAATAAAATATATATGTATTTCTTTTAAATAATTTTAGCTTAATTTAATAATTGAACAAATTCATATAATTCCTGGACAAAATATTACTCATAAAATCTCAGATGACGAGAACAAAGATCAAGACTTTTTTGATGAAGATAATTTTAAAATTTGGATAGAAATGTATAAAACTAAACAAAAATTAACAAATCCTTTAACTTACGTAAACGATTGTAATTTATTATAAATTTTAAATAAAGTCATAATAATATTTTAAATTTTCATTAGAAATTTTGAATTATTGTATTTTTCTCAATAATTATTTATTACCTGTTTATTACATTGATATAACGATTAGTTGGTTGGTTTGAAAAGATATGAGGCTACTTTCTCCTACGCCGTGAAGCCTTATTAAAAAAACCCGTTGTACTCTCCACATTGTTGTATGTCAAACCACCCTACTTCTCTAATGAACTTAACTATTTTATTGGAACAAATCTCGCCTGCTTCTTCCAAATTATACAGGATGAAACTTCCTAAATTCTTGAACCTTTTTGTTTGGAACAAGGGACAGCGGCACAGTAGTTATTCCACTGACATCTGTTTTGTTCTTAAACATTGATATTATAATAAATCTTTTAAAATACAAAAAAAAAAAAAAAAAATCAAATCCTTTTCCATAATTTCAATTAAGAAATGATTTACACATTAAAGAATGATTGGAAAATTCCATTCGTTTTTTTTAAAATAAATATCTAATGTAATTAGATAAGTGGAAATAATTATTAATCAAATGAACTTTGATATTATTTAGAAATTTAAATTTACATATATAAAATATATACATATGTAATATGTATAAAATAAAATAAATAATAAACTAATTTATTTGTAATACACTTGTCTAAACTCTTCAAAAGGTGCATTAACTTTAAAAAAAAAAAATATTTTTATTTAGATAATTATCTTATTCTATCCACAAGATAAATAATTAATTATTAATGGTTGTAATTGTATATTTTGGACCCGGAGAAATTGGTGGCCTTCATTAAACGGTTGCCATTTAAAAAAAGGCAAACATCGTCAAAAGGGTCCAACAGGTCCTTGCAGCCTAAATACGTTAAAATTCTTTCCGTAATTCAAACCAACCAACTAATTATATAATTTTTATACATTTTATGATTTCAAGTAAGTATTTTGACTGTTATTGTCTGCAGAATCAACACCAAAGATCAAATATTATGAGAATTTTTTAAGAGTTACCTAATTAAATCTGGATATCCAAATATAATTTAAGATTTGTATGAGCTAAGTACAACGCTAAGATGATAATATAAAATATATGTGCATCAAATATATTGAAAATCAAAATATTTACAAACTTTCTATATACAATATTTAATAATTTAACTAGTGGTCTGAATAAATATCCAAAATAATTTTATTATTTCACTGTAATAACATACACCCGGCAATAATAAATATAGATTAAAATCAAATCGTCTACAATTTTATTTTATTTTAAATATTCTATAAATAAATTCTATATTATATTTATAAATACAAAAAAAAAAAAAACATTAAATTTTTAGGACATTTAAGTAAATCTAATTCAATCCAAAAACAAATAAAATTCTATGTAAATTACAAAGTAATCAGTAAATTTCTCAACGGCTTTCTAAATATATACTCACAAAAATAATTTAAATTTTCTTTATTTATTATATTAAATCAAATTCCGATTAACAAATCAAATATACAAAGAAAAAAAATTGATTTTATTGACAAAAAATACATAAAATTTTGAATTTCTATGTTGAGAGGTCATTAAATATGAAAACAATAAATAAATTGTAAATTTATGTATAATTATTTTATTTTTATTTTTTTTATTTTTATCATTTTCACACCATTTTTAACATTATTTCAAATATACTTGATTTTGTGATGTAATTATTATCACTAAAATATTATTATTATTATTTTTGTATTAATATAAATATAGTAAAAATCTATCTTACCAAATTCACACTCTTAAAACTTGTGATCTTTATTATAAATAATCACATAAATAAAAATAAAAATAGCAAAAAAAAAATAAAATATAATAATTTAATTTATATATGAAAATTAATCTATACAGAAAATATAAAAAAAGAATAAAAATATAATTTAAAATTAGTTATTCGTCGGTACTGGTTCAATTGACAACATGTCCAGTAATAAATTTAGTTTGATTCAATTGATTTTATCAATTATATTTATAATATTTTTATTAAATTGTTCAGCTAGTTTAATTAGAAAAAGATTAAAACATTTTAATGAAACATTACGTTTACCAAATCATACAATACCATTAACATATAATTTAAGTTTTGTTATTGATGATAATTATAGTGAAATTTATGGTTTGGCAAATATTGAAATTTTTATAATAAATAGAACTAATGAAATTGTATTAAATGCAAAAAATTTATATAATTTTAAAATACATTTAATTAATTTAATAAATGGTAAAGATATACCAAATATTAATTATAATTATAATAATGATACAAATTTTTTAAAAATTTATTCAAATATAACAACAAATAATGATATAAATTATATATTTCAAAATGGTTCAAATTTAATGTTAACTATAAAATATAGTGCAATTATAAATGAAAATACACCAAAAGCTGTTTATAAATCAACAAATCATGGTTCAAATAAGTTGGTATCATTAATGATTTAATATTATAATAAATTGATTTAGTATTAATTTTTTTTAATAATATATAATATTTATTTTTTTGTGAATGAAGTATTGTAATAGCAACACAATTTGAACCAGTTTTTGCGCGTGAAGCATTTCCATGTTTTGATGAACCAAATTTTAAGGCACGGTATATACTAACACTGACTCATTCCAGTAATCATTCAGCATTATCAAATATGCCAATTTTTGGTGAACCAGTAACAAGGTTAGAATTAAATATTAAATATTTATCAGTTTATTATATATTATTATTATTTACATATGTGTTAATATATATATGTATACATTGTATTAATTATTATGTCAATAACTTTTGAAATTTAAGATTATTATAATTTTTACTATAATAAAAACAAAATGTTTAATTAATACGAACCTATGAATTTAAACTTCATATGATTCGCATAAACATAATAAAAGCATACTTTATTTTCCATATGACTTATTCAAAAATATGGTTTCAGGACACTTAAAATTAAAAAAGTCATAGTGTCTGGGATTAATTATAACTTGAATATATAATACTTGTAATTCTAGAAAATAATTATTATATACTAAGTAAAATAATTACAATCTAACAGACTTTTGAAAATATGAAGTGACTTTTGAAAATATTGATGATTATTTATCTTTGAATTGTTAATGTACGGCTTATTTTCTTATCAATCTTTAAGTACCTATCTAATAATATATCGAAGTTGAGTAGAAATCATTCTAAATAAAAATACTTTAAAGTACATACTTAATTTAACATGATAAAATAAATTGTAATTTAAATTAGTAGTAATTTTCAATTTCCAATGATTAAGAAAGAATTATACTATTTAGTTTTTAAGTAAAATATGATAATTAGTATTTTACAATTTTCCATTCTAGTAATAAATTTTTATTTTTATTAATATTTTCTACAGCGATGATGGTTTACGTAAAATCACAAAATTTCAACAAACTCCTTTAATGTCATCATATTTATTAGCATTTACTTTACATGATTATTTTAATGTTACAACAAAAATAAATAATATTACACAATCTGTATATTATTCACATCCAGAAGATATGATAGAAGCAAAATATACACTTGAAAAAGCAACCGAAATTTTAACAATATTAGAAAATGTATTAGGTTTTAATTATACATTACCAAAAATGGATCAAATTGAGGTGCCAATAAGTTATGGCAGTGCTATGGAAAATTGGGGTTTAATTACATATGAAGAGAATAAATTTTTAATGAATTCTGAATGTCGTACAGAAACCGATTTTCAACGCATTATAACAATGTCACATGAAATGGTCCATCAATGGTTTGGTAATTTAGTATCACCAAAATGGTGGACATTTACATGGTTAAATGAAGGTTTTGCTACATATTATAGTTATATTGTTGCTGATTTGGTAAGATAATAAAGGTAATATTAAATTTATAAACTTATATTTTTATTGTATATAATTTGCAATATAGATTTATCCTGAATGTCAAATAATGGATCAACGTGTTATAGATTCAATTGATATAGCATTTGCTTGGCCAACAAATCGACCATTAACAACATATGTAGAACAGGAAGAAGAAGTTAAAGCCGTTTTTGATGCTATTTCATATCACAGAGGTTAATAATTAAAAAAATGGATTCATCATTTTTATTAATGCGTTATAAACTTTTTTTTTTTTTGTACAGCTGCTTTTATTATTAGAATGATACAGCATACACTTGGAAAGTCAACTTTTCAAAAGGGAATTTATAATTATTTGGAGAAATAGTAAGAAAATTATTAAATTGAAAAAAAAAAATTAATTGAAAATTATTTAAATATTAATTAAAAAAAAAAAATTTTTATTGTATTATAGTCAATATTCTGCTGTTGATGAAGACAGTTTATTTGAATCATTTGAAAGAGCAGCACAACAAGATAATCGACCATATTTAAATGAAACTGGATTTATGTCAAAGTTTTTGAAAACTTGGACTCATAATAATGGTTTTCCAAATCTTCAAGTGACACGTGATTATGAAACTGGTGAAATAACTATAACACAAACACCAAATATGAAATATTTTACACGTAAATGGTATATACCAATAACATTTGCAACTACAGTTAATTCAAATTTTGATGATACAACACTTGATTATATGATGCCACCAACACGTATGATTACAATTAATCCAAAACAATTAAATATAACATTAAAATCAACAGATTGGTTAATATTAAATAAAAAACAAATTGGTTTATATCATATTAATTATGATAAAGATAATTGGTATTTAATTGCTAATGCTTTAAATAATAATCATACCCAAATTGATGTATCAAATAGAGCACAGATAATACGTGACATAACATCATTTTTAAAACCAGGATCAATTGATGTTGCTACCGTATTAGAAATATTTTCATATTTAAAATATGAAAATGAATTATTGCCATGGGAAGAGGCTGCTTACATATTATATGAAATGCATAAAAAATTATATGGCACTAAAACTGGTGAACTTTTTAAATATTTTGTACGTGATATTGTTAGTACAATGTATAATATGTTACAGAATTCATCGAATTCAAATAATATTAATGATGTACCATTAACAGAAACTGTTCGTATATCAGTTTTAGATTTAGCATGTCAGGTTGATTACGACGATTGCCTTCAATATTCATATAAACAATTAAAAAATTATATTGAAACTGGTGATTTTATGAAATCATTTACAAAATCATCAAATATAATTTGTGCTGGTGTTAGGTATGCTACACAAAATGAATTTAAAATTGCATTGGAAAAAATTTTATTTACAAATAATATTGAAAATTATGATAGATTATTATCACCATTAATATGTAGTACAGATTTAATAAATCTAAAATTATTATTAAATAATTTATTAGATAATTTAAATTTAAATCAAGAAAAGGATTTAGATCCTTTATATAAAATTGCATTTCAAATATTTAGTACAAATGAAGATGCACAAATATTAATTTTAGATTTTTTCATTGAACATATTGATGATTTTTCTGTTGATTGGGAAGATTTTTCAAATAATTTAGGAATGATGGCAATTTATATGATAGATGAAGAAGAACAAAATATTAAGGTAAATTTTTATAGTATGTATATATTCTTAAAATAATTAAATTTGAAAATTTTATATTTACAGTATAATTTAATTCTTAAAAAGATATCAGGCAATACAACTAGTGAATTATATGAAATTGAAGCATTTCCAACTGGTATGTTGGCACGAATTCGGAAAAAATTTATTGCAAAAAATGATGATGACTTGGCAATTTGGTTAACTGCATATAAATCCAAAATAGAAATAAATAATTCAATTAATTAACAACACTATAATCAATTATCAATGTATTAAAGTATATATATATTTATATGTATATATATTTGTTTTTGATAAATTATATTTATATTTCTTGAAGTGGAACGAAGTCTGTAAAATTTATTAAATGCCCCAGTATTATGTATACTCAAATTTTGAACATTGTACGTTGATTTACTTAAGTAAAGGTAATCTCGAATAAATTGTCCCAAAAATTTTTTACATTATTTGTTGGATTCTCCGTATACTTGCAACTTTCAAGACTAAAATATATTTTTTTTAAATATTTTTAATTAAATTGTTAATAAGAATTTCTCAATAATGTAATAAATGCTGACGTAGAAAACGTAACGTATACAGAGTGAAAATGTTAACTAATAATTTCAATATAAAAGAAATTGGTATTCAAAATTCAAATATCAATTATATTGAGGGGCTCAGAATGTCAGAATTATAGTAATCCAGCTTGTCCAATTCAACAAATTTATTTATTTTTTACTTTTATTTCCTTTAATTTGTAGTATAATACGTAATAATAATCTAATCACAAATCCCAAAAATGAGTTTTCATTGGTTATTTATTAAGAAAATTGTTTTGGCTCATTAAAAACGATTGATATTTGGAGTCATGATTCATGAATTTAAGAATACATTAAATTCATGGATATAATTTTTAAGAATACATTTTTTTAATTACATATATATACATTTGAATAGGTATCAATATATTAAATTCTTGTCGAATTACATTTTTATTTAAAATTATAGAAGCATGAAATACATATAAAAATGTTTTGTTTTTGTAGCAATTATGATAATTATTTTCCAATTAAATTCAGTTAAAGAAAACTTAATTTATATTTACAAATTTTCTATTTGGGATAATTGTTATATTTATAATGTGATATAAACTTTCTCATAATTAAAATATTTAAAATTAAAATTATATAATTTTATTTATTTTATTTTATATTGCACAAATAAAAACACAGTGAATTAGCTTAAATTTAGTGGTACTGAACCTTTTAAATATTGTTTAATTAATTGATTTGAAAAGAAGAAAACTTCTCTGTTCATTTGTTCTTTTTTCATTTATTCTTTACTTAATGTTTTTATAGAGAACCACCAACCACTTTTATATATAGCTCCTATATTTTGTAATTATGTTTTGTAAAGGCGATAAAGTGTAAATATGTTACATGTCAGACCAGTATTTTCACCGAGAATCGAACCCACAACCTAAGTCAGTGATGGTTGATTAGCACATATTACACTAAGCTATCATGACCCACTTCTCTATTTTAAATATTTAAATAAAAAACAGTATTTTTAATGATTAATAAGAATACTTGTTACTATATTATTATTTAATTCCGTTTTTGTTTTTTTTAATACATTTTTTTTTCACTATTTGATGTTACTGCTTTCACTTATGTGTAATGTCTAATTTCTCCGAATCATCAAAAAATATCCTTTTTATTTAGGTTGCGAGATCAAATATAGTACAACAAATTTGTTTGAATTTAATATCATTTTACTCGTACGTATTAGATACATATTATAATTAGAAACATGTAATGGCTGGACAAGATGACCCAGATACTATGCGCCATATACTAGAGAAACTCATTTGAGAGTTTTCTTAATCTGAAATCTCTTTAATGACAGTTCTAGACATTCGTAACGGATGTGGGAGGCTGTCTCCTCATCATCATTTCATATTTTGGAAGTGGATGACAGGGACCTGTCAAATACAAATTTACTGATTTGGTACTTCAGATGACAGTGTCCTGCGAGGAAGTTTTTTAGCAAGCGAACTTTATTTCTCTTGAGAGACAGATGTTTAATAATTCTTTTCAATAATAAATTTCTTGGCGAAGATGGGTTGAATGCTACAATTAGATAATAAAAAGCGTTTGAATTTTTTTGTTTTGGATTTTCCAGGAAAAAAAAAAACTCTAATAGAATATATTATTGAAAAAACATTTAATAATTCTTATTTCAAACTATAATTTTTATAATTCATAATTCATTTTTTTAAAATAATAATAATGATTAAATGTGATTTTATAAAATACTTCCAATATAAACCAAAATGATTATAAAAAATCAAACCTAAATAACAAAACTAGTAATAATTGATATTATAATTGTAATAAAACTAATTGTTAAATAATTTCCGACATTTCGATTTGCTTTTTCATAAGTTGCCATCCATTCAAAAACTGCTTTTCTATTATCTTTGATCCAATCTAAATTATTTTTCATATTAGCTTGAACTATTTCTGGTAAATTTTTATCAAGTTTAGGATGATTCTTAACTTTTTCCAAAAGTTTTTCCAACTGGAATACAAAAATTAAATAAATAAAATAAATAATTTTAAAACTAATATTAAAATAATTACAGTTTTCTTTTGTGTTTCATTTATTACATAAGTTGACAGACCACTGATAGCATCATTTAATGGATTTGTTTGTGAAAAACCAGGGGTTAATTCAGCATATTCATTAAATTTAGTATATAAAAATTCAATGGTAGCATGAAAACCAATATCACTCTTTGAATAAACTGATTTAAGTACTGAAATCCGTTCTTGTGGCCGTAAATTAACAGTTTCTGTATTAATTGAACTTGCAACGAATTTTGATAATAGTGCTTTGTTTTGTGAACAACCTAATGATGACATTAATAATTGACGTTCAGCTTGATCATTTGAATTCAGCAATAGTTCATATAAATGATTAAATTCTTTTTCTTTAGCTTGTTTTAAACCATTACAATAAATAACTGATTGTAAATTTGGTTCAATTAATTTACCATTTTCAACAAAATCAACAAGTTTTTTATTTGTATTCTCCAAACATTTTTTATTACCAGAAATACATGCCCAATTAACAACCATGGTCCGTGTATATTTATCAAAATGTTTATCTTTTGCGTCATCAGTAATACCAAGTTTTTCAAAAATATTTTTTACTATTTTCTGTACATAAAATTGATATAATTTATATTCATCATCAGCTCGTAAAAATTCATTAAAATATGATAGAGCAGCATTAGCTGTTGACCAAACTGAGTAACTATCTTCATTTTCAAGATATGTCAGTAAATTAAATAAAATATTTATATTAATATGTTTTGTGATACTTAATCGGAATGCATCATTAACAAGTTGGGCACGATTATTGGTATGTATATTTGTATGATTTTTTTTTAATGCTTCTGTTATTAAATTCCAATTATTGTCATCATAATTAACACGATAATAACCCGTACTTTGTTTATTTATTATTAGCCAATCTTTTTCTGTGACATTTTCATTTGGTGTAAAAATAATTGATTTTTCGGCTTTTAAATAACCATCCGGAATTGTTGATTCAAAATTTGATTTAGTTCCAGTTGCATAATTAAATGGTACCCACCACAATCTAGTATCATTATTATTTTCAGTTTTTACTGCATTTGTAAAACCAATTTGTGATATATTAAATGTACCATCTTTATAATTTCTTGTAACTGTCACAAGTGGATATCCTCCTTGATGAGTCCATGTACCCATAAAAACTTTTATTTCAACTGGTAGTGTGAAATTTTCGGCTTTTGCTGTAATTTGGAATGCATCGAAAAGATCTTCTTCCACAGTTGAATTATATTGACTATATATGATTTTAATAAATTAATTATATAATTTAATAATTTATAAAGAATAAATTAGAAATTTTTAACTAACTTTTTTAATAAATATTTAGTTAAAGATTTTTTGAAATTATCTTCTGTTAGGACATGTTGCATCATTCGAATCACACAAGAAGCTAAATGATATAAGAAAAATATATTTTGAATCAGATTTAATTGTTATACTCAAATTAACAGAAATCTTATAATTTAATATTAATTCATTATCAAGGATTTAAATATAATTCATTTAATTAAAACATTAAAAATCAATTTTTTATATTTTAATCATACCTTTAGAATATGAAACTGTATCAAATAAACCAACAATTTCTTTCGGTTTTTGGACATAATGTGTCATAGGACGAGGATTTTTACCAGCATCTGCTGATAATGCTCTTTGATATTCAGCAACCATAAAATATTCCATTAAATTCCATTCTGGATACGCCTAATATAATTAAATTTATTACGTTATAAATAAATATATTTCACAATTCTATATTTTATCTAATCTATACTTTTTAATCTAACAAATCCACTTAATATAAAGAAACTCATTATAAAATAATAAATAATATAATTCATAATAAATTGATTTACGATTACTATTAAATAATTATTTTCTCTTAATTGACATAATTAAATGCGATTATTAAATAATTAATATTGCACTTAATAAATTTTATATTATAAATACTTACGATATCACTACCTATATAAGCAAACAACGATGCAAATCCTTCATTTAACCAAATATATGTCCACCATTTTGGTGAAACTAGATTACCAAACCATTGATGACCATATTCATGTGCAACAGTTGTTGCAATACCAGTTTTTGTATTAATTGTTGATTTATTATTATCAAATAATAATAATTCTTCACGATAAGTAACTAAACCCCAATTTTCCATAGCACCTGCTGCAAAATCTGGTACAGCAACTTGATCCATTTTTGGTAATGAATATTTAACATTTAAATATTTTTCAATTCCTGATAAAATTGATATTCCTGAATCAAGAGCAAATTGTTGAATACTTTTAGTTTCAGGCCTTGAATAAACACGTTGTTCAAAATTATTTGACGATGATTTAAAAGTGTATTCAAAATCTGATATAATAAATGCAACCAAATAAGTAGACATTTTTGGTGTAATTTTGAAATTTGTAATATTACGATTTCTGTATAAAAATAAATAAATTACAAATTAAAATTATTATTTATATAAATATATTACATATATAATTAAATATAATTTTCGACATACCCAGCTTTATATGTTTTCTCGACAGGCATATTAGAAATTGCTGAATACGAACTGTCATGTAAAATTGTTATATTGAAATTTGCTTTAATAGCTGGTTCATCGTAACATGGAAAACCATGTCGAGCATCTGTACTTTCAAATTGTGTGGTTGCTAAATACCTGGAATAAATAATTATTCATATTTTCTATATTCATTAATAATAATTATATTTCCTTTTCAAATTTTACCTTGTTTCATTTTTATTATTTTTATATTCGGATTTATAAAATCCACCATTATCTGATCGTAATGTACCATTATACTGAATTTTTAAATTATAATTTTCACCAATTTTAAGTACTTGATTAATTTCCGTTAAATTAATTATTGAAAATTCTAGAGTAGAATTATATACATGATTAACTGGATAAATTGTTTTTGGATCATCAAGATTTGTCAATATAACATTATTTATAGTTAATTGCCGATTATGTACTACAATTGAATTAGTATTATTAACTACTTTTAAAATTATCTCAACTTCTCCAGTGAAACTTAAATTTCCTTTATGTATATCTGTTTCCAATATTATATTATATTGTATTGGAATTGTATGATTTGGTAAACGATAATTTAAACCATTCTCAACAGTATTAAATGTTTCTGTAATATCATTATTTTCATTCCAAAAAATTGGTGATCCAATGGAATATCCCAAATTAAATATATTAAGTAAAATCACAATTTTTATAAATTTATACATTTTTTAAAAAAATCAACCGATTTTTTCAACAATGAAAACTGAACTGAAACTTTTTCATTTATAGAACTTAAAAGGTAAAGTTTCTATTATAAAGGGCAGTATGTTATCTTGAATTCAAAGATTTGTAGAGATTAGTTCAAAAAAACTAGATTAAAATATATTTTATTTTAATCATATTATAGATAAAATTTTCATTATAAAGAAATTTATATAATACCAAGAGTTTATTTATTCTTGATAAAATAAATATTATTGTAAGTTTCATTATATCAAGATAGTTTACTAGTTCAATTTAAATCACATACTTTATTTGCAAAATAATTAAATGGAATATCTTCAAAATATTTAATTTTATTTGCTAATCACAGGAAGTATACTGTTAGTAAGTGTTATAGCCCACTTTTGAATCCTAAATATTGTTTTATCAAAAAAATAGGTAAATATTTAAATAAATATTGATTTTATATATTTATCCTTTAGATGTTATATAATTCCATAATTTTACACACATAACATTTATCTCAACAATTTTAATCCAATTTTTTAATCTTATCAAAACAATTTATAAAAATCCTAACTAAATTCTGGTCTAATATTTGAGGATTACATATAAAAAAATTTAATTTAAGGTACGAATATTTTGCAGACAGAGCTACATATTTATATCCTTATCAATAGCTCATAAATTCAAATAAATTATTCAGGTTAACATATTGTAAATATCTTAATCTTAATTATAAATTTATTTAATTAGGTATTTTTAATTTAACAATAGATTTAATTATTGCTATTAAAGATTTTTGAAAGTATTTGTTATGGTACAAATCAAATTTGAATTTAAGATATTTCATTTGGTTTTTAAAACATCAATTCTGAAACAAAAATCTATTAAATAAAACTAATTGTTGGATATTAATAAGTTAACATTTTATTATCTTATAAATACCAAATTTAATAGTTGATTGTAAAATTTATTAGTCATAAAACAACGTTAGGCATAAAATTATATTATTAAATTATTTTAATTACAAAATTATACGTTATATTAATAATTGTATAAATGATAGTGTAATAAATTTTAAAATTTACTAATTTAATTTAAAAATTAAAAAAATCATCATTAATATTAATAAATGGCCAGGTTTTAACAAAAGTCCACTTTTACTGATCTGATCAACATAATATTTATCATTTAACCAGTCACTCACGGTATCAGTATAGATCAAATCCCATTCCAAAGATTTTATAATATTTTCTTTACATTTTTCTAATGATTTTTTTGATATTTTCACACGTCCAATTAATTGGTTAAACTAAAATTAAAGTTTTACGAAATTATTTTTTATTTAAAATATACAAAAAATTGATCTATACTTACAATATTAATATGATCTTCTGTTTGAACATACTTTGAAATATCTTCAATGATTCCATTTAAATTATCTTCCGGTAAATTTTCATTCAAATCTAACCAATTATTTAATATGAAATTTAAACTTAATTTTAAACCCGTTCCAGAATTTCTGTATATACTTTTAAGTAATAATGATTTTTCTGATTTATCCAATTTAAAATCTTCAGTATTTTGTATAGTATGCCACAAAAATAATGTTAAAACTTTTTTGTCTTCAAAATAACCCAGAGCAGATATCAAATCTGATCTAACAACAACATCATCTGTCATTTTAAGTAAATTTTTTAATTCAAATAAAATATTTTTATCATTTTTCTTCAATTTCATTGAATAATAAACTGGTCTCATATCTAAAATACTGAAATTTAATTTATTATTTATACACTCAGTTAACTGAAAATCACAAGCATGTTGGGCTATAATTTGACGTGTCATTGAAACAAGTGGCATTTCATTTGATACTTTCATAACACCGAAATCTTTAAAAGGTGGTAATAAAATTTTATTCATAAATTTTACAAAATTATTGTAATATTTTGTTTGAGGTATTTTCAATTTTAAAAATTCTATTCCATTATTGAAAGCCGCCCATGGAGCATAACTTCGTTCAGCAACTAAATATTCTAGTAAATCAAATAAAATATTATAACTTAATTTATTTACTCTAGCTAAATTGAAAGCATCATCAATTAATTGGGCACGATTTTGAGTATGAATGCTTGTATGATTTTTTAGTAATGCTCCTATTAAAAGATACCAATTCGAAGAATCATAGTTTACACGATAATAACCAGTTTGTTGTACATTGATTATTATCCAATTTTTTTCAGGATTCCAATTAAGATGTGATCCAATTGTAAATGTTTCTTTACGATTTTTCATCCAAAATTTTGCAGATGTATCATTAAAATTATTACCATTTTCAATTTCAAAATTAATTGGAATATGCCATAATGATTTATTATCGGTAGCATCTACATCAAGAAATCGTTCTTGTCTTAGTTCTATTTCAGATTTATTTACAGAAACATAGATTACAGGATAACCACTTTGTGATGTCCATAAACCTAAAGTTTCTGAAATATTAATTGGTTCGTTAGCTGCACGTATTGCTTTATCTAATGATCTAAATAAATCATCTTCGGTAGCTGCTTTGTATTTCCTTAAAAATAAAAATAATTATTAAAATTTTCGTATTTTAAATATTATAATTATGATACTAACATATCTTTTATATAAAAGTCAACACCTTTTTTAAAAGTTTCCTTATTTTTGTCCAATGCATGATCGAACATTCTAAGTACACAAGATGATTTCTCGTATGCAATTTTATCGTAGTTTTTTCTTATATCTAATTGTTTTTCTACATAATATGTCATTGGACGAATCGATGATTCATGATCAATTTGGAAAACAAAATGCATAACATTAATTTGATAACGTTCCATTTGTTTCCATTGAGGATATAGCTAAAAAAAAAAAAAAATTAACCAAAATTATTATAAAATAGGCTGTAGTGAAAATTTTTGCACACACCATATCAATAACATAATTTCCATATAATGTGGAAAACCCTTCCTTTAACCAAACATATGTCCACCATTTATGTGTTACCATATTACCAAACCATTGATGTGACATCTCATGACCCATTACACTACTAAGATCTAATAATCTTTTACTTCCATGTAATTTTTCTTTATAAAATAATACTGTCTCCTTATATGTTACAATACCCCAATTTTCCATTCCACTAAAATGAAAATCTGGTAATGCAACTTGTTTCATTATATCAATTGGTTGCGGTTCAACACTGAAATAATTTAATAATTTTCCAAATGCCATTTCACCAAAATTATTAGCAAATTTAGAATATTTCATAGCATTACTGCGAACATAAATTTCATGTTGGAAATTTTTATTATTATTTGAAATTATTTTATCAAAATTTGATATGACGAAACCAACAAGATATGTTGACATTATCGGTGTTGTTTTAAATGTTGTTATTTTCGTGTTATCGGAACTAAAAAAAATAATTAACACAGGTAATTTTATATGAAATTATTAAATATTATAGATAAAACAGAAAATTCCAGACTTACTTTTCAATAGAACTAGAAATTTTCATATTAGAAATAGCTTCAAGATTCTTTGGATGAGTAATTTGAATTGAGAAATTCGTTTTAAATTGTGGTTCGTCATAACATGGAAATGCATGACGTGCTTCTGTTGGAGCAAATTGTGTAGCCGCTAACCAACTATGAATATCAATTAAATATTTATTATAATTATTTTAAAAAAAATAATAAAAAATTTAAAATTTCATTAATAAAATATTTTTAAAAATGTAATATTGTAATATAAATTAAAATTATTAATATAGTCTTACATTTTCGTACCATCATCATTTTTATATGATGATCTATAAAATCCTAAATTATCTTCTCTTAAAACTGAACTGTACGCCACAGTTAGTTCATAAATATGATTAGAATTTAAATTTTCATTTAATGTAATTTTTAATATTTCGGTAATATTATTATAATCTTGTTTAATTATTTCACTATTTTTATTAGTTGATAGATTTATTATATCAATTTTACCTAATTTTGATTGTTTCGTATGAATTGATATATAATTTGTATCTGGAATAACTGGTACCATAGTAATTTTCGAAATTCCAGAAAATTTAAAATTATCATTATCAATTTCCGTAATTATTTGAATATTATAATTAATTGGTACTGTATTATTTGGTAAACGATATTCTAATACATTTTCATCATCATTTAGATCACTATTACTCGTAATAAATGTTAATTGGAAATTAAATATAATAAATATAGAAAGGAGAAATTTAAATTTTAAAAACATGATTCTACAACAAAGTATTTCACAATACTATTTTTTTTTTAAATAAACACCAATTAAAATATTGAAATTCTATATTATTTTATCTTGTATATCTTATCATTTTGTAGTTATTTTTATCTTTTGATAACATCATAACTAAATATTTTCATGTAATATTGAACTAAATTTATTTAAAAGATTAAATAAAATTCTATTTTGGAAGCTACGATAAATTTAACCATCAAAAATCGGCGATGTCTGGTCTTACACTAAAAAATATGTGTAAACTTTCTATATTTCAGTGTCCAAGCTAATCCAAGTTTTTTTATATCATGTATATTAAGTAATAGAAAGTGTACGAATAAAATTTAAATTTTAATAATGTATTAATTAATGCTTGAATAATAAAACGATAACAGTTAACTCCCAGCTAACATTTTAATTTTATTATATCTTCGGCTCAATGCTGGTTTGTTCCATACGCCAATATTATGTTTTAGTTAGAGAAAATCATATAGTTTTAGTTAGAAGACTTTTAGAAAAAAACTTATTGATAGAATTTTTTATAAATTCTACTAGATAATTATATAAATATTTTAACATTTCAAAAAATTAGTGGATTTTACAATCTATGATTCAAGTTTTTTACAAATACTTTTTTTCATATCCATATAATTTTAAGCAATCGGTTTGGTTTGTATTACATGTCCCAAATATTTGTTGATATTAAATATTAAATATTTTAGCACTATGTTTAAAAAGTAGATATATGACATAAACTCACCCTCAATATCTCACGATCAGAATAAGATAGGACAAAAACGGACCTATAAGGAAAGAAGCTCAAAAGTGGCTTATGGAATAAACCTATATTGGACCGACGATATATAGTTTTCATTACCAAAGAAAGCGCTATACCAAAAAAAAAGTGTTTAGAAATTAATAAAAATAAAAAAATATTTATTTAATTGATAAGATTTACAATCAAAATAACAATAAAAATGCCTATAAATATTGGAAAATTATAATAATAATTATTATTAATATAAAAAACAAAATGCATTGCATATTTTCATATCTTATCTTCTATGAAATTTACTTTTTTAAAAGCGTCGTACTCCATAAAAATAATTATGCTCACACATTTAGCGTTGTTAAAAAAATCAAAAATGTCAAATCAAAATATATTTTTATTTTTTATATATAATTTTATTAAAACATTGCTTTTTTTAACAGTGTAAATCAGCCTTAAAAGAAATTTATAAATAGTATATATTTAAATTTGACAGGTGTAATTAATAATTTAAAACAAATAAATAATCGCTGAACAAAATGTATAAAGTTATTATATTATTGGTATGTACATATTATTTTAAAGTATTAATTTCCGAATTATGGAAAAAACGTTGCTATGTTAAAGCGATGCATAAAAATGAATAAAAATTCTCTATCGCTTCAAATGTGTATAAAAATATTGATGAATGAAAATACATTTTAGTTTTGTAGTTGAATTTTTATTTTTGTTTACATTTTATATTAAATATTATGTGTGGTTACTTTGATTATTTATTTTTATGGAAACAATTGTAATTTCAAAATCATTCAAACGTTCAGCAGTCTTTAGCACTGTGTTTATTGCTGGCGCTTTATCCACTGATGCTATATTATTTCTTTTTCGCTCTTCTGATAATGAGACTACTTTATTTAGAAAACCTAGATAACAGGCGTAATTTAACGTATTAAATTCACAATTAATTTTAAATTCTTACTCATTTCTTTTGAATGAATTAAATATAGCGGACCACCGTATACAATTGTATCCATACCTCTGACCCTGCTACTGAAGAGGTATGGAAGATATATTGATGTTAATTACGAAAGACTCCAACCTATGCTAACTAAATAATTGTCAAGTTACAATCCCTAACTCAAATATTTCTGATTATATATCTAACTCAAATATTCTTGAATATTAGTTCTTATTCGCCATTACCGATACTGAAAGATCCCATCTAATTACAATGTTACAACATCTGAGCTTAATATAGTTGGTTTTACGAGCATATAAAATTCTAAAATTTAAATTTCCAAACCCATAAAAGATGGGGATGCATTTCATAGCCACAAATTTGTGTATTATTTTTAGAATAGCGTACATGTAGCAATTACATTTTGTTAAGACCAGATTTCATATACGGGTGGTTTTTGAAAATATATTTTAAACAAAGACACCACCAACATCACTCCATCCTTGCTTTAGCTAACCTCCAAATAACATGCACATCGCAAAAGACGTACTAACACTAACTATAACCCTATAACTATTTCTAATTGTTTAATAATAACTTTTTTTGTCTACGTACATCGGACGAAGCGCTATAATATCTACTCACCAAGTGATCCATACCATGTAGTCCAAACTTTATTTCATATATCGGATTTCGAATTATCCGCACCACAGCGTACACGCACATGCAAACGACAATTTGGACTCGTGCACAAACATTCATAATTTTATGCTATGATAATAAACCAATATTAAAAATCCGAAAAACAATACTCAAATAATTTCCAATTCAGTTCAAACTATCATTGAATTGAAATGTCTATAATAAAATTTATATTTTATATTTATATTATTTTAAATATTTTTATTAAATATTCTTTATGTAATTTACAATCAAGTGAAATCAATCAAAATCATAAACAATATAGACTTCCAAATAATACAATACCAATACATTATATTGTTAAAATTAGAACATTACTGGAATTAGAGGATTTTCGTTTTAATGGAACTTGTACGATATTTTTAAATGCTACTGAAAATGGTATTAACGAAATAATTTTACATTCGAAAAAATCAAATATTGGAAATATTGAAATTAAAGCTACTGAAACTAATCAAAGTCTTTCAATAAAAAATGTCGTTTTAAATATTAAATATGATATTATACAAATTAAATTAAATCAAGAATTAAATATTAATCAAATTTATGAACTTACAATACCATATAATTCGAAATTAAGAGAAGATAATTTAGGTTTTTATAGATCTTCATACAGAAATGAAAATGACGAAAAAACGTACTATTTTATTTTTCATTATATTTTGATTAACTTAAAATATTAATATTATATTAGTATTAAATTAATATATTTTTTAAGTTGGTTTGCTGCAACACAATTTGCACCAACAGAAGCACGACATGCATTTCCATGTTACGATGAACCAAAGTTTACAGCAACTTTTTCAATTATAATAACCCATTCAAGTAAACTAGAAGTTATTTCTAATATGGATGTTTTTAGTTCATTGAAAAAGTATAAAAAAAAATAAAATATTAATTATTAGGTGTATAATAAAATATTATTTTGCAGTGCTGATAAGACAAATACGACAACGTTTAAAACTACATTAATTATGTCATCATATCGTGTCAGTTTCGTTATAGCAGATTTAGTTAACAGATCCACATTAATCGAAGCAAAAGATAAAATTCAATATTTGATGTATTCACAATCTAGTGTTATATATGATCTGAGCTATGCTAATTTATATACAATTAATGTATATCAGAAATTATTAGAATATTTTGGTGAAAATACACAACCAATGAAAATAATTCAACAAATTGTTATACCAAATATTGGAAGTGATACATTTTCAAATTGGGGTATTATTATTTATGAAGAATCAAAAATATTATATAAAGAACATTTGTATGGATCAAGAGAATTACTGAATATGATTTATTTGATAACTTATAATTTAGTTCAACAATGGTTTGGCAATTTAGTAACAATTAACTGGTGGACATCATATTGGTTAAATGAAGGCTTCCCAATACTTTATGGATATTATGGAATTAATATGGTTATTAAATAATATTTAAATAGATATTTTAAATAGATAATTTGACGGATTTAAGTCATTATTCTTTTTCATTTTTTTCGGCTTTTTAATGTTGCTTTATTATTATAGCATAAAATTATGAAGCTTTGTGCTCGAGTCCAAATTGTCGTTTACATGCGCGTGTAAGTTGTGGTGCGGCTGCGGATAATTCGAAATCTGATATACGAAATAAAGTTTGAACTACATAGTATGAATTAGTTCAGCTTCAATTCGATTCGCACAATCGACTGGTTAAATAGACTGACCACATAGCTATCGATAGCAATTGCTAAATCACAATTTATTTTTTGATATTTCTGGTGACATTTGCTTCAGTTTGGATTCGTAAAAGTTCAATCATCCCAAATTCTTTCGATTCATTTTCAATCGAACATATTTGTTCACTCAAGCTCTTTTGCATACAAAATATTTGAAAATGTCAAATTTGAATTTTATTAAATGAATCCGTACTGAACTGATCGATACTATATGTATCCCAAGCTTAACTCTACATTGTCTTGGAAATAAGTTCACTTAGATATTATAAAGTTAGTTTTTTTTTCATCCTAGTTGGTGTGTAGTTATGACAGCGTTTCGTCCGATGTATGTAGACAAAAAAAGGTTATTATTAAAACAATTAGAAATAGTTATAGTTAGAACGTCTTTAGCGATGTGAATGTTATTTGGAGGTTAGTTCCATTAGGATGGAGTGATGTTTATATGCTGTCTTTGTTTATAAAATGTCACGAAAAATTTATCATTGAGACTCTATTTCAATATTTAAATATATATGCACTTTTATATCTCTATATAGAGAATTATGACTTGTCCAAATTATGTCTTTATATCCATTTAAAATATTTAATTATACATTATTGCATTAGATTAATCCTACATGGAAAATAATGGAACATTATCAAATAAATATTCATCATTTTATATTTAAAATTGACGATGACAATTTAAATCGACCAATTAATTTTAATGTTGAAGAACCAAAAGATATTATTAAAAATTATAATTCAAATGCTTATAAAAAATCATCATGCATATTAAGAATGTTTGAAAATAGCATAGGAAAAACGATTTTTAAACAGGCTGTTATTATATATCTTAATGATTGGTATATAAAATTTAAATTCGTCAAATATATTTCTTTTAATTACAAAAATATGTAATTTTTCAAGGAAATACAAAGCAGCAAGTGAACAAGATTTTATTGAAGTGTTGGAAAAAATATTAGTAAAAAATGAATTGCCTAATAATAATATAAATATTTCAAAAGCTATAAAATCATGGACATCAAATACTGGTTATCCTATCGTTCATGTTTCTATCAATACCAGCGTTATTAATTTGACGCAAGAACGAAATGTTTATTTTCATAATTTTACAGATTATTCGTTATGGCATATTCCAATTAATTATGAAATTGAAAATGGTAATAATTTTAATGATACATCAGCGAAATTTTGGATGAAAAATCGTACAGAAACATTTACAATTGGATCAAATCTTGATTGGAATCCTGAAAAAAATTGGATAATAATCAATGTACAACAAACTGGTTATTATCGTGTAAACTATGATTCTTCGAATTGGTATCTTTTAATAGGAGCATTACTAAAAAATCATACAAGCATTCATACTCATAATCGTGCCCAATTAATTGATGATGCTTTCAATTTAGCTAGAGTAAATAAATTAAGTTATAATATTTTATTTGATTTACTAGAATATTTAGTAGCTGAACGAAGTTATGCTCCATGGGCGGCATTTGATAATGGAATAATTTTAAGTAAAGTTAAATTGATGGAAACAAAATATTATGATGATTTTGCACAACATATGATTAAAATTTTATTACCATCATTTAAAAATTTCGGTTTAGTAAGTGTGTATGGTGAAAATCCACTTTATTCGTTGACTCGACAAATTATTGCTAAAAATATTTGTGAAGTTCAATTGAAATATTGTTTAGATAATGATACAAATTATGGAATATCGGATATGCGTCCAATTTATTATTCAATGAAATTAAAAAATATGGAAAAAAAAATTATGAAAGAATTGAAAAAATTATTAAAAAATACAAATGACATTAACATTCGAGCAGATTATATATCTGCAATTGGATATTATAAAAATGAAATAGAATTAACACTGATACTGTTGCAAATTCTTCCATCTAACAATGAGTTAGAATTATCTAAATATGAAAGGATTGCATTAATTCAAAGTATTTATAGAAATACACAAATCGGTTTAGAATTAGTTTTAAATTTTATTTTATATAATTGGATTGAACTAAAAATGGTATTGCCAGAGAGAGGTTTAGATGATATTATTCAAGATATAACGAAATATGTTCAAATAGAAGATCATATTTTATTGGTAAAAAAAAAAAAATTATTAATAAATTTATTCTTTACATACTTTTAATATATACTTTACATATACTTAGATAAATAAAATCGTACGAACAGTAAAATTAACAGATAAATCAATAAAAAAAAATGTAAAAAATAATTTAGAATTGAATTTAACGAATAATATAAGTTATTACAGTAGCAGTATCAAATGTGTATCTATATCTACTATGGAACTGGCTAAGAAATATATCAGTTTATTAATTATCTTCGTTATGATATAATTTTTATATATTTGCGATAATATGATTAAAATTTTACATAAACTTATATTGAATTCATTAGAAATATTTAAATAAAATTGTTAAAATTAATGAATAACTATAAAATATTTAATTCATTTTTATTTAATAGGAAAAATTTCAATTAATCTAATTAGACTTTGGAATTTTTGTCAACAATATGTGTAATTTTCTGAATATAACTTATTGTTTCTAAATACTTTCCTTATTAAATCTAATCTAACAAAAAAAATTAGTAATCTATGACTAGTATAATAAAAGTCTACAAATTTAACTAAAGTTATTTATAATATCTTTCGGTATTTTTCTTTGTTTTTTTAAAGGTTTTTTGATAAACTATATAATAAGTGATAAATTCGCGCGAATAAATTCAGACTGAAAATTGTTATTTTTTGAAAACAGGGTAATATATAAATAATTATAGACATAATTAGTAATTTTGTTGAAATTTTCATTTAACAATCCTATAACATTATTCTTCTCATAGTGCCATTTCATTTTGGATGTTGGTCGTCATCTCTCTTTATATTGCATTTCTAAAAATAACAATAGCCGACATAATTATACCATTCTACCAAGTTTTTAATCCAGGATTTCTTTTTTTCTAACATATTTCTCGTGCCAACTATTTTACATTGAAAAATTTATTGGAGGATCCTATAAATATATACATAATTTTTTTTTTCTGGCACAATTTCCGCATTGTTTATATAAAATTGAGATTAGATTAACGTGCCATTTTATACTTTAGAATTTTTTTGATTCAAACATTAAGCCGCTAGATAAAATTTATGGCATCTCAGTTAACGTCAGTCAATGTACAATGTTCAATAGAAAATAAATTAATTATTGTGAATACACATAAAATCATTAGCGGGCTTTTTTCTGGTGGAGCTGGTGGAGCTTTTGGGGACTAGCATCTGGAAAGATGGAAAGATCAACAAGACATTTTTAGTTTTGACGTTGGCATACAGATTGACAAAACGTTAATAGATATGCAGCCTGGAAAATTAGTTAAGACAATTTATACTAGTACAGCAGTGTCTAAAAATGTGTAATATAATTTATTGAATTTTTGTAGCTATGATTATTATTTATTAGCATATTTATTTGTTGTGCAATGGTCAAAAATCAATTCAAATATTGAAAATTTATATGTCAAAATTTATTGGTTATTATTCAATTGTTGGAATTAAGGGTTTCAGTAAATAATCTATAATCAAATAAAATTTTTATTATTGATTATTTTAATTTATATATAATAAATTAAATTTTAGGTAATAATTAGGTAATAATCCTATTGAAATTAAAAAAAAAAAAACATTATCTTTACAAATGTATTACATATTAGTAATAGAGCTTAGAAACAGAACACAATTTATAATAATTTCAGTTTTATTTTTTATTTATTAATATTATATTTCAATTTTCAATTTATATTATAATTAGAAAATTATTTAAGGTTATCACTCAAATTTTAACAACCTAATTAGCCATTATACTTACGACAATAAGCGAATCATTACTAAACTAGATAAGATTAAAAATTGATTTAATTGATATTATTTTAATATTAACTTAATATACTAAATTTAAAATCCAATTTTGTTAAATATTTTTTATTTGTTAAACACTTCAGATAAATATAATTTTGTTATAAATATAAATAGATACTTTAATTATTAAACCTTATCAATAGGAAATGGATTAATTAATTAATTATCTATTCAAATAATTTGTTATATCCGATTAATCGTTTTTGTAGTGGAAGATGATTATCGAAAAAAATTTGTTATTAGGGTATTGGCCGATAAAACATGCATTTACTTTAAGCTGGAATCATAGTGCCACCGTCAACATCAATTTTATACGCGTTGAAAGCAACTTTTCAAAGTAGCCGTTTCCTTTCTATTTTGATGTTTCATTTTAAAATAAGTAGATTTTTAGCAATTCTGCCAATAACTATTTGTGTCAAAGTTGTGTTTCACCGCTGATAGTTGATATTTTTCTACTCTCAGCTTAGTTATAAACGTTTGTATTTTACACAGATGTGACATTGTGATTTTATTTTATTTTTAATTCATAAGCCATATCTCAAAATTAATATTATGAACGTTGGGAAGTAGGTAAACATTGTACAGAATGAAATTGTGGGTTTTCCATTCAGATAGTTATTCGAAGTTGGTTCATAATTTCAGTTAAATTCATGCTTTATTGATAGCTTTTCAAATAACAACTTAAATTTTCAAATTTACATCCAATGCTACAGTTTTTTATGAAAAAACGTTAATTTCGGAATTCGATTGAATATTAGTAATATCCATGCTTTATCAACCGGTTGCGGTTATCAATTAAAATCGTAACGTTCCTCCAGTATTTATCTCTAATCATATTAATTGCACTACTAAAGCTAAAATAGTAGGTACAGTATTTTGGTGAAAATAAGTACACTTAAAAATATAATCCAGATTTTTTATAATCTTAGGAATTCATTTAAAAATAAAATATTTTTTAATAACAAAATTGTTAAAAACATATTATTATATTAATAATCTTATAAGTTTGATTTTTTTTTTTTTGCAATTTGATGATTAATAAAAGAATTAATGATTTATATTTTATACTATATTATTAGTTTTATGCAGGTAATAAATTAATAATGAAATCTTATCATTACATTTTATGATATTATAAATAAAATAAGATAAAAATAAAATAAAATTTATTTTGTAATAAATAGAAGTGTCTTTATCCATAGAATTTCAGTATTTTACAAAAATTGTTTTAACAATTTATAAAACCAAATTCAAACGAATGTATAAACTTAAAACTATATAATTACAGATAGTTTAAATAAATAAAGGTGGGTGTAGTTTAGTGTAGCTTAATAATAATTTATTCAAAAAATTAATTAAATTTACATTGTATATTATATGCCGAAAATTAATAATAATTTAATAATATAGTAAATAATTTATAAAATTAATAGTGTTTGTAATTATTTATAATATTACAAAATATTTTACTATAGCTAATCAGTTTTGTAAATATCAATAAATATTTTACATAATAAACTGTGAATATAAAACCAAAGTACATAAAAATAAATTAAATTTTAATTAATTTAAATAAAGTGCATAGTAAAGAAATACTAATTAGTAAATAATTCAATATTAAAAAAATTATAGTAAAATATAAGCTCTTTTAATATATAATTTTAAAAAAAAATCAAATAATTAAAAAATATAAATGATGAAATAAAATCTACTACTTAATGTAGTCAGTTGATAAATCAAAGCCTAACGACAATTAACCAAAAAGTTTAATTAATATCTCATGCGAGATGGTATTAATTATCTTGATATATATAAGAGAATCGTATTTTTGTTAACTGTAACTATGGCCTGAGTAGTGAGTAATGACAGGTTTATCTCTCTGGTGATACCTATAAAGAAAAAACAAATATGAAATTCGAAAAACAACAGTAATGTTATAGAGTTAATTAAATAGTTAATTAAAGAGTTTGTTAAAAGTGTTTACACAATTTCGAATATTTCATACCAAAATTTAAATCTTATAGGGTAAAATAAAACGTTTATGATTTTTTTATAAAAAGAAAGTTTAATAAAAAACAGAATTTGCATAAATAAAAACATGCTTGTAAGTAATTACCCAATTCTGTTTTGACATAGTCTTTTTTCACACGATTTTCAAATAACCCACGGTCTAGAAAGAAAAGTACACGGTTTATTTTAATGTCCTTGGAATTTTGTAAAGAATTTTAATATTTAGTAATACATAATTTTATTTCAAAGGATTTTTTCACGAGTTTTCTAAACTATGGAATTTATCACATATTTTACAAGTTATTCGTTTTACAAGAATTTTTCTGAAATGTATTTGCTGTGTTAAAACTGCTTTGGGTGTAGAATTCTACAATAGTTAATACAATTTTAATAAATTTGGTTTTAAAAAAGTTTCCAAATAAAAATTGAATAGCATTGTAATTAAATTCAGAATCATAAATACTTAACCTTATTTCAATAACAGACCGTATGCGATAACAGATTTTATTATCTTGTTTTGAATATTAAATAGACTTTTAAAATGTTTTAAACTATTAAAATATTAATTAAAAAACTTATTTATTACAAACAGAAATTTTACTTGAAATTATAAATATTTAGAATTATTATAAAAATTAATATAAATTCCAGTATTTGCTTCCTAAATTCTAAAAAACGTTGAAATGTTGAACAAATTATTTGCAAACTTACTTATTCACATATTATTCCAATAATAATCATAAAAATTAGATATAATCATAAAGCTATCATAAATAAACTTATCAATTGTTTTATTACTCAATTCTAATTATACTTATAACTCTTATTTATGACTTTTGTATCTTACCGCTCGAAATATTAACTATTTAATTGAATAACAAACTTTCTGGTAATAAAATATTAATCTATACAATATAAATTATTTCAACAATTATTTTTATTTTTATTAACAGTCATTTATTTCTTTTAATATTTTTTTTTTTTTTTTTTAGATGACAAGCCTTGGCTTTTTGATAATAGCATTAGCTATTGGAACAGTTTATCTAGCTCCATTAAAAGTTAATGATATAATTTCGGTATATCGGTTACCATCAAATGTATTACCCGAATTATATAAAATTGAATTAACACCATATTTAATAGAAAATGAAGAACCATATAAAGAAAGATTCACATTTGATGGTAAAGTTTCTATTATAGTAGTACCAATTGAAGATAATATTAAGGATATTGTATTACATGTAAAATCATTATCAATTACAAAGCAAACTGTTACTACGGTTGATAATCCAACAATATCCCATAATGCTCAATATGAACTTAATACAACAACTGACAAATATACAATCAAGTTGGACGATGCGTTGATTAAAGATACAAAATATATAATAACTTTTGAATATAATGGTGTAATGAGCGATGATATGCTTGGATTTTATAAAAGTAGTTATACTAATAATGGAATTATAAGGTAATATCAGGAATATACAATTACATTATTCAAATTCAATTTAAAAAAAATACTAATTTTAATCAAATTTAGATGGCTTGCTGCAACACAATTTGAATTTACTCATGCTCGAAAAGTTTTTCCATGTTTTGATGAACCAAATTTTAAAGCTGAATTTCAAGTAACCATTAACCATCATAAAGATTTTAAAGCAATCAGTAATACAGCTTTAAAATCTAATGAAATAATTAGGTAATTAAAAATATATTTGAATATTTGGAAATTTCAAATATTTATATTAATTTTTTTTACAGAAATCGTGTAATATCGACATTTGAAAAAACACCAAAAATGTCAAGTTATACTTTAGCATTTTTAATATCTGATTTTAATGAGACCCAATCAGAAAACAAAAATTTTTCAATTGTTACTCGACCAGATGCCAGCAATCAAACTAAATACAGTTTAGAAATTGGCCAAGAAATTTTACAAAAACTTAATGAATTTACGAATTTAAATTATAATGAATTAGGAATTCCTAAAATTCATATGGCTGCAATACCAGATTTTTCCTATGGTGCTATGGAAAATTGGGGACTTGTAACATTTAAGTATGTTTATAAAAAACAAACTATATAATGAAAATGTTATTCGAAATAAATATTGTACTTTATTATTTTATAGAGAACGTGCATTACTTTATAATGCAAATCATACAACTGATTTATTTAAACAATCTATTGCAACAATTGTTGCTCATGAATTGGCTCATATGTGGTTTGGTAATTTAGTTACATGCGATTGGTGGAGTTATGCATGGTTAAATGAAGGTTTTGCTACATATTTTGAATATTTCATAACTCATGAGGTATAAAAGAATTTAGAACTTTTAATAATAATTTCTAACAATTTAAAATTAAAAATAATTATATTACAGATACAACCAGATTTGGAAATGGATAAACAATTTATTGTTGCACTTCAGACGGCATTAATTTTAGATTCAGGTAAAAGAAAACAGGCACTGACTGTAAATGAAGAATTAGTTGAAACATATAGCGAAATATCAAGTATGTTTGACAAAATAACATATAATAAAGGTGCTGCTGTTATACGAATGTTTAAGGAGGCTATGGGAGCTGAAAACTTTAAACGGGCTATACGAAAATATTTAGAAGCAAAGTAAGTATTATATAGAATTATTAAAATAAATTTGTAATGTTCCAAGATTTTTATTTACACATTTAAAAGCATAGTTAATTAAATATTAACTATTATTCTTTTTTCAGACAAAAATCAAATAGTAAACCAGATGAGCTGTTTAAATATTTTACAGATGAATGGAAACCAACAGACTTAGATACAATGGTTTTCTTTCAAGATTGGACTACACAACCTGGTTATCCATTAGTTAATATAATATTAGGTGAAGATGGCAAACATATATTAGTTAAACAAACAAGATTTTTCTTAATGCCAGCAGATAATGAAAATGATAAACTACTTTACACTATACCCTTAACATATAGTTTAGAAAATGATTTTACAAATATTAAACAAACATTTTTAAATAAAACTATTAATGAACAAAAAATTGAACTTGACAAAGAAGTTAAATGGATAATTGGTAATATTAATCAAGTTGGTTATTATCGTGTCAATTATGATGAAAAAACTTGGTACAATATCTATAATGCTTTAAATTCAAAAAATTGGAATGGAATATCTGAAATAAATAGAGCACAAATTGTTGATGATCTAATGAATTTAGGACAAACTGGTTATTTACGTTACGGTTTAGTTCTAAATATTTTAGATTATTTAAAAACTGAAATAAATTATTTGCCATGGACATCAGCTTTTAGAGGATTTTCGTTAGTTGTTAATAAAATGTCAGAATCGGAAATTGAAATATTTGGCAAATATATTCTTCAACTTTTAGATACAGTTTATAATCATTTAGGATTTACACAAAAATTAAATGAAAAACCTTTAGATATATATACAAGGGAAAAAGTACTTTTGTGGGCATGTAAATATGGTCATAAAGAATGTATTACGAAATCAAAAGAACTATTTACTAAAATGGAACATAATATTGAAGTACCATTAAATATTAGGGCACCTGTTTATTGTACAGCTATTCGAGAAGGATCTGTTAATGAATATCAATTTTTAGTTAAGAAATATGAGGATTCGAATGAAGTGACAGAGAAATTTATGATTCTAACAGCATTAAGTTGTACTAAATCAAATGAAATAATTAATTTACATTATGATTATATACTATCGAAGAAAGTTCGAAAACAAGATAAAAAATCTATATTAACATCATTGTATAAAGAAAATCCATTAAAAGTTTTTAATTTAATTGTTAATGATTATAAAAAAATAAATGACTCGTAAGTATTTAAATGTTAAATATAATTCTATTTCAATACATACTAATAAAATTATTTGTATATTTTAGATTGGGTAGTGGAGATAGTGATGTAGCTAATATTTTATTAGGAATAGCTAAAGAGTTTTCAACAAAGAATGAAAAAGAATTGTTTGAGAAATTTATAAATGAAAATAAAAACAAATTGTCTACTGCAGCTATAAAATCATTAGAACATGGAATTAGATCAATTGATTACAATATAAATTTAGCTCAAACTTATACACCAGCTTTTATAGATCATTTAAATTTTAAATTAAGTAATAAAAATGGTTATCGATTATCAACAATTATTAAACCATCAGATTATACTATAAAATTAATTCCATATCTTTCTGATGGTGAAGGACCAATTGGACATGATAAATTTACATTTGATGGTGATGTTTCAATTACTTTAAGTACTACAAAACCTGATATTAATGAAATTATTCTTCATGCTAAATATTTGAATATTAATAAAATAACATTATATCCTGCTGATGAACCACTTAATAAAACTGTTATTACAAATTACAAAATAAATGATACAACAGATAAACTATATTTGACATGGGATGGTAGTTTAACAGAAAATAAAAATTATATATTTAATTTTAATTATACTGGAAGAATGGACGATGATATGCATGGTTTTTATAAAAGTAATTACAAAGATAAAGATGGAAAAGAAAAGTAAATTTGATATTCAATTAATAATTATAAACATTTAATTGTAAATATTTTAATTATTTAGATGGTTAGCGTCAACACAATTCCAAACAGTTCATGCTAGACGAGCATTCCCATGTTTTGATGAACCGAAATTTAAAGCTACTTTTAATGTTATCATAAGCAGAAAAAAAGGCTACACAGCAGTTAGCAATATGAAAATTAAACATAGCGCTACAGAGTATGATTTTAAAATAAATGTAATAATTTATAAATTAATTATATAATTTTATGTTTGGTTATAGTGGAGAACGTGTTATCGATACTTTTGAAACAACACCAATAATGTCAACATATATTTTAGCTTTCCTGGTATCTGATTTCGAAGAAAGAAGTACAGATGATAAAAATTTCTTAGTAATTGCACGTTCAGATGCTTATAATCAAACTGAATACAGTTTTGATATTGGTCAAAAAATTTTAGATAAATTAAATCAATATACAGGAATTGAATATAAAACATTAGGAAATACTAAAATGCATATGGCTGCTATACCAGATTTTTCAGCTGGTGCTATGGAAAATTGGGGTCTTTTGACATACAGGTATACATAAATTACACAACATATAATCAACAAAATATTAAACAAAATAATAAAAAAAAATTGTATTTTAGAGAAAGAGCATTACTTTATGATGAAACTGAAACAACTGCTGCTGCACAACAAAGTATAGCAGCAGTTATTGCTCATGAACAGGCACATATGTGGTTTGGTGATTATGTTACATGTGATTGGTGGGGATATACATGGCTTAACGAAGGTTTTGCTAGATATTTCCAATATGAAATGACCCATCAAGTAAGACAAAATAAAACTCAAATTATTTTTATTTTTAATTAAATTTATTAAATGATAGGTAAATCCAAGCTGGGAATTAGATAAACAATTTGTTGTAGATCAAATTCATAGTGTTATGAAAATGGATTCACTTAATAATACACATCCAATGAGTGATGAAACTATTGAATCACCATCACAAGTATCAAAAATGTTTGGTAGTATATCGTATAATAAAGGAGCAACAATTATACGAATGATTAATAATGTAATGAATGTTGACGGAGAAGATAAATTTCAAAAAGCTATTCAAAAATACCTAAAAGCACAGTACGTATATATAAAATTTAAATTTAGATTATCCTTTTTTATTTTATATTGTCTTTCATTTTTGTATATAGAGCATACAAAAATAGTATTCCAGATAATTTATTTACATATCTTAATGATGAATGGAATACAAATGATATCAATAAAACTGAATTCTTTTATGATTGGACCACTCAAGTTGGTTATCCTTTAGTAAACTTTACACTAAATAAAGATAAAAAAGAAATAACTGTTACCCAAGAAAGATTCTTATTAAAATCTGATGCTGGTGATCCAAATTTAATGTATACAATTCCATTAACATTTACAACTAGTAAAGATAAAAATTTCAATGATAATAAAATCCAATATTTAAAAAAATCTACAAAATCAATGACAATTCAATTAAATGATAAAGTTGATTGGATTATTGGTAATATTCGTCAAGTTGGATATTATCGTGTTACTTATGATACAAATACTTGGCATGGTATTCATCATGCATTATCTGGTAAAAATTGGAGTGGAATTCATGAAATAAATAGAGCACAAATTGTTGATGATCTTATGAATTTAGGTCAATCTGGTCATTTAGGATATGATCTTGTATTAAATATTTTAGAATATTTAGAAACAGAATTAAATTATTTACCATGGTCAGCTGCATTTAATGGTTTTTCAACAATACAAGCACGAATCGGTTCGGACAATACCGAATTTAGTAAATATATATTACATTTAATTAATAAAGTATACAATCAATTAGGATTTGATGAAAAAGAAAATGATTCACGTTTGGATAAATATAATCGACCAAAAGTTTTATCATGGGCATGTAAATATGGTCATAAAAAATGTATTGAAACAGCTAAAAAACATTTTAATAATTTAAAAGAAAATAAAACTGTACCAGTAAATATACGATCACCCGTATATTGTTCAGCTATTCGAGATGGAACAATTGATGATTATAATTATTTAATTCAAAAATATGAAAAATCATTAGTTGCTACAGAAGAAGTATTAATTTTAGCGGCATTAGGTTGTGCTAAAAATCCAGAAATTGTTACAAAATATTATGAATATATATTATCTGATAGTGTTCGACGTCAAGATAAATCATCATCATTAACGTCTCTTATATCACAAAATCCCGACAATTCTAAAATTATATTTAAATTAATTGAAAAGAATTTCAAGAAATTGGGTGAAGCGTAAGTATTAAAATAAAATTTAATTATTTATTTATTTCTATTTAATAAAATTTAATTTAATTTCATATTATTAGACTTGCAGATGAAGATAAAGATGTTGCAGCTGCAAATATTATCTCATCGATTGCAAATTATTTTACTAGTCAAACTGAAATAGATGAACTTATTAAGTTCCATAATGAAAGTGTTGGTAAAATTGATAAAAAAGCTTTGGATATTATAGAAAAAGCAAGTAAAACCAGTAAAGAAAATATTGAATGGTCTGAAAAACATTTATCAGAATATAAGAAATATTTATTGAGCTATTTAGAAAAGAAAAAAGGTTCAGCTGCTAATAAATCATTAAGTATTTTGTTATTGTCAATTTCGTTTATATTAACATATTTATATTATTAAATTATTGTAATTATTATTGTATAGTAATCTTTTTTTACGTTTGAGTGCATTTAATAAAAATAAAAAATAAAAAAAAAATATTAATTTTATGTAAAATAAAATAGTATATTTTATTACTAAGCATTTTTCTAACTATATACCCAACTGTGTCATAGAACATAAAAATATGTTTTATGAAATGTGGTAAGGATATAAATGGATGTGGGGATAAAATATTTCTACCAAATAATAAATTTTCCTCCGGAATATAAAGAATATTATTAAACTATGTAAATTATGATTTTTATATTTATCAATTATTTATTTCAATTTAATTTTTTTTATTAAAATATTTATTTATTTTATATATTTATAAAGCAATAATAATAAAAATCATTAATAAATTATATAAATATATATGTATTTACAATTGTATTCAAACTTCAAACTTTATAATTTAATTATTTAAATTGGAAATTAGCTAACATCTTCTGTAACATCTTATTAGTATAAATAATTATGGTTCATTGCTACAATTTAATTGTATTGTGCCCTGTAAAATATTAAATAATATTTTACAAATTTAAAATATTATTTGTTATTTATAATATAGATATATTTACTGGTAGCTATTTTTTCGAAAATGATTATTTAATGGTCCTTCATCTGAATATCCAGCAAGTTCTTGTGGTATTATACCAGATTCTTCAACAGATGAACAAGGACGACACATACATTCTAATGGTGCTTTTGTAAGTACCTTTAAAAAAAAAAAATACATTAATACAATTTTTAGTAATTAAATTAAATTTACAAATAAAAAATACTTTTCGGAATTTTCGTTCTCCTGGTTTTGCTTTCGGGCAAAATAATGAAACTGCTGCTTCACGTTCACCAGATTCTTGACAGCACATGCATGAACGTTCCATTTGCCAGATTTTACTTCCAGATACCTTTTTATATATGTGAAGGTTTAAACAATTTTAAAACTTTTTTATAGAATTTAATTTATAAAATATATGGAATTAGAGTATAAAAATTAAAATCATGTGGTTTTGAAAACTAACTTATTCTTCTGTTTTGTATATCTTAATAACATTTATTTTACCTGTAAATAACTAGCACATCTTCCAATACATGCAAATGAAGGTATTGGTTTTGGTACACATCCAGGATATTGCAGTACATGAATAACAGGTGTCACTTGACAATCATCTACTGCTCTCGGAATATCTTTATTATTTCAAATAAGCAATAAAATTCAATTTAATTTAATTTTTATCACTTTTTATTTTACAGTATTTAGTTTTTTTTATATATTATCCTACCATTAGGAGAATCAGCTTTTACACCAGGAAACATAAGAAATGTTCCGGTACACGAACAGGCACATAAAAATAATATCAATAACATATTTAATTTCTTTGGAATTCTAATATTCACAATATTCCAATTAAATAATCCTTTCGAATAAATAAAAATATTTTTTTTTTTGAATCCTTGTCGATCAATCCGACAAATATTTAAATTGAACTAAAAATTATTGCCTTTTCGTCTTTATATATATCCACATCACTGACATTTGCGCAGTCTGAATTTATAATCTGGATGAAAGGATAATTTAAGTTTTAAGATAATATTGAGAATAAAATCTTTTCACCATGAAATAGTTTCCGCATTTCAAAAATTTACCAAATTAATTTTATTATATAAATTAGAAATTAAATAAACTATTGTAGATCAAATTTTGGGATATTTACACAAAGTTCAAAAGTTCAGATTTTTACGCAGTTCAAATTTATAAATAGATCAGAATTGTTAAATATTAGTGCGACAATATAATTTTAAATATGCTGAAATTTGTATATCCAACATTTGAAATTGGCAACTATATAGTTTGATTTCCCACCGGGTGGCATTGATATACATATAAAAACCATTAACTAAACATATTTCATTCACTAAATTATTTTTATAACCATGTGAATCTTTCGATATTTATTTATATCAAATGTTCAGAAAAAAAAAAAAACAATTTTTTGAAGTAATTTATCTTAAAATATAATAATTTTATATAACCAAAAGTTCAAAATTTTAAAATTTTAAATTATATATTAGTTAAAAAAGATAATTATTATTGATTTTAACTAAAATCCTAACTAAATAAAATTAAATAATTTTATTTTAACGATATTTGTAATTTTAAAATATTTCGAGATTCATCCATTAAAGTACTTTTTAAAATTTGCACCAGGTTTTATTTTGTAGAATAAAATTTAGTCCGAAATATCTAAGATTCGCACCAAGATTACAAAAATTAAAAAATGCTAAAATATTGTGTCTTCGTTAAATTAAAAGTGACTATCAGTACTGGAAAGCATTATTAAAGTAGAGTATAATTTTCTTTGATTATATAATTACTTTGTACCTTAGATTTAGAATTTAGGTAGGGATACAGAACAGATATTATAGGTGCAGTCGTACAGCTGCTAATAACTTCGCATGATAAATGAATCCACTTTTTAGTCGTAATTGATTCCACATCTAAGAAAGAAATAAGAAAGTGAGAAATACTTACACAACTCTTTTGCATGGGAAATAACTACGAATTTTTAACACATTGAAATAAATCTTTTTATATCAGCATTTCCAGAAATATCCAAATATCATTTAAATAACTCGGGAGGCGAGACCAGTTTTCTAACCCTATTGAATATTAATATTAAAAAATAGATTATTAACTAATTTTTTTTTAGTTTGTTGCTTGATATACTGAATATTTGTGGACAAATAACTATTTAATTTTCAAACATGAAAATATAAAAAAAAATATTTCTACTAAATTAAGATCTAAATCTAATACGGTAACCGCTCTGTATAAGAAACCTCTTTTAAAGCAACCTTTGTATAAAAAACTTTTTTCATTCCAAAAATTTCATATTAGCAACCGTGATTTATAATTTTGCAAATTATGAAAAAAACGGTTGCTGCAAGAAAGGTTATGAAAGACAGTGTAACACTTATGCCTTGCGTAAATTCTACGGGTACGCATAAGCTTGAATTAATAATGATAGGAAAGGCAAAATCTCCTCGCTGCTTCAAAAATATAGAATTACCACTGTATTGCAAGACGTCTAGAAATGCTTGGCAAACCTGTTCACTTTTCAAAGACTGGTACAATGATTTATTAATTCCGTAAGTTAGTCGCCATTTAGAATATAAAAATCTCCTCGTTAAAGCAATTTTATTGCTAGATAATGCAACTTCGTATGCTACTATAAACATGTTTGCTGATAATGAGAAGTTCAAAGTTATTTTTTTCCCACCGAATAATACACCATTGCTACAGCCGTTGGATCAAAATGTGATTAAATTATAACGAAATTTTAGTTTTACGGCGTATGAGGCAAAAGGCCGTAATTAAAAAATATTTATTATATTAGCCATTTGACTCAAATATAGAAAATGAAATTTAGATTCCATTTTTCTATAAAAGCAACCTATTCTATATAGAATTTTTTGTTATTTAAATTGGTTCAAATTAGTTGCTTATACAGAGCGGTCACATAAATTCGCAACAAAATACATATTTAATTATTATAAAAAAGACAGTGAAGATATCATAATCGTTATCCTTTATACAAAACGTACTACATTTTTTTTTCCTTTACCCTAATTCTACAAACCTGGTCATTGACTGGTCTCTAAACATGAATGATTTTGACACTTTATTCCAATCGAATTTTGGCAACAATTTTTAAATAATGAAAATAATTATAAATTAAAATTTACGCCTTTCTATATCAATTTGATTTATGTAATTAGTTTTCAGTGCCCAATTTTGTTTGTACTCTCTTAAAAATGATAATAAAATTTGAAGTTATTATTCAAATCAAATAATTTTATACTCGAATATAAAATGATTTGACAATGAATTTTTTAAATTACAAATTCGATACATCTTAATACATCTCTTAATTGAAGGTTATCAAATTATTAATATTAATTTACCATCTTAAATAAAAAAAAACATTGTAAATATCTAATCAAACATTATTTCCTTCTACTTGTTCGCTACTTTAATCATAAGTTATTATATCTTTCAAATTATTTAGTAGAAAAAAATATCAATAACGACTATTTACCTTCAATTTAATTCATATAAGCATTATAATATTAAGAAGTTTAACCATATTTATATTAATATTTTATGAAAACTTAATTATCTCTAAAAACTTTCATTTGACAAAATTAATGGGGTCATCAATCTGAGTATCATACATTCTTTCAGTCTTTTGAATATTATGATTTATATTTTAATATAAATTATTTATTTAAAAATAAAAGCATGTTCTGTAACAAAAATGTAGTCATTTTTGTATCTATTCACACTATAAATAATCCTAAGCTTACAATTCATTTTTTTTTAATTGGAAATTTTAAACTATAAATCTAAAATTTAACTATTTTATATAACTTTTAAGTTCAATTTATAACTAACATAGAAATATTAACAAAGTTATGTTGAATCCCATCAACTAATGTAAGAATTTTGTTGACATGTTTTTGTCAATCTCATTAAAATATTATATATAAAAATATGAAAAGAAAATTGTTTTGAATAATATTGAATGAAAGTTATTTGATAATATATTATTATATTATTTTCCTAATATATTTAATAGTAAATATATTAAAAGGAAATTGTGTTTATTGAATTTTATGTGAAATAAGAGAAATATTTTTTTTTTTTATAATGAAAAATGCCAAAATTCATATCACCTACAATTTAAGTAAGAAAAGTTAAAGTTAATTTAACTTTTACAATTCATTTTTTCTGAAGTTTGGGGATTGAATAAGGGATTCATCAGGATCAGATGCTCAATTAATAATTCATTTTTTTTTTTATATCAAATTAAATATTTGAAAATAAATTGAAATTTATTTTAAAAATTTTTAAACTTAAGAAACTTAGTATTTTTTAACAATACAAGAAAGATAAAATGTTGATGTTAATTAATGTTTTTAATTGTTGGCTATAGTAAGTTTAACAATATATTTGTTTTGTTTAAAAAATGCTTAGTTTCTTCAGTTTAAATTTTTTTTAAATAAAGTATCAATTTATTTTCAAATATTGAATTTGATATGAAAAAAAAAATGAATTTGAAATGAAAAACATTGAATTTTAAATGAAAAACATTGAATTTAAATGAAAAAAATTGAATTTGAAATGAAAAAATTTGAATTTGAAATGAAAAAACTTGAATTAGAAGTGAAAAACTTATAATATAATGTAATATATAAATAAGTTTTGTCACTATTATAAATCATTAAAATTAAGAAATTTGTTCCTATGTATTATAAATTACTAAAATTTGTTCCTATTATAAATTAACTGATGAAAATCAGTTAAAATAAATAAAGCTAAACAATATTTTAAAGCTGCTCAAAAATATTATTAAAAATAAAAAAAATTATAAAAGGCTGTTATTATAAAAGGGTTTTTTATTTATATAAAAAATCCTTTACAAAAATGATAAAATTAATCAAAATATATACAGTTTTTAAAACTTTGCTGCAATTTTGGGAATACTTGCAATAGCCGTTTTGAATAGCCGTTTTGAATAGCCGTTTAGTAGGATCAGAGTGTCCGACTAGCGTAATATTAAACCAGCCGATTACGTTTATTTTGAAAACGGCTCAAGCTGCAATTTTTTTATTAACAGCTGCAATTAGCTGCAATTTTGCTGCAATTATTGGCATACTTTTTATTTTGGTAAACTTAGCCGTTTAGTAGGATCAGAGTGTCCGGCTACCGTAATATTAAACCAGCCGGACACGTTTTTCTTGAGAACGGCTAAAGCTGCAATTTTTTTATAAACGGCTGCAATTAGCTGCAATTTTGCTGCAATTATTGGCATACTTTTGATCTCGTCTGGCTAAAGTGGTCCGGCTAGCGTAATATAGCTTAAATACTACTTGATTAGAGTCTACAAACTGAATAATTTTAACTTTTTTAGCAAAAAAATCCACATACTTTTCAGTATAGTTAAAAAAAGTTTATATTATTATTACTTATCTTAAAGTTCTCAATAAAAAAATATTAGAAAAACCTTTAAGGGTTTAAAGCATAATAAAGACAATAGTATTATAAAGTGCTTACATCGCTTATCGGTTACAACTTTACTAACTTTTATAAAATAAACAATATAAAAGAAACATTTCAAAAAAATTTCAAGTTTAGTTTATATAGATTGTAAGATTATAGATATAAAAGTTTATATTGTTACTTTAATGCTTTTATAATGCAATAAACTTTATAATTTGCCACTCATCAATATGTAAACTTAAATATAGTAAACTTATATTTCTTTCTAAGTTTGAATTTCTATTTAATGAAAGCATAAAAGGTTTTAATAAAATATTATTTTTGTTTTTTGCAAGTTAGAAGTTTTAAGTATCATCTTTAAAGAAGATTAAAATTTGTATCACAACCAATTCATTCATGTTTTTAAATATAATTAAATATTTTAAATATATATTCATATATTTATCTATAACTTTAATTGGGAAGATTTCGCTATTAATAAATATTTACATAAAATTATCAGTAATAAAATTAATTTTTAATATATTAAAAACATTTTTTGTGTCAATACAAATGAATATTAATTCTTAAAAACGTATTGTAAGAAATATATTGGTATTAAATTAAAAATATATTTCATATTAATTAGAAATTTAGGTATATTTTTAAAATAAATAAATTTATAATAAGAATAAGAGCATACAATTTAAATAATTCTTTTAATATCAAAATAATATTTATAGTTATGAATATGATAAAAACTTTTATGAAAAACACCATTTATTCTATTCTAATAATGTCCATTTATTAGAAACTTCTTTACTATAAAAATAAATAAATAAGATAAAATTTGAAAATCATAATTTCAATAATTATACCTAATAATTAAATATCTATATAAATATTTTTCATATGTTATTCAAATTACTAATAACCTTGTTAACATTATCAAGGTTATGATTAATGATAATTGTTAAGATTTGCTAAAGTTATTTATTATATCCCCTGATTTTTTTTAGTACCAAAAATGCTGATAGGAAATACATTAAAAATATTGAGCATAAACTTAATAACTAAATGCTTACTTGGGATAGAATGATAATATTAAAATCCGTCACTGAGTATCTGAGTATCGATATACAAATGCCCTATGCCTAATTATTAAAAACGACATTAGACATCAGAAAGCTAAAGTCGTTTTCTGCTAATATTTTGATGTAGTTTTGAATTGGGTCATTGAAAATTATTAGCAATAATATAATATTAATATGTAAATAATCAATTAAATTAAATTTAATTTAATAGCTTTGCAGATAATGCATGCAAAAGTTATTACATCTGATCATACATATTATTAAATTATTTCACCTTAATTTATACAGGGTGTTTGAATTTAGAATTTGAATCACTTAAGTTTAAACAAAGATTCATTTGAACGATGTAACTTTTTTTTTTCGTTATTTCATATATTTTCGAATTATTTTTCTAAAGTATTCTTTATTTTATTTTTTGCAAATTCTGAATGACTTCAAAAACATAAACGAAAATATATTTGAGCAAAATTATTTTATTTAGGTAAAAGTCCATTATAACACTAGTTTATTCTAAGTACTCGTAAAATATAGTTATAAATCAGGAAATCAAATGAAACTTGGAATATTAAAATCACAATTCGTACTGGCTACTCACATACTCTAAGTATTTTAATAATATTACTTTGGTATTTGAATTGCATATAATATAAAAATGCAACGAAATATGATTTGATAATTATGAACGCTTTTGATTTTTATTTAAATTATAATTAGTTTACATAACTTTAAATTAATTAAAAATTATAAGCTATAAACATTCTTTTATAATTTACAATATTAAATATATTTAAATACATTTTCATTATAAAAATATTTAATTCTCAGTATATTATAATTATCCATTATTATTATGTAATTAAAAAAAGTTCAAATGATTTAATAACATTTATATATGAAACATTGTTAAAAGTTAGTTACAATGTTTTATAATTAAATTAACCATTTATTCATTTTCATTTTTAATTAATTTTTTTAATACTGCCGGAGAACTAAACTGTATAGCTTATACTACTTTACTAACTATCTGTACAACAGTCACGGTATTATATTATTTAATTGTTATGTAATTCGCTTTGAGAAGTTTAATACAAGTTGGGATGTGTTTATCAATTTAATTTAAAAAATCATTAATTAAATTTCAAAATCAAGTAATTTTACTTGAAAATATTGTTATGTTTAATTTAATTAAATATTTACATATATGTAAAAAAAATTATGGTAATATATAAAAATTAACATCGACAAAATGTTTAAGGAACAAATTCGTCATAAAAAGTATGAAGAAAAGAAATATTTGTTTTCCGACCAACTCAGAAGAATTTCCGACAGTAAAACAATGTTATTTGAGTGTTAGTCATTGTACATACCTATATAACTAATAAAAATTGTATCTAAACGACCAAAATTGTATCTAAATATTTATTATAATCCATTAAATTAAAAAAAATTTAAAACTTATTATAAAATTAAATGAAGATATGAATCATAAAACTATGTAAAAGTTAATTTTAAATATACTTATATGAAGTTGTTACTAGTAAATTAAATAATAAATTTAATCACATTAAATGAGATCATTTAAAATTAGTTTATTGTATTAATTAAAATTATAACTAGAATTAATCCAGATCAAGTATCTAATGCTAATTTGTTTCTTCATTTTGTTTTTATTAAATTTTGAAATGAAAACACCTACATTCATCACAGGCAGAAGTCCTTGAACAATTATTTGGAAACATTAATTTACTCAGTTCTATCCAAAATTAAACAATATAATTCAATTGTGGCGGCTAACCATCCAAGGATCGATACTCGGCATTTATAAATTCAGAATTTATTAATCTTCTTCAGGAAACTATTTTATTAAAATTGTCAAATTACTATTGGTTTCACCATAGATCACAAGATCTGCTATAAAAATAAGAATTAAATTTGTGATTGCAGAAAGAGATACAATTATTTCTAAAAATTCATCATCCGTGTTTGTACTGTGACCGATGAATATTGAGGGTATTGTACAATGTCTTTTTTTATTCGATTTTTACAATAAAACAACCGATAGAAAAATTAACATAATTTATGAATGTATTAACATTTTTTGTTAAATTTATGATAAAATATTATTTTTATATTCCATAATTTCGTAAACAAAATATAAATTTAATTATTCTTGCTTATTGATCCGTGAAATATTGTTCATCGACATAATTGTGATTTTGTGATAATATTGTGAATGAAATTCACAAACTTTTCCTTGTATTCATTATTTTATTAATTATATAATATATCATAAATAATATAAAAAAAAATGTGAATATATTTCATATTTATTAAACAGAATATAAATAATTTTCACAAACATTTATATTTTGTTTTGTTGTAATTAATGAAATCAATTTATTTTCCGTAAATAATTAAATTATAATTGAATTTACCAAAACTAATTGCAATTTTTTAGATAATTTTCTAAATAATTTCTTTTCCTCAATTCGCTTGCCTTCGGGTGAAGTATTTAAAAATTATGTCGTATATAATTTTAACAAGGTTTCCTGAAGTTTAATCTTATTTTTATTTGTAACCATTTTTAATTACTTTACCATTTAAATGAAACTATAAAAAAACCAAAGGCTAAAAAACTACATATATTAATTAAATTTAATTTTATTTAATTGTATAACCTTATCTATAGTATTCAGCAGCTTTCATTGCCGGGACAAGATGTAGGCGATCTATACTAGACACTATATGTTGTTTGCTTAATTTCGTTGCAATAAGGATATTCGTCATGGACAAAGTATACCAAATCTACCATATTCGTGAACCAATCATTCCCCTTTACATTATTGTAAGGCTGGTCGTCGATTTATGTTGCGTCTACGGCGTTTTAAGCAGTTGAATCTGGCCTGATTAATTTAATTAATTATAATAAAATTATACTTTTCCATTGAAAGAAATTATAATATTTAATAAATTTCTATACAATATAAATATTAATTACATAAAATAAATCGACAACTAAATTTAATATTTCGAAATAAATTTATCAATAATTATTCAATATAAATATATATTTACATTTTCTGTCAAATTATATTTTTGATTTTAATTTATTAATAATAAGATAAAAATAATAAAAAATAATGATTAAATAAAAAAATATTGCCAATCCCACAAAATTTAAATTGTATCTTTCCAAATATAATTTATATAAAAAATATTAAATTTTTTTACTATACCTACAAGAATAATTACAATAATATATTTTTTTATATTAATTGATGAAAATATAAATAAATTATCTTTTAAAACTGATGAATGACATTAATTATTCCCAAAGCCATGCAATATTTGATCTTGACTTTCTATAGTACATACAAATTTTACATAATTTAATTTCTTTATTTTTTTTATTTATATATTATTTATTTAATACTTTGATTAATTTGATTGTTTATCGGCATACTATAGTAATATAATAATATTAAATTAATTAAATTTTGAATATAATTTGAACTTCGTTACCCAAACCGTAGCATTATTTAATATATGTAAAAGAATGTTATCTGGAAAAACATTGGCTCTAGAATTATTTCAAAATTAACTATTTTAATTGGTAGCATATAACGAATCCTTGATCCTTGGAGATTTCATTATACCGAAATTATTGTAATGCTACAGGACTTCTTTCTGATTGTTTAATCTATCCATTTCAATCGATTTGACTGTTTCACTATTACTAATTCAAACACCTATTTTAGCTTGTTGAAATTAAAGTTTCCTTCACTACTAAGAAAGTTATGGTTCGGAATTCATATAAAATTGGTGCATTCAAATTACAATAAAATGTCACGCAATCTCAATCTAAAAATGATAACATAATTTTAATTATACAGAATTTAAGCCTGTTTTTATGTATAAATTCAATATTTCATGTACAAATTATTTAATTTGTATTTGATAACGATTAAGGCAGAAAAAAACCATTTCCTTTTTTTTAAAATTTGTACTTTTAAATACATATATATATATATATATATACATTATATATATATGAATATGTACATATCTTTTTTATTTTTTAAATGTAAAGGAAGAAAATTTAATTTGTATACATATATTTATAGAAATTCATTGAAAACGAACTGAATAATTGAAAATAAGAATATTTTCCAAGAAATATCTTCAGGTAAAAACAGTCGTTTTATTGTAAAATAATATACTTAATAAATATTAAAATGCGTTATATGATTTCCATGTATCTGCACCACAAAACATATAAATCTTTTGAAATTCTACAATTTTATTACTTGGACCTCTAATCTCCAATTAATTGAATAAAAGTGTACTAGATATTTGAATTATTTTACAATTATATATACTCTGTCCACATACATTTCCATATATACCAAAAAAAAAAAAAATATCGAAATTTATTCAAATGAAAACATCTTAAAATTTGTAAGCTTCTGGTTGACAGAGTACATATAAAAAGCATAAAGAAAATATTCAATTATATTTGCATTTACGTCAGAATTAAAAATTAGAATTCTAATTTGGGAATTCGGAAAAAATAATCTTTTAAAAATTTATTATTTTAAATATAATTTATTTTATATTCTTATTTTTACCATGGTTATTACTTGTTCGTAAGAAATTTTATATTACTGAGATAACTTTTTTTAAATGCCTTGAAAAGGATATACGGATAATATATTTGGGAAATGTGTTTATTGTTCGTATATATACAAAGTTCAAGTTTCAAAAATTAAATTAAATTAGAATTATAATCGGTAATCGAACCAAATAAAAAGGAAATATATTCAAAAAAATTATAATTTGATAATAATATAAATATTTTGGCTGTACGAAATAATGTCAAACGAAATAACATCAAAATCAACAAAATGAAAAATTAATGTATAAAAATTGAAATATTTAATTTAATTTATTTTTACTTTATTTCATCTGTGATTTTATAAGTTTTTTTTCATTTTGAAATAACATCAAAATTAATAAGTATTTTTTAATATTATTTCATATTCAATTTTTTCATTACATTTCAGCATGAAATTGAAAGTAAATGGAAAGAGACACGAACTGATATGAAATAATAAAAGTTATTCACCCAATTAACAATATATAAACTTTACTAAACAAAGAATTAGCTATTTATAAATCTTTTCCATCATGGCTCATTACTTGTAAAAGGCTCACGACTGAGTAGTTCTCCATAATATAATGAAAAATAGTGAAAAGGATATTCAAGTCAGACCAATTGTCGAATATATTTAATAGACGCTAATTTGTCAAGACCATATTTCTGAAGAAACCAATATTTATTATTTTTTGACGTTATTTCATTTGGAATTTTGTTATTAATTCATTTACCTTTTTACTTTATTTCAATTTGAATTTTTTGATTATATTTCATTATGATACAAGAACAAAAAAGTGTTTATGATGTTATTTCGTTTGATGTTACTTAGAGCTAAATATATTTTATAATTTTTTATTACTACAAATACTAACTCAGAGACTGAATCGTCCATATTAAAATTGTATTTCTTAATTGTATTTCAAAATAAAACTCAAAATTGATAACAATCTTTAGATATAAAAATGGTAATCTTTATCTTTTTTATATAAAAAAAGTGGTTACCATTTTATCTTACCACAAATAAATAAAAGACAAATAACGAAATTTTATTTTAAGTAAGAGTTTGAAACTTTATAGTAATATAGACTAAAAAATCTTTTGAAATTCTACTATAACTCAACATACTTTATCTAACTTCTAGTATTGGAAAAGATAAATTGGAAAATATTAAAATATTTCATATTCGATCTAACTTAATATTAAATAAATAATATATTCTGAAATTTTCGCAATGGTAAAGTAATTTGTATAAGAATTTTATGCCACCACTAAAATAATTGAAATTATATTTTCGAAAATTTAATTACAATTTATTCAAAATTAATTACACATATTACAATTGACATCAGTTTTCTTTTCCAATTAATTGAATAAAAGTACTCGCTAGGCAAATGAATTAAATGAATTTAGCCTATCCTAGATAAGCAAATTAATTAAAGTAAATTGTAAACATAAAAATAAATTTAGTAAATATTTCTTTTATTTTGTTTTCCCATTACGAATTCTATATAACTAAATAGCACATCTGAGGATTTTGTGAAACAATTTATCGGACAAATATTTACTTTCTCAAGTAATTTGAGGTCAGTACTGAGTTTGAAGGATACAGAAAAAGCAAGGGTAAAATGGCAGTAAGATTTTTGATAACCTATAGGAAAATTGTAACGAAGACTATAGAGCGCATTAAAAAAAAATAGAAAATGTGAGAGCCTTTTGATAAAAACTCCACAGCTCCTTCATACAAAGGATAAGAAATTTTTTTTTCTTATTATTTTACATTATAGACAAATTATACAATATCTTTCGGGGTTTGAATATGTTTTAGAAAATAATTAAATTGAGAAACACTGTTTATTATTCCGTACAGATGTAATTAATTAGAAATGTGGATGCCTATTTTGTAAATATTGTCACATGACATTTGATATACTAACAAAAGCCAGGAAAAAAATAATATTTAACAAAATTAAAATAAAAATAAACTAATAAAATAAAGAAAAAAGCAATAATATTAACATGAAAATAAATAGGCAAATATATATAAATATTACATATATAATTTTATATAACTACTCGTAAAATATTTGAAAAGCGAATCAGCACATAAGATAACATTAAAAATATTAAATACTTAAAAAATTTAATTCTTCATCAGCTAAATTTAATTTTTCATCAGAACCTAAATTTGATGTAAATTCCTTGTTTAAGTTGAGCGGTACAATGCTTTTAGGAATACGGCGGAATATTTACAATTGGATATGGAAAATTAGAAATCGAATATCAACACAAGCTAAACATTTTTTAGACACAATATACACAATACTCAAGAAAAAAACTAAACATTTTTGTGAGGGAGAGAAATTATAGTTAATTTTACTATCTGCAATAGATTCCAGTCCGACATCGCCCATTGGCATTGAGAAAGGTAAAATAAGTTCTTGTATATTTTCGAAAGACATTGATCTACACTGACTGAGTTATAAAAAATCATACGTCGAATTTTCTCAATTTCATTTCGTTAAGCATTTCAAAATTTAGGCATTTGCAAACCACAAATTCACAGATTCTTGTCTTTTTTATTTCACAAAGTGTATGTGCTATTGAAAACAGCGTTAAATGTGTGTTAAAATTAGACTTCATGTAGGAGTACTTTTTTGTAACTAAGTAAGAGACTTTTAAAAGGAGTATTTTAAAAAGGATACCAAATAAATAATCCAATTCTTACTTGTATAAAATGTTTTAAAATTTGCATTTTGGTCTGCATGGAAAACAAAATCTCATAACCTCAAAATCCATATGTGAACTCGAACAACTTTTATATTATAAATAAAGTAAAACAATTAATCATTTTACATTTTCTTTTTTATACCTTTTTTATTTGATTTTCCATTAAGGTTTGTACCTTGTTTTATTTATTCCATTAATTTTATTTCAACATCCAAAAAAGCCCGAAATTCGCTAACAATCATTAGAATTTCATCTACTTATAAAATTGTTGAAATTTATTCCAAATATTATGTTTTAATGATATTATTACAACGATTTGCAAAACATAATATTACTAAATCAAAGATGGTTTTTATGTTAAAACTTTTTTTGAAATGTGATAAACTTTTACATTTAATTTGAGTCACATGAAATTAACTTTAGCAATAATTTCGGTAACATAAAACTAACAACTTTGTTAGATAATGTTAGTGTTATGTCAATATCATATTGCACGATTCTTTGTGGTCCATAATGAATAAAGATAATGTCTGTTAATGACATTTCTGTTATATAGTTCATATTGAATTACCTCTGGACAACCTTTATGTTACGTTTTGTAAAATAATAGTATTGTGCAATAATATCTTTATCAACAATTTTATTTATTATCAAATAAATTTGTAAAAATAATAAAGTTGATAAATATTGATTATTAAATATATTGATTTTTTATTAAATTTCATTATTAATTTATCGAATATATTTAATTTATAAATATATTTTTATTATTTTTTAGTTCCATTTTGGAGAATAATGTCCAAATCGACATTATTTAAATTTGTTAAAATTGAAATTTAATTTTTCGTCCTTAAAATTGAAATATCATTCTTTATACTATAGATTTTGCATTACCACAAAAGATTTCATAAAACTGCACTTAAGTAACCTTAAAAACGTCATATTTAGGTAACCTTAAAAACGTCACATTTTTTAATTTCTGTCGATTTCAAAGACGTTACGACCATAAATGCTTGAAAAACGAAACCATTTTTAAAAAAACCGATCTTTTTAAAATTCCTGTTTAAAATTCCTATTGACTGTTTAAAATTCCTATATGCCTTATTATTGTCAGTTGAATGAATATTTTTTACCAAAATTAATAATCGTTAGTTCAATAGAGCCAATAAAAATTAACATATGTCAAACTTTGGTATCATTACAATTGATATTACGCCCACGAATCTCCCAAAAGTTAAAAAATATAAATTTATCGCCCTTTTTCATAGAAAATTATAAAAATAAATTCTAATATTAAATTCAAGTTTGTATATATTAGAAAAAGGCGGTAAATTTAAAAATAAAAATTTCCCAATAAATTCTTGTATTATAGGTTATTGCGATACCAATTACGGAAATATAAGAGATTATTAAAGACTCATTACGCCACAATGACGATAGTGAACAATAAACTAATGAATTTATAATTTACTAATATTATATCATAAAAATAAATTATAATTTATAGAATTTCAGAGTTTTTAATCGTATCATAATAAACAATTCCTAAATTACTAAATGAAATAATTTTATGGTTTTTATAAAAATCACCAAGGATTTAAAAATTCATTTCAAATTAAATGAATAATTCAATTAATTGGCAATTAGTACAGTGCAAAAAAATATTTCAAATGGACTTTTAAAATCAATTAAATTGAATTATTTCCAATAATTATCTATTATTATAAATAATTTCAATATCATAAAAATTTTATCAATTAATTTTAATATATATACATATACAGTAAATATTCGATATAAGAAATTTTTGTGCTATAATTTTTTAAAAAAAGTTCCCTATGTGGAGAAAGTTCCTTGTATGAAGAAAAAGAATTAATTCAAAAAAATCCATCATAAAATCGTTTGTCAATTTAATTTTAAAAAAGATTGGTGAAAATGAAATGGTAAATGGTAAAATTGTTGATATTAAGTCAATATAAAATTCAATTTTATTCAAAATAAAATTATTAGGCCTAAAAAACAATTATAAATCATAACTTTTAATTTAATTATTTATATTTTTGATAGACAGCATTTTCACGAAGTCTTCTTAGTAACAAAACCTCATGGTATTCTAAATTGCTCTCTTCGGCCCACTCCATAAAGTCATATTAAATTAATTAATAACTGGTCAATATCAGTAGACCTAAGTATTTCTTCATTTTTATTTGTAAGTGAACTCCTTTTAGTTTTCATTTTTCGAACGGCTATTCAAATTAAAAAATAAAACCTTAAAGCGAAAATATTGAAATTAATTTTTGAACCTACTTTCTAATTTATTTATTATTAATATAAATATATAGAAATATATTAAATTCATAAATTAATCTTGTGGGCGAAAAAAACATAATAATTATTATGAAATCAATATTTATAAATAACAAGCAAAAAATGATCATAAATTTGTGATTAAATATGAAAACATAACCAATACAGAAATTTCTAGTCCTTAAATTTATTTAAATATTCCTATTTGGTATATATACTTATAAAAATATATGCCAAAAAAGGATAAAATCTGTAAAATTAAAATATTATGTGAAAAAATTAAATGTCAGCATTAAAAGTTTTTCAATTAATTTTCATGCAACCAAACACCACTAGAGTATATATAATTAAAAATTGTGATTTACGAAAAATTAATCATAAAAAATATCATAAGTTTATTAAACTTGTAAATGAAATTAGAAATTAAATATAGATGCCATTAACAAAATATTTTTAGATATTACTGAAGTGTTCATAATTATTTTCATATAATCTGATTATTATAAATTCCAATGGATTAAAAAAAAATTTAAGTACATAAATGTACCTACCATAAAAAATATATCTACCATAGAGAAAAAGGTTATCAAACCGATGACCTGTAGAGATGTGCAGATTGATCTACTTAATTATGTTTATATAGATTTTTTTTTAACAAAAATTCGATTGTAAAGCTTCTGTATAGAATTGGGTAGAACTCCATAAAATTGTTTACACACAACTCTACCATCACTCTACCAATTAAACATATTCATTCATTTTGGTACTACTATAGTACTTGTTAAAACTTCATTAATATAGTTTAATAAATTTTCGCTTTTTTTATATATTTCGAAATTGGATTTTTATTGGGGGGACACGAAATAAATAATTTTGTTCTTTTTATATATAATTCAAATCAAAAGGATCAATTGTCTACAGCTACAGCAGATAATTCTAGAGGTCGCGACCCAAAATTAAGTATGTAAATAAAATTTTATAGTGTGATCGATCACAAAAGCTCCTTTGAACTGAGTGTTATTAATAATATTTTAATATTTAGTCCTTTTTGAATATCTGAACAACTTTTTGTACTATCTTGTTATTTTTTTAAGATATAAATAGGATATTTTTTTATGAAATTCCGAGTAATTATAGAAATATTTATATCAAGACATAGGGTCAATAAAGTTTAAGAATCTCTGTCCTACAGAACAAATAGTTTATTATACGTGCATTACGTTATAAATTTAATATTATTTATAAATTATTGAGATCGAAATACGATATACAGGATCAGGACATTTAATTCATTAAACTATTTTTTTTTTAATTCTTATTTATGTATTTAATTATCATAATTATAATTGATAACTGTTCAAAAAAGCTTGCCGAGACAGACGCGAAACGGAGTAAAATGTCAAATAAAAATTGAAATGTATAGGAATATTATAAGAATGAGCAATCGATAGACGAATGAGGCATAAATTCAACTTATTCCGGACGACGGATAAGAAATTATTTATATAAAATTGATAAATTTTAATAATAAAAAAGTATGTTTAATGAAAAAGTTCAACTGAAATTGACATAAATGTTATTTGACAAGTAAAAATAGTTTAGTCAAGTTAATTCCATTTTTTTAAAACTTTCGTTGATAGATATTCGATTCTGCATGTCCGTTATCAGTCGAGCTTAATTGAACTATATAACGAAATATGGTTTTTAAAAATTATAAAATATTAATTCTTAGGATAAAAAATGTTAATTCAAATAAAACATCACAAAATTATATAGAAATTCTAAAACTAAATAATAACAACAAGTTTTTAATTAAAACTTTTTATCATATCCGCAACGTTAAAAAACATAACTAAAAACTTTTTATTAAAGAAATAAATAATTAAGAATACAAAGACACAAATCTTTGGTCTAAATAATATTTTAAAACTTTATTTGCATTTAGTTTGTGAGCTTGAAAACTTGAAATAATAAGAAAACTTATAAAATTTTGAAAAATTTATATTGTTAATTTGAAATTTTATTAATTTTAGAGTTATTAGAGTTATTTTAATTATTAACTTACCAATCCTTATTTAAACTATTTAAAAAATTAAATTTTTTACATTAATTTTCTATAGACTCCATTTTGTGTCATATGATTTCTTTAGATGTTCTAATTTTTTCTTTTGATATCATAAAAATTCGTGGATGAGAAAAAAATTGGTATCATCAGAAATTTATTTTGCATTTGTTTTTAAAAGCATATCTTTTCGTAAATCTAAAACACAATAATTTTGGTAAGACATGTCGCAGGTGTGAAGTAAATATTTTCATATTGAATAGATTTTAACTTTGATTCTATTAGTTGGAAATCACTTTTGAAGTCCAACTTATATTACTACATTAAAGAAATAAACAAAAATTGAATATTTTTATCACTATTAAATAAATATTATTTATTCATTTTATTTTTTGGTTTACAAATTTTTTTTTATAATAGTTAATTATGTAAAATTTAATGTACAATTCAAATAATTTATTATATAAACATTTTTTTCGATTTTTCGATTATTCTTTAAAAGTTATACAATCTTTTCTATTTATTTATTTTTTTGCATAGATAATTTAAAATTGATTTTAAAAGTTAATTTTGATGATAATAATATTAATGATTGGAATTGGTAGTAAATTATCTAAAAGGGAATTTATTCATTTATTTTGTTGGAATGGAATTAAATAATCACCTAAAAATAGGCGCGGAAAAATACTTATAGAATTTTAAAAAATAATTAAATATTCCTACTTAAATGGTTTTTTTTTTTAAATTTTCTAATTAAAATTATATTTTCTAAAGACAATTTATTAGTAAATTTTACAAGACAATATTTTAAATTATAATTTTCATATTTTTTTTTTTTTTTCCTTTTATTTGGATTGATTCAAAATTATTAGTAATTAAATTATTAAATCTTATTTTATGTAATGATTATTATTAATGAACATTTTGAAATATTATTATAGAGCTACAATTTTTTGACAGTTTTACTGTAGCTAAAATTTGTATAAAAAAAATATCTAAAATGTTAACAAATTGTCTTTTCTTTGTAATGTTTTTTTTTTATATCACAAAACTTAAATAATAAAAAAATTACAGCAGAAAATAATTTTATCTTAAAATTAAATTCAAATTTAATTTTTTTTTTATATACTTACTTACATAGTTTTCTATCTTATCTTAATCCTAATTCAATTAATATTAAATTTCCTACTGTAATTAAAATTAATAGATTCCATTGTGATAGTTTTATTAATTTATTAGTACCACCACAAACTAATGTATCACGTGGATATTTATTAGATGGTGGTGCTTCATCACGTATTTTACATATTTCACCTTGTTGGGCAAAATATTCACCACATAATTCACTACATGGTGGACAAATAATGGCACCTTTATGTAACCAACCACCTGACATTATACGTATGAAAATTTGTTGACCCGGATAATGACATGTAAATGTATAATTTGCAACTAATATATTTAAACGGCCATTTTCACAATTATATCTATAACAACCAGATCCCCAATGTTGCCATTCACGTGTCTGACGACATGATCTTTCTTCCCACATATTTTCACTATGATCAAAACATTTTGATCCTAAACCATATGATTCCAATGCAAAGTTTTTTTCTTGTTCTGTTTATATTATAAAAAAAATTACGATGAAAATCATAAAACATAAATTATTATATTTATTTATTTATTTTTAATATTGTATTTAATACTCACTCGGATTATTCTCTTCAAATTGACAATGTGAACCACGTACAATTACATTTTTACTACGCCATGTAAATTCTTGAATATATGGACAATGATCGGCCAATGAAACTGAACCACCATAATATCCTTCTTCACCCTCGGTAACATGATTAATACTGTCAAAATTCTATTTACAGAAATAAAATTTATTAATTTATATAAATTCAATTATGGAAACTTTGTAATTTCTTATATAGAAATTTTAAACGATATTTTACCTGATATATTCTTGGTAATTCTTGTTCATGTCTAATTAAATTACAAAGTGCTACTGAATTTCGGTCATCTGTGCATTCAGTTTGTAACGGATCACGTTTTACTTTAGAACAAAATGGATGAATTGATCTACTTCTGTGAAATATTAAAAACCAATATTTTATATTGTAAAACAAGATGTAAACGAAAAATGTGTAAAATGATTTTATGCAAAATACGTTTAACTAAATATTAAAACATTACAATTTATTTTTTTACAGATTGCCAGCTAACTTTAAATACTATTAAATTTAAATGTTATTTTCGTATTCTATATTAAAAGCAATAAAATTGTCTTTACACGAACTAAATTGACTTTTTTATCTTTGTTTTCCCTTTGAAAACTATATAAGATTTAGATAATTTAAATTTATTGATTCAAAATAAACTAGATAATATAAATTTTAGTAAGTTTAACCTAGCAATCCCTTTGTAACACCAGATATATACTATTTATTAGGTTTTTTTAGTTTAGTACATTTTATAGCATATTCGATATCAAAACATACTTCAACATTTAGCGTGGTTTCGCTACACTTATTTTTCCTAAACATGGCATAACTTATAAATAAAGTATGAAAAAATATATAATTAAATAATAATAGTTTTGTTGAAAAATTGAAATAAGAATTCTACCAAAACTTACAAAAATGTTTGTTTTAGAGTTTTAGAAAACTGTTTTATCTCAGAATACTTTATATTTAATGAGTTTTCTAATAAATAATATCATAATCCATAAACAATAAAATATAAAATAAAAATTCGAAAATTCTTTAACTACATTTTAACAACTTAATTACCAAAATCCTTCAATACTTTTTTTATACTTTTATTCTATACGAATCGTCCTTGTAATAATTTAAATGCTTTTTTTTTTTTAGAATTCATTTATCTTTATCATCAGCGAACATTTCATTTTTGAAATGAATTAGCATTTATTATCTTTTAGTAACATAAATATAATAAAAATGATATGATAAATTCATGTTTAATTAAGGAAAATAAATTGTATGTACAAATATTTGAAATAAATGTTTATAACGAATTATTATTTTATATATCATTGATTACATAATTTACAAAAAGTTTATTTAACACCATAATAAAACCATTACGTAATTGTTACGGAATTCGATCACAATTTATATCATTATTTTGTCTTTGTATAAACTCGGATAAACTAAATCTGTTTTGTAAATAAATTTGAATTGTTAAAATAAAACCAATTTTAGTGTCCTTCACACTATGTGCATAATAAGAATTTAAAAACAATGACTTGAATATAACTGAAAATGTCCTTTTTCGATAATTAATATAAATATTATTTATTCTTTGATTATGAGAATTAATTAAGATAAATTTATATTTATTTATTTATTCGTCAACCAATTACAATATCACAGACTAATAGAAAAATTAATAAAAATTATACAAATTAGGACAAATATAAATAAACTTTTTACTTTACTTCATCAATTTTTTAAGATATGGCATAAATTTATCGCTTGTATATAAGTCATAAAAATTTCCAAAAATTAAATTGTATAATTTAATAGAATTGGAAAAAAACCTCCTACAATATTTAATTTGTATGATGCCACGCAGCATCCTAACTAGTACATCAATTTATTTTTAACAAAAGAAAATCACAATTTAAGATTGCCTAGAATTTATTTTAATTATAATTTTGAAGTTTCAAATAATTTTGTAGTTCGAATAAATATTCAATTGATTTTTGTAATATGTCAGAAATTTCGATAAAAACAGTATTTTATAAATCTGTGAACTTCAAAAGGTGATTGATTCTTGAACTTTTTGATGTTCAGGAAATTGAATTTTAACCAATTTAAATTTCTCTTTCAATGTCACTCAAATAACATAAGTGTAGTAAAATATTAGATTTTTAAGGAAAAATATATTTAAACAATTTCTAAAACGATTTTATTTTAAGCTACTACTGGTTATTTCTAGCTATACATGCAATTCTTTATTTATTTCATATTTTACAAGAGTTTTGTCAAAACGCTCATCAATGTGAAGTTAATTTATTTCAAAGAAAGATAGAAAGTTTCTTACACTAACAAATTTATTTAATATTCTACAATATAACTATATAAAAAAAAATTAAATGGTTTGATACGTAATGAAGCAATTGACTTTCCTTATGTCAGTATAAAACTAATTAAAATTTATATTACTATATAAATGACTTTTAATAAAACATATGACATTATAAATTCACATCTTGTTTCAAAAGTAAAGATATACCAAACCAAGTAATTTGGATCGTAAAATTGATATTCTAGCTTACTATGTGATGGAAAGTTATTTAATGCAATTATTATTTAATACAGATAAATTTTATGAAATCTTCAGCATTGTTAAATTATTATTTAATGAATAAATTAATTAAAATTTACTACATTTAAATTTATTAGAATTTCAAATATCAAATAAATAATACTGAAACAAATACGTAATTAAATTATACAAGCAAATTCTAATTTAAATAACATGCAATATCCAAAATCTTAATTTAATTTAATGTAAAATATGGACAAAATATTACAACAACACAACTATATAATAAAATTATAATAAAAGTCGAAACTAATCCTCAAAACTAATCAAAATTATAAAAATTGTTTATAATTCATATTTGAATACTATAAATTATACTAAATTTGATTTTCATTCATACCGTACTGAAAATTTTTGATCTTGTCCTCCAGAACTATTTAAAATAAATATAAATACAAGGATAAAATATTTATATTTATATTAATTTAATAAAATATGAATAAATTATTATCAATTGTTTATATATAATTAATATTTATGATTACCTTATATTATTGTATTCTATCCATTCTTTACAGCTTTTCATTACAAAATTACATCCAAGACGATTACCCCAACTTAATGGTGATGCCATACTATAATTTGCTCGATACCAACCACTATCCTCCATTAAAGCTAATGTAATTCGTGAAAATACTGGACTTTGTGTATGAGTACCAGTCATAGCTTCATTCTATTATAAAAATACTTATTTTTAAATCAAATTAATATTATTTTTCTTTTGTAACCTCTAAAATTCTCTTCTCCCAATGTGTTAATGCTGTACCTTCACCACCTTGATCTTCTAGTTCAGCACCCTCTAAATCAGGACAATTGAAATGTTTTCGTACTTCCTCAACAACACGAGGTGTTACCATCATATCAACAGTTTTACTTACTGTACCGCCACGTACTAACCATTTATCACGAACAATTTTACGTATTGTTTTATTACTCCATTGATGGATTTGAAGTCTGTAATTAGATTAAAATAGAAAAAGTTTTGATAATTTTCAAAAGGTTAAGCAATAAGAATCTTTAATCGTATCGTAATTTTCACGTGAATCAAAAACACTGCATTTATTTGATCATTGCGACATATTGGGACAAATGATCCTCTTTAAAATGTTTAATCAAATTATTGGTAATGTTATGTGTTAATAAACAATGCAAAAATTATAATTTAGTCTAAGTACATAGCCATTTTTAAATAATTCTGAAAAATAACATAATTATTCACAGGTTGGTAATCAATTTTTATTTCATTAAATGATGACTGTCAAAATTGCTTTTATGTTAATTGAAAATATTTATATTATATTTTCTTAACAGACAGCGAAACTCTTTAATTAATTTCGAAATCAATTCTCAATGGAACAATTTCTGCAAATAATTGTATAAATGCTTTATTATCCTTTTAACTTTTAAATATATTTTACAATTTTATATAAATTTTCATTACATTAAATCTATCATATTTCCCAAATGTTTTTTTTACACATATGTAAATAAAATTATATTACAGAAATATAAATTCATGCGATTTGTTAAATCATGGGAATTATCTATAAATAAAGTTTTTTTTTTAACATAAAGTTCATTACTTGATCAGTTTATAAAAGTATAACAAATAGAAGTTTTATATAAATGAATTTTTTCAAAATCTGACAACATCCTACATTGAATTATCATGGGAAAAACAATGATAAAATTTATCTTACAGTTTATATAAAAAAGAAAATTCCATTATTTATACAATTTTCTAATAATATTATTCAAACTTTAAATAAACAATTTTAAAATATCATATTACATACACTTCATTTAAATATGGTTTTCCTGTATCTTTTTTCCTTTCTGTTCTTGGTCTACCTTTTTCATCTCTAAAAAATGCATATAAACTAACTGAAAATCCTAAAGCATGAAGAATTTCATGTTTTACTGTTGACAATAATGTTTGTAATTCTTGTGGTTTTGTACTAATACTATCTGGACATAAATTAGCATGACCAGCTATTGGTCGATCCATAGCTGATTCTTGTTGGCAATGTGCTGCATATGCAACAGTAAGTCCTTTATGACAACGTTCCGTTTGACTAGCTGATACATAAAATATAAAATCAGCATTTTCAATACCAGCACCAGCAATTGAATTCGGATCAGTTCGACAATTTTGTCCAGTTTGATTGCAAATACGACAAACCTTAAAAATTATATTTTCGAAATATATATATGAAATTTAACAATAAAATTATAAATGAAATTATGTTTTTACATCTAAATGATCTTCAGGTACTTGTACTTCGCCACACATTGTAATTGGTCTACAAGAATCAATGCAATGAGTTAGTGAGTGTTTAACAAATACTTGAGTGCTATCACATTTTCTAGAATAATTAAATGGAATTTAAAAAAAAAAAAAACTGATTTAAAAGAAATTAATAAAATTTTGATTTTACCTGTTCAAACGAATTATTCCTTTAGTTTCACGTACCATTAATGCTTTCTGCCAAAATTCAACCGCTTCGGGGAGGATTGTGTTCTGAAATATTTTATTTTTATATGTATAGGAAAACGTAGCAAAATATTTAAATATTAAATTCATTATAAAGGAATATAAATTTGAAAAAATTCTTTGAATATTTTGTATCACTAGGGGAAATGTTTGGAAAAACCCATGTCTCTAATATGTTTTTTCAAGGTATATGATATGTGTATAACTTTTTAGAAGGGTTATTTAAATTTCTTTGAAGTTTATTTTTATTATATTTTAAGATTTATTTTGAAAAACTTTTTATAAACTCTGAATTTAAGTATACTTAATTAAAATTCTGCCAATCCAGCCTTAGTTTTAGATTATTTGTAATTGTCGTATAATATCTTGAGAAAATTGAAAATATTGATAATTACCGTCGATGTAAATGTGAAATCTTCTATAAGTAGCAAATTTTTCCAAAAAATACTTTTTTGTATTAGATATTTGGTTTTTAAGATATAGTTAATTTGTAGCATTTGTAAGTGTTTTTCCATTATAAAAAAACATAAATTTTGTAGTAGTAATTTACTTTTTTCCTTCTCTTGTAAAATTGCTACTTACGAGGTTTCACGTCAAAATTTAAAAAATAATTATATATTACATAATTACAATTCTTTTAATGTAGGAGTATATAAAAGATTGAATTTTCAAACATTATTTTACGCTTTACGGTAACAATAATAAATCTATAAAAATAATTATATATCTGAAAAAAATAATATAATGAAATCATTAAATATTTTATCAGCCTGGCAATAACTCAGTCTACATATAAGCAAAATCATATTATACGGTATTAAACTTATTAAATGTAGATTGCAGAAAAATATAAATAATTATTTTTTAAATATATAATTTAAAAATGTTAAAATTCATTTAATTTATTTTCAAGATAATTGAAACTTTTATTTAATTATATATATGAAATTTAAATGTAGTAATTATTTTAAATTTATTTATATTTCTGAAAATGTCGTTAAAAAAAATTATATTATATCGTATATAAAAAAGCTGCCAATCTAAGTAGAATGATACTTATCACCCATGTGATCCACCCACGATTATTGTCGACATTTTTTTGATTAGACAAAATTAGAAATGAACGACAAAACTTTTAAGAATACTTTTACGTCCTTTCGCCATCCAAGAAAAGGGTGGATGGATATTGAAAGACCCCAATCTATAATAATAGTTACAAGCCCCCTACCTCAAATTATTCTCAATTTTACGGGCAAAATAAATTTTGAAAATACCGAAATTTTACCTCGTTAAATAAAGGGTTTTACAAAAGAATCCCCTAATCCTCATACAGCAAGTCAGTGGTAAAATTCAGAAAGACCTCAACCTTTTATTTTTAATGATTAAGATACAATATAATTTAAGAGCATTGTAAATTTTGGCAATTTTTATTTCTTCTCGCATAAAAACTGAATCATTATTAAGACCTAAATTTTTGTATTTTTGATCAGAGAGGGTCAGTTTATGTATATACCCTGTAATTATACATGAGAGTGGAATAATTTAAAAAAGAACACCAAATACAAGGTCAATCCTTAATTTCACAATATATAGATCCATCCTTGATTTTTGAAAGGTATACTAATATTTTTCATAGTTTGAAAATAAAAACATTTCTGGTTTATGTAGCCCGGACATCGGATTCGTACATCGGATTAAAAAGCTTTTTTTTTCAATATTTGGTTTCTTTTAAGTCTGAAAGGGAAATAAAACACATAATCTCGCAAAAAAAAAAGTTATTTTAATTTTCGACTCTACCGTAAAGTTTGATATTTTTGTTATAGATATGAAGCAATTGTAATACGCTTTACACAATCGTTAACTTCATAAAATAATTGCCAATTTATTTTGGATTTATATTAAAATATATATGAGAAATATAAATTAGCAGAATTTATTTAATAATTTTAATAATGATCTTTGCTAAAGTTTATGCTTCATTAACACACCATTTTTATGTAATGAATCATAAAAATATATGAATAAAATAAAAAATGAAATACGTGAAAAAAAAACTTTTCACATTTTAATTATAATTATTACTTTGTTTATGGTATCTTTAATTTAAGTTCATGTTGGATCCGTAAAATATTATATTCAAATAATTAAATTTATTTTTAATTTCTATTTATTTGTACTAAACAATTTCAAATCATGATTCCGAAAAAAAAAAACAAAAACATTTTAATTTTTAATTCATGATAAAATCTGATACAAATACGGTATTTAAATTTTCTTCTAATTGGAAAGTTCTTCATTTTTAATAAATCAATAAAAAAATAATTAAATTTAAAAAATTTAAATTTTACTTACATTTATAAGAGCAAATTTATTTTCATCCAATCTGTAAAATAAAATAAAAAACAAAAATAAATTAATTTTGAACAATTTGTTCTAATCGTTTAATAATCTTATTCAATTGAAATCGTATCAGATTAAATAATCTTAAAAATTCGTGTAAATCCTTAAAACGATTATTTGAATTTATATTTTATTACTCTTGATAAAATTCTAATAATAATTTCGTAATAAAATTAAATACAGAAACATTGAAGAAGAAATTGTAATATCATTAAATTATGTTAAGAACTAAACAAACTTAAATCATATATGAAGTGAAATTTTCCTTTAAAATCAAAAATTATAAAAATATAAATTCTGAAGATTTTGTATTTGTATATCCTTATTTATCTCAATTAAAAACAGATTTATATTTGAATAGTATTAAAGTTACTGAGTTGTTTTGATACTGAAATGCACTTGTTCACTTGTTCTGTATTTGAAGCTATAATCTTGTAATTAAATATTTACATAAATCCACAATTATTTACTTACCTATAAACAGAATCATCATAAAAAAGTAAAATTCTTAATGGTTGTTCAATGCTCCTTTTGCGAATTATGTGGGCAGGTTCTATATTGACACCATGAATAACCTGAAGAAGAAAAAAATTATAATTATTTTATATTATATTTTGAAATTAATCAAGGTAACCTGAAGGATTTCTTTTGATAAAATAATTAGTATAAACTTTTTAATTAGTTATACCACCTTTAAATATCTCTGATTACACTTTTATTGAAAATTTAATTCTTTTCAATTTCAATTATATTTAATTCTCATATTTTTAATTAATATTTTACAATTATTATTGTGTATCTGTAATTTAAACTAGAAATATTGATTTGATTTTGGTTTCTTTAGAAGCATTTATCCTTTAAATTTAAAAATATCAATTTTGTTACGTGCTATGGTAAATAATATTTAAATTAGAATTCTTATTTGCAATTACATAACCATAACATTCAGTAAATTAATTACGAAAAAAACTAATTTAAATTTGAATAAAAATAATCATAAAATTTTAAAAATATATTTGTCCAATAATTGGGCAGAGTTGTTAAATGTAATGCAGTTTGATTACCGAGAAATGCTAGCATATACTCTGCAATACTTTCAAAAAAGTAATTGTGTACTTAAATTTAAAATTATTCATTACAACTAAATATTAAATATAAATACAACAATATTATTCGTTTTATTCACAGTATCTCAAAGTAATTCACGGAATTTTATTAAAGTATTTCTAAGTAATTCTTTGAAGTTAAAAGTACGTCAAAATACATCAAATTATTTCACCATAGTTTCATTACATTTGGTGTAATGCATTACATCATTGCCAGTATTGTAATGAGTAATTTAAACATTTAAGTAAGCTATTACAAGCAATGCAGTAATAAAATTCAATTTGAATTATTTGGAATTGCTGTAATGGTTCACTAAATGCAGTACAAAAAAAAAATGCATTATTTAACAGCTATGTAATTGGACAGTATTTAAAATGTGTATTTTAAATATTAAAAATGTGTAATTTCAGAATAATTTAAAACAATATTAGAAACGATTTTATTAAAGATTGTTAACTTTGTAATATTTGGCATAATTTTATTTTAATTAATCAACATTACACATTAACTTGATATATAATGACAACTATAATCTATAGTGACACAGTAAATATAGAAATCTTTTCAAGATTAAAGCAAATAAAAACAGTTTTGATTTAATGCGATTTGCAAATTCTTACTAATCTATTAGATTTCACTAAACACACACTAATTTTATATCGAAGATAAGAATTATAGCTGGCAGATATTTTTATCTTATGTCAATATAATTTCATTTTATTATTCTTTTGAAAAGTGAATTTTTATCTTATAAGATAAATCCGATTACAAGGAATTAATAGGTAAATATTCTGAATTTATGTTTTTCAAATTGATTAAACATTTTACATTATTGACATGTGAACAAGAAAACCGCTAGAGGTATGCCTCGATAGAATACTAAGTGTTACTGTGAAGTCAATTCAAACAGATAATCTCTATAAAATAACGATTATTAACGTTAATATACGCAATACGTTATTCATAACGTACCGATAAAATGAAATAACGAAATAATTTATCGTTATTTATCAAAATAACGTTATATAACGATTCATAAATTAAATTGTGTTGCAATAATGGAAAACGTAATAATTTATTTTGTTTTTAGTTATAAATTTTTTCTAGCACTTTGTATAAAAAATTTCCAGCCTGTGATAACAATGTTCGAATTTTACTAGTAAATTTCAAATTTATAATTATGTCAATATTACTTTCTAATAAAATTAAGTTTTGTTTGAACTTTAAGATGTCATTATTTGGACATATACAAAATTATAACACTATCGTTTTTTTTAACATAACGAAATCAGAATTTTTTACCTTACATATTTGAATAACGAAACGGAATATATAATCATTACGTTATTATTTAAAAAATACTTTAAGATACTATGGAATATAATTTACCAAAATTAATAACATTTAAACTTAATTCATTAAAAAGTTTCTGCCATGGAGAAACCATTTTTATATATAATGAGAATTAATGAAATTGATAAATTAATATCTGTTGTATAAATAATATAAGAGTTCAGAAAGTTTAAGGTTGGGCACATAGGGATTTTTGAATAAAAATATCATGTAAGTACTTTACAAGGTTTCGATTTAACACGACTGAAGTATTGAGGAAAAATTGCATTTATAACACACTATTTTTCAGTTTAACATGATTACAGTATAAGATATGGATTGCTATTGCTAGGTTTCGATTTATACAACTTCGATTTACAAGGTGCTTTTGAAGAACCAATCTACCGAGACTCAGGAGTAATTGTTATCCTTATGATATGACCGAAAGGAAAAATCGAATTTAGCTATAATACTTCTTTTTGAGACTATATAATTTTAATTCATAAATATTAATACTTAATTAAGATTTAAAACGATCTTAAATGTAGTATTGGCTAGACAAGATAGTCTTTTTTTAAATTATTTTCAATATGTTTCATTGTCGCAAAAAATGTCAATTCTTTCACTATTTGATATACTTTTTTAGACCGATTATATCCAACTTCACTCTTATAATGAAATAACCAAATTTCTTGTTAAAATTATTAATGTATATAATGATTAAATGAGATTAGTTCATGAATTGCAAAATAATTTCAGTTCAACTAAATTAATTTTGCGTTTATATATATGAATAATATATAATAGTAAACATATTTTTTTTCATGATTTCAGACTTACATAGAATTTATAAATAAAATTTAAGAAGCTTGGGAAAAATACATTCATTACACACCCATGCTTCTAAAAAGGAAATGAAATTCTTGAGGCAATTTCATATTATATTAATTTTTAATGTATTCGAAAATAATGTTTCCTGATGGTAAGGATTAAGTAAATTACGATGAATTAAATTTTTATTTTTTATAAATTTGTTGACATCATCAGAAATTTAAAATTCTAAAGATGATACATCATAAATGAATTTAATTAATTCTAGTAGTTAATTTGCTAAGTGAACCCAATGTCCACCAAAATCTCTAGGGAGGCGATTTTATTTCATATATACAAAACATAAAATTTTTATTGAAATTTCCATTTTTTAATAAATTTTACAAATAATTTTATTAAAATTTCCATTTTTCGAACTTTTAGAGAGGCTGTTTTTCTTCTGTCCGTCCGTTTTTAACTTTTCAAATCATTAGTTAAAACATATAGTAATATATTATTGGTGAATAACGTGTTTCAAAATTTAAATGTTAGCCGGATTCATCAGTATCAGAATGAATTAAAGGAAATTTAAAATTCGGTCACTAGTATTTTCAACTATAGGAAATTAATATTTGCAAGAACGTGGCTTCTAACTAAAATTAGCAATAGTAGTAAACATTTGCCAAAAATTACAATATGTTGGAAAACTAATGATGAGTAGATTTGGCTGATTTTTAAATATACTTTTTCAAGGAAATGAAAATCTTAAAATTTTTTGAATCAAAATTTTAAAATTTGATCAGATTTTGTTTACGATTCCAACAAACTAAATTATTTCTTCGATACCACGATTTGATTCCATTTATTAAATCCATGAAAAACAGAATTATCTTCTATATAACCGTAGAACAGTTGATTTGTGTGATATTTTCTATTTCAAATTTGTATACAATTTTTCTTAGAAAATGGAATACAAAAACAAATATTTGATGTTTGAATGAATTTCCTATAGTGAAAAAAAATTGTAGCAAGTGATTTTATTTTATGTTCAATAATTTGCTTGTATAGAAGGTGATATAAATCAATCAAATCCAGAAGACATTGTAAAACGTTTCGTCGTCCTTTTTCAAATATTTTCTGCTCCTCGATGTTTACAATATAAGTTGGTTATAAATCCATTCATTTAGTTTAATAATGTTTCTATGATTTTGAGAGTATATAAAAATTAATTTTCATCTAGTTTTGAAAATTTTGTTAGATAGAATTTCTGATTTATAGTTAAGGACTCGATGTCGTATTTTTTGTATTAATATAAAGAGCATTAAATCTTTACTTCAGTTTTAATTTTCATATTTATGTAAAATTTTATTTCTCGGCACTCACAGAGATTAACTAAAAAAGATGAAAGGTTTGGCGATGTTTGAGCAAAATTGTATTGTGATTTATGTCCTTTCCATATAAATATAAAAATATATCAGATAAAAAAAATATATTTTTGTATATTTTTACATAACAAAATGAGATTTATAAACGATTCTTCAAAAAATATGTCACCAACGATTCAGTAAAAACGAAGCGGCATAAAAACGAATTAACACTACATCCAAACTACTTCTCTTCCAGTCCAATTGAATCGTGACTGATAAATGATATAAAAACAATCCATCTAGAGAAGATACGTTCACTATGTTTATATGAAAAATATTTTTTATTTGAGAATCGAAAACGATGTTCCTGGGCACAATTTGATTTAGTACAACTTGATAAATAACATCAATAAATTCAATTAATATTTGAAATTAAAATTCTAAACAAAATTATTATTATATCCACTAAATATATTAATAATTTCTTAACATAATTGAAATCAATTTCATTTGTTCCGAATTCAAATCAATCAAATTAAAAGAAATTTCACGATTGTAATATTAATTCTGTAAAACATATAAATTCTGATTTTATAAAAAAAAAATTCTTTTTATGTAAATTTCATTATATTTTAATTATGTATGCTATGATACCAAACGTGACAAAGATACAAAGATATAAAATTATACATAATTCTTCAATTTTATTTATTTAACATTAATTAATTAAATAAATAAATATATTTAACCAGTTACTATAGTTATTGTTCGTCTAACCGTATTATTCTGGAAAATATTTTAATTATGCTTTATGGAATTATTTACAGCTAGTTAAGCGTAATTCATAATTTTTAGAATTTGAGGAAATCATATATTTATATATATATTATTTATAAATTTCTTATATGTATTCGTTGATATCTAGTGAATAAAATAAAAGGTGTAAAATTTCGATGAAAAATTAATTGGAATTTTCTTTTGGTAATTTGAATTATAATCGTTAATTTACATGATTTGTGAATAAGAGTATTAAAAACGGTATTTAAATATTTCCAGAAATTTAGTTTATTATTATTTTACATAATTTTTAGAAGCATAATATAAATTTATTAAATACTAAAGCATAAAAATATTTCTATATACAAAGTTGAAAAATGGAAATATTATTTCATAAAAATGCATTTTAACGAATTTTAGAAATTTATCAAATATTTATTATTGCGTAGTTAAACAAGGAAGATAATTAATTATAAAATTTAATTGTCTTATATTAAAATTACATAAAATCTTTTTAATTCAAATAAATCTGTACACTTTTAATTTCATTTATGTACTCTCAAAATATATGTTGCGAGACGAATACATTTGTATATTATGAGAGTATTATCCCAAATACAAAAGATATGAACAATTCAGTTAATGAAAAACAAGTTTTAAATTGTGATGGATAATAAATTACTTAAGAAATACATATAGCAAGTAACAAGCTATTGAAATTAAAAATAAAATATTATTATATAAAAAATTTACAGATACTTATATGTAATGTTTTCAGGAAATTCCGGTTTAGTGAAATGATATTTCTTGAAAGTTATCTTTATGTTTTGTTTTATTATGTCCAACCGGGAAACTAAAATTCATTTTTAAATTGAAACTGTTGATTGTATATCAATAGTTAGGTATAATAAAAGTAAGTTAAGAAGCCTTTTGTAGCCAGTTTTGGTATTGAATTTATGTTACAAATATTACTGTTATGAGTTTGTGTCATTTTTTTAAGACGATCATTCAAATTTGGAGTTTAGATCCAATTTTATGAAAGTATGAATTTTAATAAAAAAAAATTCATAAGTGAAATTATTGACACAGATCTCTGCAATTGATATTTACCAATACAATATTATGTAACACAATTGATCATTTTTAATAAATGGAAACATTTTATAACATTAAAAGTTATAAAGTTAATGTGCATTACAAAAAAAAATGATGTTAATCATAAAAAAGTGATTTGTATCACCTTTATTTCCAGCTAGGATTGTCGAATTGGTTTTAAAGTTTAACCAGAACAAATTTTTACAATACTTTTAGGAACATTTTTACAAAATTATTACAATTTAATTTGCAATAGCGTCACAGTCGTAGCGTAACATTTATTGTAAATTCCAAAGACCCCAAACTCTTGTCCAAGTTACAAGACCCTATTTCAAACATTTTCGATTTGCTACTTTAAACCTCTTCCCAGGGAGTTTGGGGTGAAATAATACAAAAAGGTCACTACATTTTCGTTATTATATTTTATTTACACTCCAAATATGATCTAATACATGTAGTAAAAGAGTGGAACTTTTTATGTAAAAGAATTATTTTAACTGTGGGAATTAAGGGCCGAGGTATTTTTGGATAAATTTTAAATATTTTTTTTTTCTCTATTTCAAAATTGCGGGATTGTAGTTTCCAAACAACGAAGAAATCGAAATATTTTTAATGGACATTTTATCTAATGACACAGAACCATTGATCCGTGGAATCAAATAATAATGTACGTTTTTATTACTGAACCAGAAAATGGTCTGTAATTCGAAATACTACCTCAAATGGTATACAAGTAGATCAACTATTCCGCATCTACCCTGTATATATGAAGCCATTCTAATTAATATTATATTTAATTTTAGTTTTCTAACATGAATATAACCTTATTAAAGTATTGTAATTAATGAATATTTAATTAGCCATATTTTATTCAAATTTAGCGGTAATTCAAAACTATAAAAGTACAAAACATTTGACAATTTTCATATCTGGATTTTCTGAAATATTATGTAGCTATAGAAACATGAAACAGAAATTATGAAATAATAGTATAGAGATGTATTACCCAATACATTTCTATTATTTTTGTACAATTGTAAATTACTCAAATACTTGAAGTATAGAATATTAATTAAACGATTATAGTTGAAGTTGATGAATCAATCTTTTATTTCGTCACAATTAATTTTCATGAAAAGATTATAAATATTTTAAATTTTAGTTCATTAAATTTTGAAACATTAAAATAATTTAAATTGTAGCTATGTATTTTTAGTTGGTACAATAATTCGGATATAAAAAGAAATAGTTAAATAAAAACTAATCTATTTGATTGATTAATAAATATTAATTGCATCATTACAAACAATTCACCTTGAAACTAAATCTTTTAAATATATTTTTCTGGTATAAAAAAACGATAATTTCAATTTAATATTAAATTATTCAGCCTTTATTTTGGTCCATCATTACCAACCAGTCTTTATTATTATCAAAATAGTACATTTTCTAATTCAATTTTTGTAAATTTCCTATTATTAAAACTACTGGAATTAAAGTTTTTAAAAATTGATTACGAAATACAACAAGAAAAGATAATAAAAGTCAGTTAAAAAGAAATATTGTAATTTTTAAAATTACCTTATATTATTTAGTAAACTTAACAGGTCAATGATTTATTTACTTACAAATAGATTTATAAGTAAACCATAAAAAAAAAGATATTTTAATTAAAATTTTGTAAATTTGTATTTTTAAATTTTTATATTATGGTCAATTCATTATGTAATTTCTAATATTATATCTAAAATTAAGTAAAATTTTATAAAATAATTATGAAATATTTATTAACATAGTATACCATAAAAATTATATGATGAGTCTTTGACATTACTTATCTAAAGAAAATTGTAGATATCAAATGTCCAAAACAGAAGATATTCAAAAAGTTCAAATAATTAGGAACTAAAACTAAACTTTATAATGTCATTCTAAAACTAAAATTATATAACTAATGGAATAATTTATACGATATTCTTTTGAATTCTAAATTTTAAAATATATTTTTGTTTTTTTGTTGAAATTAATGTTAACCAATTAATTTTATTTTTTTACATTATAAAATAAATACAATTTTTATATTCACAATGCCACCTACAAACAAATTTATTATAATGAAACGAGTTTAACTAGTTAATCAACAACTATTGAAATCTGCTTTCTATGTAAACTTTATTATAAAAATGTTTGATTTAGTTTTTATTAAAACAACTTTGAATGATTTTTTTTCGATGCTCTCTAACACGTTAACTGCCAGAGCCTATTTTCACAAGTTCAGTCCCAGTGCCAAGTCTAGTTATTGACCGTCATCTTTATTTTATTATGGTTTCAGTTATATGATATCTGACAGTAGTTGAATGTCCTTGATGCATGTATTATCATAACTCATCATTGGCAACTAGTATATTTTATTTCTTATTCGTTATTTCCAATTGACGTGTTATGACGTAATATTTTTACAAAAGATGTCCTAAAAAATTAACTTTTTGTATGGAAAACTCCTTCGAAGACATTAAATCAATTAATTTTTGTTCATATTTAAGCATATTTTTTTAATTTTTACTTATTTAAAATTAATATATGAACTATTAAAGTTTCTTTTGATCATTTCTATTTTAAAATAACTTTTCAAAAGTTTCTTTGCTATTACAACAATTTTTTAATACTTTATAACTAAGAAAATTCTGAGGATATTATTATCGTCATGGCAAATAAAATGTACTCACTCTTGATGATAATGAACAGGGTTTGCAATCCAAATTCACCCTTTTGCAAATCAAATTCATCCTTTTACAAATCAAATTCAACTAATAATAAAAAATGATTCGATAACTTAATTTTTTAGTTTAGCAGTTGATTTTTACCCTAGAAATGTTATTAATTATATTTCAAATTAATTATATTTCAAAAATTCAAAAGTAAACACCCTCAAATTTAATATTTTATAGGTACAGAGAAGTATAAAGACAAAACCATTTTTTTAAAATTCAAAATTAAATTATTTTAACAATATAAAAAACTGATATTTAAAATAAATAAAATAATTATAAAACATTTTATTTATAGAGGTTCTACTGCAGCAGCTGATGGAAATTGCATACACATGTGTTCGTAATAGTTATTAAAATCTGTTGGACTAACAGTTGCCGCTGGTTGTTCAATTAGATGTGTTAGGTTAAATTTAATGTATTCCCAGGATTAGCTAACATATTACGGGCACAACATTTTATTTTCGAAAATACTACTTATATTAGGTTCATCATGGAGGAGTAAGGCGGGAGAAAAACTAATGTGTGTCTAGTCCGTTCAACTAAATCACGTACCTCACGCGTCTTATGAAGACTTACGTTGTCCATAATTAACCATGCTTCCATAATATTAACAATTTTTATTATCAGTTGAATTTGATTTGCAAAAGCTTTAATTTGATTTACAAAAAGTTGAATTTGATCTGCAAAAGTGTGAATTTGATTTGTAATAGGATGAATTTGATTTGCAACAGGGTGAATTTGGAGTGCAAACCCTGTATCGTCAGTCATTTTGAATATACAAATGTTTACTGAAATCATTTTAAATGAGCTGAATCAGGAGACTTACCTAGTTTTGGATTCAAAGACTTCGCTGGCTAGGACATATCACTCTCATGGAAGATACAGTTCCAGTTTTAACGCCAAACATGAGGGTAGTAACACAAAAGGGAGAACCAAACTTCGGTGGAAGGATGGTGTTGAAGTGCCTGTTGGAAGACTTAACATAACCGGAAGCAGGACAGAGTTTTATGTAGGAACTCTCTTTCCTCGGACAAGGTTATCTAAAGCTGTAGCGCCGAGCAAATAAAAAAATAAATAATCTAAAACTGAAACTGTTTATGCTCCAATAGAAACAGATAACAATTTAAAATATAAGCTAAAAAATGGAATTCATTAATGAGCTAAAAATCAAATTAATACTTAATATAATTATTCAAATAATGCATGTTTACTAAGCAATAATAGTACTCAACTCACACTTTTCTGAATGAAACAAGTTTTAATTTAATTTGGAGAGTTAAAATAATTTACATTTTTATTAACATTCAAGTTGTTTATCTGGACCATTTTATTTACGCATCACCGACACCAAAACAAGTCAATGAAATAAAATACAGTTTTATGAACCAGGAAAAATCAATTAATTAAAAGCATTTAAGTCACGATATAACCTTCAAATTCACTTTTCTCAATTAATTTTTTATATATTATGTACAATAAAATAATGTTTTTACCACGTGAATGTATAAATTATAAGTAAATTATAATTTTTATGGTCTAAATATTAACAATTAATCTAATTTGAGTAAAATAAATGCATAAAATAATAGTAAGCGATACGATAAAATGATTTCTAGATGGATAGTTAAATGTGCTTTTAATTAACCCATTCCAGATTAATTGCATTACATTACTAGTAATTTAATTATGAGTTTGAGTCGTATGTGAGATATACTTCAACTTTAGATATTTTATACAAACAATTAAAAAAATGTCGCTTATAAAAACTACTGTGCAGTATTTTCACATTAATGGGCTGCTTTGAGGACCGAGGTTTGCCATAATTAAAAAAAAAATAAAAAAATTTTAGAATAGTGTAAAATAAAACTTTAAAATTTATTTTAATGTAACCTGCTAGACTGAATGAATAGTTCTGAATACTCATAATTATCGTGGTAAATATTTTAGTATCTCGGATGACAACTTAATTAATAGATGATTGTTAAGTTTATATCAGTTTTTGTACCTTTAATGAGATTTAATTGAATTTAATAAGGACCTCAAATAAAGAGTTTCAATAAATCAAATAAACAATTTTAAAATATTTACACCGGACAGACATATGAACAGACTGACAAATGAATAAATTCTTAACAAATATAAAGGATATAATAATTTATAATATGACAAGATTACCACCTCATATTGAATTTATATTAGATAATTTATAATATTAGCATATTTTCTTATATTAGCAGGTGCTAAATAATAATAAAATATTAATTTTATTAGTATAGAATAAATTCATTTAATGAAATAATCATAAGAAATATATTTTATTTTACAATAATTTTAACAAGATTAAATTGTATTAAATTTCTGAGATTATTATTCCAAATTATATGAAAATATAGAAGTAGTTAATATTGTATACATTTTTGTCATACCTTGAAAAAAATTTAATTAAAATTTAAAGTTTTATATAAAAATCAATAAAAAAAACGGCCACCAAAAATATAATTTAAACGAATTATGTGATGAGAATTCATAATTATGAAATTATCTGTACTTTATTACTTAGCATATAATCCAGAATATTTTGGAACTAATATTTTCATATTCTTTTCTTATTCCTTAATGGAAATATATAATTATTCAACATATTTTTCACCTGGTTTACTTCTCTTGATATTATCCATTTTATATTGACTATATACAAAGATTGTTAAATTTTTTGATTTCATAAATTCTTGTGACATTACTAGAAGGAAACTAGGGAATTATAAATTATTTTGATCTCATTATTCGGAAAATATTTCTACTTATTAACTTAAACATTCCATTTTAATATACTTAGTCAATAATTTTAATATTAACTTTACTTCTACTTCTACTATACTAAATAAGATTATACATATTTATAAGTGTTGAATTTTACATTATAACACACACATTTCTCTCCAAAACAAAATATAATTTTTAAAATACTTCTATCATCATTTTATAAGCATCAGTAACATTTCACATGCATTAGTCCCTGATCCTGAATTAATAACATATTCCCTATAATACTGTATATAAGCATGTGGTTAACACTAATAATATCTTTAAATTTCCATTATCTATATAAAAATATTTTAAATATTTTATGATTTCAATATAAACAACATTATTAAAAAAAAAAAAAAATAGCAGAAAAAATTCCATTATTTTAAAATTTGATGTCGGTCCGTTCATTGTAAACTTTTTCTAATCATTATTTAACATTAACGCGCTGTAAATTGAACAATTGTTTCACAATATTTGTTCGACATTTTTCTATATGTAATCAAAGAGCTTGAATATGAGAACATCCCAAAAGAATTTTAAGATATATCTAATAGGAAATTAACAGAGGCATTGACGCTGTTCCGACTGAAAACCGGTCATAATTATCTAGTTGATGTTGTTTGCTATGCTGCGTATCGCTATCTAATGCAGCACAGCGAAGAAGAAATCAACTCTAGACCGTCGGAAAATGGAACAGAAGGCTAATTAATGATTCATTGGTCAATAGCGTACTAAAAGTATTTTTAATTTGGACCGGTCAATGGAGTTAGAACAAACTTGATATAAAAATGGTTTATAAATTATTTAATTTTTTCATGATTTTTGACTATTATATAAAAACTTAAAAGTGTTTCATGATATTTAACTCACTACAATCTCAAAAAGCCCATTAATATTAAATAATCCAAAGTAATTCTGCTGTGCGGAATCATAAGATACTTTTTCTGGGTCTGTGACATATAAATTTCAAAAATATAAAAATAAAAATATTATTTTATGCTTGTGTGGCCAATTAGGATTTTAATAATTTAATATTCTTTCATATTTTTCCATATACTTAACTTAATCCTTGGAAATATAAAAAAATAATCTTAATTCTTTGAAATAAAAAAAATAGTTATATGTATATATAAATCTATACCTTTATACTTATTCTAATTAAGAAATGTATTTATTCTTTAATACTGTTTTTTAAGAAAATTCTAGTTTATTGCTTGTTGTTAACATTAATTGGTTGTTATCGGTTGCTTCAATATTAATAAAAAAAATCTATCTATTTATCTGTCTTATATTCAATAAGTTTCTTTTTTTATTAAAGAGTTAAGTTTTCCAATTGTTGACAGATAAGAAAAATTTATTAAACTGTTCTATGAAAATATTTTCTATTAATTTTCTTTTGAATAAAAAATATGTAACAAATACAAGTAAATTTCGAATTACTATTTTAGTTTTTTCTTAGTGAATATTACGAGTAGTATGAAATACTATGAAGTCTGGTGATGGGTTGGATGGTCGAAAAAAAAAATTTCGCTCAACATTTTTTTCTAGGCGTTTCCGACGTCAGGGAGTCCGAAAATGCAAAAAAAAAGAGTCCAGGGGACGTGTACGCGTACGCTTTTTATGTGCACAGCAACATCTCCTAGAACCGCTCGTCCGATTTTAATGAAATTTGGCACACAAGCTCTAACAGAATTCACCCCGGTCGCTTTACAAGATGAGATCGATCTTTTCAGTGGGACTATGTTAGATTTCCACATTTATGTTTTTGTTCTACGGAAAAATGTAAAAAAAAATTTCATGTCTCAGATTTGGATGAAATTTGGAACATAGGTTGGTATCATGATTGTCCACAAGCCTACCTAGATACAGGTCTGTAACTTTAGGGTGTCATGATAAAATTTCCGATTAAAATTTCGTATGCTCTAGAGCATATAGTAATTAGTATCTAATTAGCATAAATTTTGGTGCATATGATAGTTTCCGTATGTACTTGGCGCCTGTAAAATTTAAAGTCGATACTTCAGTGGGTGCATGTAAAAATCCGTAATTACTTTTCATAATTTCAACGCTCTATATCATACAGTAACTTTCACCCAATTTCAATGCTATTGCATACACAGTTTCATTTAGTTATCTAGTTGATACTCCATAAATTTTTAGTTGGTAGATTTAGTACGTTCATGGGAAACTAATATATGAGCAACTTAGTTTCCGAATAATATTTGCTTTATGTTCTACAGCGTGTAATTATTATCTGATTTCAATGAAATTTGGTACACAGGTTGAGTTTATGATTATGCATAGGTTGACCAAATTACACGTTTGTAGGATTAGGGGGTCCATCTTAAATTTCCGATTTAATTTTTTAATTTTTTTTTTTTCATATGTTTTACAGCATGTAGTAATTGTTAACCGATTTCAATGATATTTTATATGTAGGCTAATTTTGTGATCTAGTTGGCTCTCCTGAAATTTGGAGAACTTCAGGGGGTTCCTAGAAAACAGTTTTAGTTTCCGAATTTTATATAATTACGTGTTTTATAGCATGTAATTATTACATATCTGATTTTAATGAAATTTGGTACAAAGGTAGACCTTCTGATTATGCGTATGTTGGCCATGATAGAAGTTAATACCTTCAGGGTGTACATACTAAAATTTTCGATTAAAATTTGATATGCTCTAGACCTAGAGCATATGAAAATTGACACACTTAGTAGCTTTTTTTTTTTTTTTTTATCTCAAAAAGCGCTTATTCGCTCGTACAGAGTATATACAAAATAAATGTATCTAAAAAATAACTTTTTACAACAATCTACCAAGAAGAAAATTAATATACATAAATAACTAAAATTATGATCTATAGTGACTTTAAAAATAATATTGATATAATAAAAGTATTACAGTAAGAGAATAAAATTATAATAACTATAAAAAATTAACAAAAAAAAAAGACTTACTGCCTGCAAAGTTTAAAGTCGGTAATTCAGTGGGTCCATGTTAAAATATCCAATTATATTTCATAAGTTCAATACTCTACATCATACAGTAATTGGCACCCAATTACAATTATATTTAGTTTCCAAAGAATATTTCATATGTTCTACACCATATAGTAATTATTATCAGTTTTCCATGAAATTTAGTACATAGGTTGGATTTGTGATTACGCATGTGTAGACTAAGGTAGAAGTTAGTAACCTGAGGGGGTCCATGCTAAAATTTCAGATTAATATTTCATATGTTCTAGATCATATGGTAAATATTATCCAATTTCAATGAAATTTTGTATACAGGTTGGATTCATGATTACGCATATTTATACTTATTATAGTTATTTTAATTATATTATTTATTATTTTCGTTATAATTTAATATAAAAGAAATAAAAATATAAAATTATTAATTTTTAAATCAATAAATAATAAAGATGAGCAATTTTGAAGAAAGCACTGTTTGTTACAAAGGTAATGTTAATTACAAAAAACTTTTGGACATAAATCGCTGTTAAACATACTACGAGTTATCTGCTCCCCCTAGTTAGCAGCTTTTTTTACTTATAGACAGTGCTGGCAGAAACGTCTCAAACTTTTAGAACAGTTTACTTTCAAAAAATTAGCTTTCTTCAATTTATAATGGTTTGAGTTTAAATTACCAAGCGAAATTTGTAATGGTTTGAGTTTGAATCTATTAATATATACTTGCTTTCGGTAATGGAAATCAGAACTTTATCCATTACGGATAGTAAAATTATTTCTCAGCATATATGAAAGTCAAGAAATCATGTTTAAAGATAAAAGATATTTTATTTCTCTTAACAAACATATCCTATCAATATAAATCTTTCTGATCGATACAAAGTATCTTTCTCAGGCTCCCATTTTCTTGTTAAGAGATTGGTGAAGATTTCAGATACTCGAATACTAGTTAATAAATTCTCAATAAAATTTGTGCTAAAAATTATAATGAATTTTAATTTTATATTATTGAAACAATTTTTTTTATTAGAAAAAGATTTTTAGTAGAAAATGGATTTAACTACTGAAGAAGAACGTTAATATGATCCAAAGGACGACTATATTTTCCGTGAAAACTCTTACCACCATTCTACTTTATGTAATACATATTTGGATGTTGTTTTTTATCAATAAAAAAAATAAACTTCTTATAAAAATTTCATAATAATATATTAAAAATAAAGAAAAAAATAAAATGAATTTAATTTAAAAATTTCAAGGATATTAAGATAACTTTTAATATTAAACTTTTATAATTTTGTACGTTATACAAACTTATAAAAATAATTTTTATACATTTAAAAGAATTGTTTCAGTCATAAATATTAAAGTATTTATAAATTGTAATAATTGTTTTTAGTTAGTTTACTTAAAATAAAGTTATTATAACAAGGATAAAGTTTTTTTAATAAGTAATTCAAGTTTTAAATTTTTTGAAATAATTTAATGAGTTTTCAAAACTTGTTAATCTTAATATGAGTCATTCTGATTAGGCTGTTTGTGATAATATAATTAAGTTGTCATTCAAAATACAAATTAGTTCTGAGTTTTATTATTAAAATATGGAATATTTTTGGTATTATGATAAATTTTATGTAGATTATATAACTAAGTTTTTCATATATTTCATAATTTTTAAATACATGTCGATAATTTAGGTCAAGTTAAAGTTTTATATTGTAGCACATACGGTAACGTAACATAAAGTCAATCAACATATAAGACATAAACCCATAATTCACTGATATGGAATTATATCTTTATGGCTCGAGTGAACTTATGGCAATAGTTCAGATTCGTTTTTTATTTATTTTTTTAAGAAATAGATTCATAACTCACTCGAAGCAGATAAAAGATAAAACACTACGATAAAAATTACCAATTGATTTATCTCACTCTCGACTGAGACTTAGAATGCTTTGGACAAGATTCAAGAATGCTTGAGATATTGAGGCAGAAGAATTAGAAAACAACACGTTATAATATATTAACAAAGTCAAGAATAGTATCACCTACCATAGCGCAATAATGTTGAACCTATTTGCATTACTAAAATATGTAAACTACAAAATTGAGATATTCACAAGAATTTTTTTTTTTTTTTAAATTACTTCCATTTATTTTAGAATGTAGATTTATATTTACAAAAAACATGAAAAGTAATCTCATTTTAAATAAAGTAATATTTAAAGATTTTAAATTTTAGATTTATAATTTTGATTTTTCCCATTTGTACGGATATAATATTGTATGATATATTTATGTTTAAATATATAAAAAATAATATTATTTACAATATGTTTCTTCTTTTAGCTAAAGGCAATTTTTGATTATGCTACATAAAGTTGAGAAAATATTTTAGAAAAATTTCAAAAATTTATTGCAAATTATAATATAAAATATAATTTTTCAAAGAAGATATAATATTCACCTACGTTATAAATTTAATTTTTAATGTACATAAATCTTCTTTTTTGGTGTGAAGTGTGATATGTACCAGTTAAATTTACACACCATTTAACTACTACATCACTCAATATATACAGTCAAATTTATCTTTTGCACATCAATCAATGTACAAAATTTATTTTATTTTTATATTACTGAAATATCTTCATTTTATAGATAATAATAAATATTTAGTGAATAGAATAAGAAATAAGTTGCAATTTTAAATAAAAAGTCAAGATCAAATTGTGCACGATTATGGCACATGAAGTTTTGATGCCAACCACATCAATATTTTAAAGATATAAAATTTTATGTTTCAAATTATTAGTTTGGATATTACAATAGATATTAAGAAAATCAAATAAAATATTGTGTAATTCTATAAATAAATAAATTTAACTTAAGAAATATCATAAATTCTTAGTTACTTACAAATCAAACAAATTTTGTTCTGTGACTGTAGTAATATTTCCGTATTTTATTTTATGCAGGTTATTAATGTTAGGTGAAACCAATTTTACTACGTAAATCTTTATTAATATAACTTGTCTTAGTGAGTATTATTAAGATTTTTGCCACTTTATTCAAGCTACCAAATTGATATTTTTAATACAAACGTCAAACCTAATTAATTTGTATAATATTATAGCTATCAAAAGAGTGCAAGTAAAGAAAGTTACGTTACGTGTAAATGATTATTATTACTATGATAATAATGAATTTTCGAAAACAATATTATATTAAATAAACTTTCATATTAAGAATTAAGTTTTACTTGTTAAATATAATTTGTTTTTTAATAAAATAATTAACTTTATAAAGTATATTGCATGTTTACAAAATTAGATTAATATAATCAAGAGCACTTTAAATAATACAAATGAAAAAAAAATATTTATTTTCATCAAATAATAAAATTTCCAGAAACCAACAATTTTAAATGGAAATGATAAAATGTTTAAATTACTTGGATATGTTTATTATATGAAGAATATTCGTGTGGTACACAGATAGATTTAAAAATATATTTTTGAAAGTATATAAATTATAAAAAAAATCAGCACATGCAACACTCTATTTATTCTACATATAGCATCAATTTTATTAGAGTTTATTCACGAATTCATATAGTGTTTAATTATCATTAAAACCCATCCTTCCCGGAATTAATGCCAGTATCAATGGAATGCACTTGTACAAAATAATGTCAAAGTTATTTATTAAGTGTGCAGCTAAAATTATTAAATTAAGAAAATATGGGTTAAAAAAATTTACAAATTTTTAAATTATTTGTGAAAATGCAGTGGGAAATGATGTAATTTTACTAAGCACTGGTACAATACATAGCCTAATATAACAATTTCAACAAATTTAAATAACAATTTAGTTAATATACAAATTTCGCCTACAAATACTGGAAGTTTTAACTACTGAATATTTTTAAAATAAGTTAAATACATTTTAGTAGCATAACTTTAATTTAAAACTTATTTAATAAAACTTTTCATTTATAAACCATGATCTGATAAATATTCGTAATTTTTCAAAGTAAATAGCTATTATTAATTAATTTAATACAATTAAAACTTCGATATAACGTACTCTTTTAAGTCAAATTGATATTATGCATGCAAGAACGACCTTCAGATTATCATCAGCATAAAATTAAATTATATACTTACATATAATAATATAATTGAATTTGGAAAGTTAACTGGAAATTATTAATTTCTCAAAAGATTTATATGGAAATTTTGCTTATTTACATTCTTGCATACATAATTATATCAGTTAGAATAATAAATTATTTTAAAATTATTCAAAATAACTAAACATATTTACATATACCCACATATAGTTCAATTAATATGTTTTCTTAGGCAATTAAAAAATATATATATAAATAAATTATAAAAAACAAGAACTTTCAATGTCACAATTTAAATATAATAATAGTAATAAAATTAATAAAAAATAAAGAAAATATTAATAATTACAGGATTTAAATATATAAAATGAATTAATATTATTTTTTGTAAATTTTCATTTTCATTAATAACTTTTAATAAACCAATTAAATTATGATTTAAAACCAATTATGACGATTACGATGTTTTGCGAAATATCAAACAATAATTTTTACATAGTTCTCCATTGCAAAATAAGTAACAGAAAACGTGGATAAATATAATTTTTTTTTAATTACTTATTAAATTACTTAAAACGTCTAACAAAATATAGAACGCTGCTTATAAAAAAGTGTTAAGAAATAATTCACTGAAAATTTAGTCATAATAATTATAAACGTTCCACTTAATAATTTTAATCTTATATCGAAACTCTACTAATCCATAAACCTTCACAACAACAACAACAAAAAACTGCATTACAAATTTTCGTTTAAAAAAAATAAATAATTTTCTTATTTACACATTTTATTTATAAGAAAATTCAAATCAAATTAACTGTTTTTTACAATGTCAACAAAATTTCCATAAAAAAAAAAATAGATATTAAAAAAATCTAATTTTGACATCTTGGCTGGCAATCCAAAATATTAACTAATTTACAAGCTCATTAGCGTGAATAATTAAACCGCGGTAATCAAAATAATTAAAAAATCATTAATATTAAATTTTATTCTTGGACAGCATTTCTTCCTCATTTTCATCTAACGCTAAAAATATTTTTAAAAAAAAAAAAAAAATTATAAAATGCAAATTTTACAAATAAAAATGACAAAATTTTAGATTATTATTAGATAACATTAATTTTATCATAATTATTTTATATCTCAAAGATATACAATTTTATGTTAAATGATTTTGAATAAAAGCTTATTGAGATTTGTGGCATTCATGAATAAACATAAAAACTGAAATAACCAAAACTAATCAAAAATTAATTTTTTTACAGTAAATATATATATAAAATTAATAAAAAATAAATAAAAAAAAAGCTGCTAACTAGGGGGAGCAGATAACTCATAGTATGTTGTTTAACAGCGATTTATGTGCAAAAGTTTTTTGTAATTAACATTATCTTTGTAACAAACAGTGGTTTCTTCAAAAATTGCTCATCTTTATTATTTATTGATTTAATTTTATATTTTTATTTGTTTAATAATAAATAATATTATTAAAATAACTATAATAAGTATAAATATGCGTAATCACGAATCCAACCTGTGTACAAAATTTCATTGAAATTGGATAATATTTACCATATGTTCTAGAACATATGAAATATTAATCGGAAATTTTAGCATGGACCCCCTCAGGCTACCAACTTCTACCTTAGTCTACACATGCGTAATCACGAATCCAACCTGTGTACAAAATTTCATTGAAATTGAATAATATTTACCATATGTTCTAGAACATATGAAATATTAATCGGAAATTTAAGCATGGACCCCCTCAGGCTACTAACTTCTACCTTAGTCTACACATGCGTAATCACGAATCCAACCTGTGTACAAAATTTCATTGAAATTGAATAATATTTACCATATGTTCTAGAACATATGAAATATTAATCGGAAATTTTAGCATGGACCCCCTGAAGGTATTAACTTCTAACATGGCCAACACATGCATAATCAGAAGGTCTACCTTTGTGCCAAATTTCATTAAAATCAGATAATAATTACATGCTATAAAACACGTAATTATATAAAATTCGGAAACTAAAACTGTTTTCTAGGAACCCCCTGAAGGTCTCCAAATTTCAGGAGAGCCAACTAGATCCCAAAATTAGCCTATATATAAAATATCTTTGAAATCGGTTAACAATTACTATATGCTGTAGAACATATGAAAAAAAAAAAATTAAAAATTAAATCGGAAATTTAACATGGACCCCCTAATCCTACTAACCTGTAATTTGGTCAACCAATGTAGAATCATGAACTCAACCTGTGTACCAAATTTCATTGAAATCGGATAATAATTACAAGCTGTAGAGCATAAAGAAAATATTCTTCGGAAACTAAGTTGCTCATATATTAGTTTCCCATGAACGTACTGTACCTACCAACTACAAATTTGTGGAGTATCAAATAGATAACTAAATGAAACTGTGTGTTCAATATCATTGAAATTGGGTGAAAGGTACGGTAGATATAGATAGTTGAACTTATGAAAAGTAATTACGGATTTTTACATGGACCCACTGAAGTATTGACTTCAAATTTTACAGACACCAAGTACATACGGAAACTATCATATGTACCAAAATTTATGCTAATTAGATAAAAATTACTATATGCTCTAGAGTATACGAAATTTTAATCGGAAATTTTACCAGGGACCCCCTGAAGTTACAGACCTGTATCTTGGTAGGCTTGTGGACAATCATGATACCAACCTATGTTTTAAATTTCATCCAAATCTGAGACATGAAATTTTTTTTTACATTTTCCCGTAGAACAAAAACACGTAGGTTGCCACATAAATGGGGAAATCTAACATGGTCCCACTGAAAGGATCGATCTCATCTTGTACCGGCACCTGCGCGAGGTATGTTAGAGCCTGTGTGCCAAATTTCATTAAAATCGGACAAGCGGTTCTAGGAGATGTTGCTGCGCACATAAAAAGCGTACGCGTACGCGTCCCCCGGACACTTTTTTTTTTTTGCATTTTCGGACTCCCCGACCTCGGAAACGCCTAGAAAAAAATTTTGAGCGAACTTTTTTTTTTGACCATCCAACCCATCACCAGACTTCATAGTATTTCATACTATTCGTAAAAATTGAATTGCATAAAAAACCTTGAGTCATGGCCATGGTCAAGATATTGGAATTAATTTTTTTGTAACAGGTAGGAAATAACATAATTATTATTCATTTTTTTAGAGAGACTTTTACTCATCATAAGACACGATTATTTTTTATGAAAATTATATTGAAGAAGTTTTCATGGGAATACAGTCCAAATTTCATATAAATAAATATGTTTTATGTAGGTAAATTTTATTGTAAACTTTCTAAAAAAAATAATTAACATTTAGTTTTATTGGAGACCTGGATTTACCATTAGGCTGGCAAGGCTGAAGCCTAGGGCCCCGACTGAGCGCGGGGGTCCCAATTTCTGAATTATTATTATAAAAACTTATAACATCTTTTTATAAAAGGGCCCCTTAAGATTTTTAGCCTTGGGCCCTCTCAAGAGTAAATCCGGCCATATGACACTGACCGTTTACTCAAGTAGTTACTCAAATTTACAAAAAAAAAAAAAATATATTAAATTTTGTTCTTTGATATATTAGGAAGAATATATCAGAAAGCCTGCAATGCATTAACCTTTAGAATGATTACCTAAACCGAAAAACTTATAGAAAAGTAAAATATATATGTAATGAATAGAGCATTATCACCACTAACATTGAAATATCTGTAAGTATTCAAAATTTGATAAATTTATTCTCCAGAATGATCAGATTTCATAATAATCATTACAATTTGACCTAAATCAATCAACCTTACAGACAAATTGACACAATATTGAAATATTTTACATGTGCGTATGTAATATAAATTTAATCTTTTACCACAAACTGTCAATTATTTCATATGAGTTTGAATTATTTTAACATTTTTACTATTTTTAGTGTAACTTAAAGATTAAAAGTTGGTATTTTAGCATTTTTAGTGTAACTTATATAAATTACATAACTATTAACAGTAACCAAAAAATAAACATTTTAAAAACATAATTAACAATTTAATAAAATGTTACGTTTTTTTAGTAGAATTACTCAGATTAACACAATTTAGCTACTTAAACTTTCATTTTCTGGAGGTAATTAATTTTTTTATTGATAAATGGTTAAATGTTTTTTTTTTTAATTATGAAATTAATTTTCTTTGTATAACCAACAAGCATAAAAAAGGAGAAATCAAAAATTATGTTTTTTTTTTGTTAGTTATGAGTAAAGTTAATGTTTCGAGGTAAAAGACACTTTCTTATTGAATTAAATTTTTCATAAGTATTATAATTATGTAGTACTAAATGATCTAATAGATTTTTTTATTTGTTATTTTTGTTATATAATGATTTTTATACAGTCTGGATAAGGACGAAATTTAAGAATATGTACTTAATTTTACACAATTTTTATTGAAGTAAACTCTTTTAAGTTTAAAATTTCTTATTATACAATCATTACAAGAAAATTGATTATTTCAATTCAAATGTGAATGTATCACGTATATAAATTTTAAGATTGATTATGTTATGTTTAGATACGTGATACTTTCTTTGTAGTTATGTCATAGAATATATATATGTATCTATATCTTAATTTAAGTGTAAAAATATAAATTTATTTAATTTTAAATTCAGTTCAAATAATTCTTAGAATTAAAGATTTTAGATTTGAAATTTATTTTATTTTGTAGATAGTGTAAATATAAATAAATTAATAATTAGCATGATTCTTATGGAAGACGTAACTTTGTTTATTGTAGAAATAAATTAATATATATCTAATTACACGGTATTTATATGGAATTTCTATTATTATTCATATATTGCCTGCGTAATTTCTTTACCATTTCTGTATTTTTGCAAGTATATATTGAAAAAGTTATGTTTTTTATGAAATCTAATTCATTTACTAATATTATTTTTATATATACATATAATTAACAAATTTCTTGAGAAATTAATATCGATATTATGTTTTTGATTAAATAAACCCAAAAATTTAGGTTAAGTTCACAAAATAGATTACTTCGTCAATCAAATTTGTTTCAGTTCTTATACATATATAAATAATTATTAAGCAATTCAGGAAATAAATTAAAAATAAATATATAATGTTTTGTCAAATATTAATAATGAATTCTGAAGTCTATATATTATCATAAATTAATACTTTACAAAAATGCCGACATATGATAAAAAAATAATAAAATGGACATTTTAAAACATTAACCACAAAATTTACCCCTTTTTAATTTTTCATAATAACCGCAAAATTGTGAAGTTGAATTGATTTTTGAAAAAACATAAACTTAAATAAAATAAAAATAATTTTGAAACAAATAAATTTCATGAAAACGTGATTTAGATTTTCTTTATGTTAATAAAATTATATAGGAGAAATGAATGTACCATAAATTGAATTGTATAAATTTAAAATAATTTGTTTCAACATAAAAACAATTTCTCAATTTAAAAATATTTTACAATTTTACTGTAAAGCCTGATCTATAACATACGCAAAATATGTAAAACATCGAATAATTTTCATATTAATTTTCTTATTTTTCTTACCATAGTTTAGATTTTTTTTATAATACTCAACTTTAATTATTACTTACATTTTTTAATGTTCTTTACGGGTTTTATAAATCAGGCATAAGTAATTATTTAAAAGATTATTATACAAAAAAATTAAATTAACATACAATTAACTCACAATTAATTTTTGGTCACGTTTTCAGAACTGACAAAATATCAAAACATACCAAAATAATATTTTTGACAGTTTACTTATTAATCAATATTCATATTGTAATACCGAATTGTGTTGAAAATTTATATAAAATTTTAATTCTAAAAAAAAAAAAAATGACCAACAATAATTGAAGGATAATTAAAAAATATTTATTATAATAATTAATTAACTTGTACAAAGTTTTGGTTAATTGACAATCTTTAAGATATTTTGTTGTAATTGTGTTACAAATTTTATTATTATCGTCCTACTATTAAACTGATTTATAACCAATTATAATCACAAAATAAAATTCGTTTCTTTCATCTTTTTAACATTCAAAGAGAAATTCTTATTTTTTGTGTATTTGTACAAATATTTTTTTAGTTATTTTTAACAAACGAATATCTTGAAAAAAAAAATATTTGCTTCACAAAAATCTATTTAAAAAATATTTCTAAATTGTTTTTCGAAAAATAAATACACGAGGCCGGAATTAGTTCAATTTAGTATCTTTATTTAGAAATTTAAATATCAATAACAACACATGTCAAATATCCTGATATATTAAGTAGGTTTTATTGATTTGGAATTACATTTTTATGAAATAAAAAATCATTTTAAAACGGATATTAAATTTTAATAAAAATTCTAAACCTTAATACAAAAACAAATGTATCTATAAAAGTCCTTTTTTATCTTGATAATGTTATTAAATGAAATTTCTTATTGTGTTAATTTAGACTAGACAATTGAAATTTAGTTTCTTGTCAATTTTTAATATCAACATAACTTTATTATACTCCAAAAGAAAAATGATTTTATAAAATATACTCTTACATAACATTTGATAGTATTTTATTGTTCAAATTTAAATGGGAACCAGTACATTAGGTCTATTTTTTGAGAACCAACTCTATAAAACTTTATTCGCTTTTTGCGCTAAAATGTTATGAATAAATAGTTTTTAGGTTCAATGCAATGCAAATAATAAATAAATGCTAAAAAACAAGGACCTCGAAATGAGGAACTCTAGCTTAAATCAGATAATTCGTGGTTATACCCAACAGTTGTATTTGTAATAAATTGAAATTTTGTCAGAAACAGTTTTGTTAAAAATTTCGTATCCTTTAAAACAGTAAGAATTATAAAAGATAGGGACCCAATGAAATTACACACATCAAAATAGCAACCCTTGTACCAAATTTCATTTAAATGTAAATCATACAAACGGTTCTAGAAGATGTAGATGTAAATATGGAATCTCTGATCTTGAAAATAATAAATAAAATTCGAGAAAAAACCATATTTGAGCTAAACGAATTTTGTTTTGGCTATACTTCATTGGAAATAAAATACAAAGCATAAAAATTTGTAAAGTTTAGGACGAAAAAAATAGGTGCCATTCTAGTACATCTAATACCTTTTTGAAATCCTTATTTCATCAGCAACAGGACTTATAATTATATAGTTTGCACTATCAATTTTGCTTAAGTGATTCTGAAAAAAAACGACTTCTTAGTTTTCTCGATATAGCTGCCAAATCCAAATGGTAAGTAACTTTTTATGGTATTACTTTTGAAGTATATTTTGACTGATTGATTATAAATAAGTAAAATTATGATAACAAATTTATCAAAGTTATGGAAGATTAATCTTATAAATATCAGAAAATATTTATATAATAAAGTAATCAAATATTCCTTAGTGAATGGTAAATTATTGTTGTATATTAAGGAATGGGATATTCGCCAAGAGAAAATATTATGAATAAAATTTGTAATTTAGGAAAAACCAGTTATTAGAAACTAATTAACATAAATGAAGACATAAATTTGTGGAAACCATAATTTAAATTTATCTTAATTAAAATTCTAATTACAGAAATATTCACATAATAAACTAGTACATAATCTGGTCGAACATAATTACTTCCAAACCAATTAAATCCTTTTGATATTTACGAGAATTATTTAATTATTTGAAAATAATTTTTAATTTTATCAAGAATTAATATTTCCTTTTAGAATTAAAGTCATAGTACTAAAATTTTGAATTTTGAAACTTGAAAGTATATTTTTGTACTAAATTAATGTTTCTTTGCGAAAAATATTACTTCATGTCATATCAATTGTTATTTAATATCATTTTCAATTCAACATTTATTACAACATAAATATACGTAATAACTATGTTACCAACTCAAAAAGTAGATGTAATTAAATATCATAATTTAATTAATAAATATTAAGTATTAATTTCATTATTATTCATATTTAATGACAAATACTAGTGAAAATAATATATTTCAATTAGGGGGAGCAAAATGATATCTTTATTAATTAGGTTTTTATATATAAATGTTTATAAAAATAGATCTGAATAAATAGAACTATTAAAAAACAAAAATATCAGAATTCCAGTTAACAAGTTTATTAAAAAAAATTCGAATATACATTTTCAATTCGTATTACTTCCACTTGGCATCTTACTCTCTTTGTCGATGTTGTTTTCAATACAAAATTACATTTTTTCAGTTCTCAGAGTATTCTTTGGTCGACCACTACTTCTTGATACTTGATCATTCATTCCACTCTATTGACATTCTTGTAATGCTGTCGGACTTCTTCTTCCACCTCGGTTTTATTTGAGTCAGTGGTCCTCTGTTAGTTTCAGTTACAAATCTTAATTATATAGACCCTTGTATTCCCGTTCTAGGAGATTAATTTTGACAATGAAAGCTTCAGTCTTAAAATATGCAATATGACAAATTTTGAAGAAATTCCATAAAGGTTCATCGACTTTTTGGCTATTTTGCTAAGTGTCATAAAGTCTATTTTTAATAATTATTTATAATGTTTAAGTCTCCAAAAAAATTTTCCACTCATAGATGGAAAAACCTGGGTTTTTGCGCTTATAAAAAATTAGATTTAGTTGAAACTTTGGCTATTGCAACAAAAATATGAACAACGGCTTCATCAAAATAAAATGTTTTTCGAAAAATAAATACACGATCCTTTTCTATTTTTGACTTTATCACTTTACAAAGTGGACAAAAGTACATTAATCTTATGTAAATTTCTATTTAATATGATGACCATGGACGTTATACTCCCATATTTCGTTTTTTTTCTGAATCCAGATCCGCATATTGGTTACTTATGATAAAACTTGTTTAAAAATTCTTTTAAATATACAATTTAAACCGTGCGAGCTTAAGCTCATCTTAACTAAACTAAATGAAAATCAGATCTACAATATAAAATGTAAATTATTGTGAATGATAAATATGTAATTATGAATATACAAATTACATATTATAAATTTTTATGTAATTTTTAATTATATTTAAACTTTTTATATTAAATCGTATATTTTCTTACTTTTTACACACTACTTAAAACTACTTTTCATATATTCGCTTAAAATAGAACAAACTTTTTTACTAAAACATGTATACTTAATTAAAACCAAAGTTTAAACTCTGGTTAAAGCTTAAGCTCGCACTTTGAAACTGTGCATAATTGTTGAACTTTATAAATAATTAACAAAATTTATAATCGTGATTTCTTTGTATTATAAATAAAAATTTTATACTATTTAGAAAAAATAATACAATTGATATCTAAAGATTTTGGAAAAGCTGGTGTAAAACAGTTTACTTATAATTCCCCAATGATTACTATATAAATTTAGCACTACACTGTGAAGTTTTTCAATTAACTTTATTAAATAAAATTGATTTAGTCCAGTCACACCCACACCCACAATTTAGATTCACAATTTCGATTCAAATAAAGAAGTTTCCAATACCAAATTTAATCTTTGATTTATATTAATATTTTGATGGCGAATATAATTGTTTATAATATATCATATTTTCAGATTTTAATATTTATATATATTTAATAATAAAGTTAATAGAAAAACTTTATTATTAAATAAATAATTAATTATTACCGATATTAACTTTATCTCAAGAATATTATAATCAATCACGAAAATATATTTCTTAATAAATATTAAAATTGAAATGTTACTAAAAATAAATAAAAGTTATTTTCTAATATTCAGATCTCTTCAGATCCAATTAAATAAGAAATAAAATTCATCCGGATTAAAATTGAATTTATGGTACTATAAAAGAATTATCTTTATAGAAATGGTTTGAAAATAATTAAGTTTTGTTAATTGAAATTGATTTTATATATATATGTATATAGAAAATCAATTTCAATTAACAAATCTTAATTAGTGCAAGACTAATTTTAGATAAATTCTCAATCTATTTAGAATTCATTAACATGCCCATTATATTTCAGATTACAAAAAATACATAAAAACTGATTTTACGAGAAGTAACTATGAAGTGTTGTAATCGAAAATTGAAATCAATTTTTCTAAAAGGTTTCAAGACTGGCGCTAATTGCATATTATTTTAAAGAAGTTGTTAACAAATTTGTATTCACATCTTTTACTACCTCAATCTAATTGATGCTCTTAAACTTTGAAAGTAGGAAGTGTGTTACTTCCGAATTATAGAAGTGATTTTTTATACAAATTCATGAAATAGTTTACATATGCAGTATTTTATCAAACTCCGAGTTTTCTACTACACCTATATTAGAAAACTCTTTTTTTTTTAATCTACAATGTTTTACATTTTGTATCAATCAATAAACTATTTTGCGAAGTAACGTACATGAAATAAATTATTATAAAACACTAAAGTAATTAATTTTTTAATTATAAAAATAATATCAATAAGAACTGTTGAAGGACCTCGAGGTGAGGAACTCTTTCTCGTAACAAACTACAAAATATATTTCAATAATACCGATTGACACCATAAAATTAATTAAAAATCACTTCATGTATAATTTATAAAGAATATTTTTATGGTTTGCTTTATACATAAAAAAAAGATTAAAAATCCTTTTAAGAGCTTAATAAATTGTCCTTTTTTACAAATTTTTTATGAACTATTATTTTACATTTTCTGAAAAATTTCAATATTTTTGTTAAAATTTTCAGAAAAATATTTAATTTCCTGTTAAATTTTACCCATAAAACTACAATTATAGAAGTGAAACAAAAGTTGTAAAAAAATGGCAACGCAGCTCAAATGTATGCAAAATTTAATTTGAATTCCTGAAGTAGGATCTTACAACAATTACAACACTCAGACTGACATACGAAAAAAAAACCCATAAAAATAAGTAATTTATGATTTCTCATTTTGTTGATGGGATTCAATAATTTATTGACATCCTTTTTATATTTTTGAGTATATATCAATTATTCTGACGTTTGGAAAGCACTTAATCATAAATCATGTATTCTCATTCTCTGTTTATCAATTCCAGAACATGTTAGTAATAAAGTATGCACGAATAAAGTGATAAATTAATTTTCTGAACATTGTTCTAAAAAATCAATTTATAAATCAAAATATTTCCAATTTAATCCAAATAATTTAACATGACAATCTAAAAAATACTTAATATAAAAGTTACAAAATTTATTAAATATAAATTACAATCTCATCTTTTAATATATAATTTTTCTTAAATAATTAATTACGTTAAAAAAAAAAAACGTATATTGAAAATTTTGTATAGATTTTGATGTATATACAAAAATGATTGATTTGTAATTATGGACCTAAACAAATAATGAAACTATTTTCGTTGGTTATTATAGTATATTAAATTCGTGAACTTTCTCCTCTATCCGAATCATAATTATTTGTAATAGATCCCATTAATGTTGAAATATATGTAATGAAAATATAAACATATAAAGCTAATTTTGTATACAATCAATATGTCAGAAGCGCAATGTCAAGACTTTACTTTCATAATTTTAATCACACCACTCATGTTAACTATGTGTATCTAAAAGCACTTAAAACATTTATTAACTTTTTTGAAAATGTTTAAAATTAGTTTTATGTTAAATTTAATATGTTTAGCATGCAATAGTTTTCGTTTCAAGATGGAAATTTTGAAATTTCATGAAAATTACGTGAATATTTTAGTATGTAGATTATAAAGTTGTAGCAATTTCAAATTTTATGTACATATAGCAAAAGTATTTTAAATATAATTAGTTTATTTTTAAAATATTATCATTGAAAATATATAATGCAAATAATATTTGGATATTACTAATTCATATCTCATAAAATACCATTGCAATTTACATTAAGTTTTTGTATGCAAAATGTAATAACAAATAATTGTATAAATTTTCATTTTATAAAAAGGAAAACGCTTGAAATATTAATTTTTTGACAAATTAATAACAAATAATTTACACTTTCATTTTCAATGGCAATGCTAGTTTTTGCTAAATATTCTTGAAACATATTCAAATTACAAATATCTTATAATTTTAAATTTTACTAATTTATGCTTTATAGAGAATTGGAAATTGTTAGTAAATTTGAGTTAAGTTTTTCAATTGAAATATTGCAAAATTTATAAAACAAATGTAAATTATTGTTCAATCAAATGATTTCCAATTAACTGATAAGATTACATATACATAAAATCATAAAATGATTCAATAGATCATAAATGTTACAATTTATATGATTCGTTAGAGTTTATTGAACTTGTTGCAAAATTTTGGCATATGCCCTATGTAATATATTTATATAATAAGAAATATACTGAAATATATACATATTTATATATATAGAAATTGTATCTTTTAGAAACAAGTTATTCAGTTTTAGTTACATATACAAAACCGGTTTTATCATATTTTGTAACTTTTATGTGTGCTGTCCTTAAATTTTACGATTTTATTGTTAATGGTTGTAATAATTTTTTTAGTTTACCAAAATAATTAATATAAACATTTCAATATAATTCAAAATTTGATATTTAAACATTTCAATTATAAAATAAAAAAATATATATTATAAAAATTATAGTCATAAAAATATTTTTATTATAAACTAAATTTACTAAGTGAAAGTTAAAATTTAATGATTAAAAAAATTTGTGCGTTTTCATTTTTTAAAATATAATTTTTTTTATGAACCCCTAAAAATTTGGAATTTTTTTAGTATACATACTTAAAAAGCCTTTAGGTTGGATCTCTCTAGAAAAAAATAGTATGCAAAAAAATGTTTACAATTTTTTTACAATTTTAATGTCGTAACATCAAAGATCTATGTCATTTTCAATATTATACAATATATAAGTAGATTACAAATATTATTCTTAATACAAATACACTATTAAAATAATGTAAAAACGTTTTTTTTTTAGTCTCTATTTTGGGTCAAATAAAATTCTATAAAAAGCGTAGAAGGGTTATATACACTGTTTGGACCCTTAAATGGTTAGACAACGTTTACCAAAATATCAATCGACCTACAATAGCAAAACTGTGTACCATGAACATAAAATATTCTGCTTGTGTACTTGATCTAATCAGTTTCAGCGTATAGGAATGATGAAATTCTCCTATTTTGACTTGTTCTGCTGATAGCTCAGTGACTAATTATTGTATTTAAATTTGGTTGTCCTAAATATGTCACTTTTCATACCTGATTCACAAAATGTATAAAAACTATAATTAAGACTTCGTACACACTGTCGCAATCAACGGTTCTGACGCTGTGCTATTCCTAATTGAAATATACATACAAGCGAGTATATTGATAGCATTTACACCGGACGTGCACTTAATAAATTATCAAAAAGTATCTAAGCTATCACCATTTTCTTTATTCATTTTGCAATTCATTAATCATTTGATCAACATTTTACCGATTTATCATATAAAAAAATTTATTCAAAGCAAGAAAATAACTAATTTTAAAGTTTGTCAAGTAAATCTGAAATTATGTTACTTTGACCTATGCTTCAGATTCATTCTTTATATAATACAATTTAATTGATATTCGTTTTAAATATGAAAACTGTATAGTAACTTGATAATAATATTAAGCTATATATTATATTTATGAAAGTATTGTACAAATTCAAATATATTGATTTTTATTATTTATTTCAAAATTTAAAATTGGTTAAATAATGTTATTTTACCGGCACTACTACAAGGTGTGTCTAACAAAATAAAAATCGTGCAAAATTATTTCATTACAAACAACTAGAATTTAATGAACAAACAAAATTTTAAATCAAAATTTTCCCAAGCTAAATCTTTATATACATTGAATTATCTTAAAAAAAAACTTAGAATTTAAATGAGTTTTAAAATAGCCATATAAAAATTAACTACAATCCAAGTTACATTTACATTTTTTTTTTGCAATCAAATGAACTTTACTATTTAGAGCTCGTACTATCCGTTTTGTTGTAAAAGGCGTGCTGTATTAGTAAGCTAAAATAAATTATAAAAATTAAAAATAATATATCACGTCACATATTATTACTACAAAATTGCCCCTGGGAGATTCCCATAACACATTACCGCCATAACCCCATAACCATCAACAAATAAGCATAACTGTAAAGTGTAATATTGTCGACAGGTTAGCGGGGGCGCAGATTTTTTATAATTTATGAAAAGATAAGCTTTTAACTGGAAATATTATAAGATATTATTATGTTGTTATTGTTTTTCATATTTTTTTGTAGCATTGAAAGCACGGAAGTCATTGACTTGAATTGCATTTTATGTTATATATTATGAAAAAAATATGTTTTTAAATTAAAAAAAACTATAAACAATTTCCATTAAGTTTTAAAGCTTTCTATCAAAACTTTATTTTGATTGCGTTTTATTTATTTTTTTGTGAAGGTGAAATGTTTTTATGTTTTTTTTTTATGTATAAATCTATTTTATTTGACTGCTTGCTATTGAATTAATCGAATCGAATGAATATTATGTAAATATATTATAAAAAATTATTTAAGATACTAAACAAAAACAAAAAAATTCGATTGGGAATTGTCAATCGAATAGAAATAAACTTTAAGATTTTATTTTATGATGACCCTGAATTAAAATTTAAGATGCCAATTTATTCTTGTTGAATAACATAATAATAAAAAAAAAAATATTATAAATAAAATTGCGGTTTGTTGAAATCACATTTTAAAAATTTAATTAAATAATAAAAGTTTTTATTAGTTTTTCGTAATTTATTAAAATTATTATTAATATTATATAGAATATGAATAAAATTATTAACAAATATTCATTCCAAACTCCATTTATAGCTCAAATTTTCATTTCAAGCTCCATTCATCCGAAAGAGAGTAAATTTACCCTTAAAGTCAGACTAACTAGGCTTGGCTTCAATGATAAATTTACGTTTTTTCAAAGCTTCCAAGAGTAGTTTCTTCTTAGAAATAGAGTTTGGCTCGAGACTTTAAGAATAAAATTTTGGATAGATTGCAAAAATTTAGATTTCTATTAGTTTAAAATTAAGTTAACTTAAGTTGACTAAATTACTGAAATTATCCTTATACGATATTAGCGAACTCAAGAAGAATGTATGTACATAATATTACAGCTAATGAAAGATCGATTTTGTCAAATTCCGTGATGTAAGAACAAAATGAAACAATTATAATGCAATAATAATAATTATATGATCATAGGTACCTTAACCTTAATACGTCTGTTTATATAATTTGAACCCTGGTCACTGAAACTGCTGATTACTTTATAAAGTCTTGATAAGTGATATTTTATTGAAAAGAATAGAGTATCGCCATTTGTAGAAGCAGTCATTCATATCTACTTCTTTCAAATTGAGGTAAATTAAATCAAATAAATTACAGATAATAAAAAATTTAGCATTAACACCTTAAATATAATAATGCCAATTTATTTTTCAATCATTAAATATTGTAAATATGCTAATGCTATTATTTCAGAAATATACAAATTCAAGTACTACTTAAAATTTTGAAATGGGTAAAATTTATTTTGGGCACATGACTATCAATCAATTGTTATTAAAATATTGAAATAATTTTATCTTATTTTGTTCAATAAGAAATTAATTTTTTTACAGTTTTTATTGACGTTGTCTTAAGGTAAATTTGATAAGTTTAAAGGTTTTCTTTAACAAAACAAAAATATAGAAATGAATACTGAAATTGTATACAAGGAGCGAGAAGCGAGTTATTATTTGCCTTTTTTGCATATTAAATGGGATTTTAAAAAAGATCTGTAAACTGATTTGCATTATAAGAAAAAAATAATTTAATGTAGTTTTCTATTGGTTTTATTTTTCAAAATTTTGATGTATAATATTTCACATTTTTGCTCTCCAATTGAACATGAAAAGCAGATTTATATTTTTTTGCTTATATTAACATGATTTACATAAAAATTGAAATATGAAAAATGAAATTATAAAAATTTTAATTTGAAAATAATGAAAATAATAAATTGCATCCATTTTACAAGAACAAAAATGGTAATTTTTTGTTTGATATTTTTAAAATAGACTTGCAGGTCATTTGAAAATGTATATGGAATAGAAGATTAAAAATTGAGATTTCCGAAAATTGATCTAGATCAAAATAAAATTGATTTTTAATTAAAATCGAAAATTTAAAATTGATCTAGCTAAAAATGTTTTTTTGTGCCAATAAAAAATCACATTAATTTAATAAAAATCAATCTAATTTTTTTTGGCTTTTTGGATCATAATTTAAAAGCTTTTAGTTAATCTAATAATCTTCTATACCATTTAAAGATAATGGAAATATATAAATAAATACTTCTATGATTTTTTATCCTTGATAATAATTTTAATAAATCTTTTATCAAAGATTTTGTATATTAAATTATTTTCTTCTATTTTGAAACCGTTGAATATTACTCAAAACAATTCTTAATGCTAAATTGTCAGGAAGTATGCTTAAAAAAATATACCAACACATAATTTTACTAATTATTTATTCAACAAATTCAAGAAGTTGAATGGAAAAAGTCGAAATAGAAACCAAAAATAATTTCCAAAGTTTCATTAATTGATATTATTGTAGCTATTCAAAATACTTTGATCCTTATAGACTAAAATACTGGATTATTTATGGCCAGCAATCTAATCTACCTATTAGCTATTATTTTACTTTACCAATGATTACAACTATAATTTATATTTATATAAACTTTAAAGTATTATTAAATTTGCCAACTGATGAACCAAATTATAAATATAAATTTACACTACAAAATAAATATTAGAATGTGTTATTTAAAATTAATGATTTCATAATTTATAAGGCCCAATTGTAATGTGGGCGCAAACCTTTAGCGCAAATTTTGAAAATTGTTCAACATATGGAAATCAATGAAAGCAAACATAATGCTAGCGGTCAGCGCTAAGAGAAAAAAAAACTACAGCCAAGATTGAACAATGTTTAATATTAACCGCCAGCGCTAGAAAATTTTAATAAAGGAAGCTAATTTTAAATTTGACTGACATTTTTCATAGTGACATTTTAAATAAATAAAAAAGATTTCACACAAAAAATATAATAAAATATAATTTTCTCAGCCACCGCCAGCATTGCGTTTGTACTGGATTTATCTTGGCGGGGAAAAAAAATCTACAGCTACCGCTAAAGGTTTGCGCCCACATTACGATTGGGCCTTTAATTACTTAAATTTAATATTTTTTTAATACACTTTATAGGATAATATTCAAAAATTTTAATCTGTTATTAATACCTAAGTATAATTTTTATGGTATTTTTCAGATTTGTTGTTTTAACATTTTAATTAAAAGTAAATAAATACCTTAAGACTGTTTGAAATTGAAACTTTTTTTTTAAATAAACGCAAATCATTAAAAGAAAAAAAGGTATAACAATACATAAAAAATTCGCTGTAAGATATTTGCTAAGTAGGCGTAAATATGATAATTATTATCTAAATTTACTAATAAATAAAATATTGTTACCAAAAAAAAAAAAAAAAAATTGTTTTTATATAATTAATTAATTCTCCTGATGTCGAATAATCCAGGACTATATATATATATACAGATATATTCTGAATTTAATTAAAATTCATAAAAAAAAATCAATAATCAATATTTTAAAACAAAATTATTTTATGATTTACTTTTAAGATATATAATAACAACCATTTCAAAAATATACAAATATTTAATTAATTTATGAATTTTAATCAAAAGTAATCAAAAAAAAAATATTTGAAATAACTAAAAGAACAACTATAAAAGAACAAACTAAAAGCTTTTAAAGGCTAAAATAAATATTATTATTAATAAAATATTTTACAAATCTTAATAATAACCTAAAGGTATCATTTTAATAAAACATGGCATTGTAAACAAGTTTTATGTACAAATTTTAGATCTCGACTACTTCAGTAATATATTTTGATATGAACCCACATAAATTAACAGTCACTTAATGGGATATATCTATAAGAACTACTTTCAGATAGGTCAAGTAAACGTCGTGTTTTTTAAAATTTTAGAAACTGCAACACTTCATACCTGTTCCATAAAAATGCTAGTAAAATATTGTAAGTATAGTTTCAAGTTTAGAGAAAATATTTATGAAATATTTGAACAAACTAATCACAAAATCTTAAAATTCTTGTTATTCTTGTACTTAAATTTATTAGTATAATTTTTAAAGTGCAGTTTGGAGCAAGAAGATAAAAAAAGGTTTACAACCTGGAATATTTTATATTTAATTTATAATGTTTTTTTTTATTTTTAATTCTTTCAATTATTATATGGATGGTGAATATTTAATGATGCCATTTCCGGCTTTGAAATGTTAAGTTCTTTCTAAGGCATACGAAAATAATGAATTTATTCAAAATTTGATTATATAAGCTTACAAACAAAACAATTGTACCAGTGTCCGGTTAAAAGTCTGCAACTAAAAAAACAATATTCGTTAAAAAATATGAACATCATGTCCAGAAATCAGCAATATTATGAAAAATACTTGGAAAGAGCTCAACATTTCGAAGTCCAAAATGGACATAATTTACAAGTTATGATTATTCATGTTAAGTTTATAAAAATTCCCCATTCATTTACTAATTTGAAGAATAAAAAATAATGAAATTATTGTAAAAAAAATATCAAAATATTCAATTCCCTCTTGGTTACTTTTACGTCACCTTGTATAATTTCGTATGGGCGAGTTAAACCGGGTTAAAATATATAAATTTTATATCTTTACGAAAACATTTTACATATATATTTATTTAATTCAGATGCAACTAGCAACTTTATATATTTCATATATACTTAACTAATGGATTTCTTCAGACAACTTTTAACAAAGTATAAAATTTATTTTCCAAAAATATGTTTTTCTAAGATTAAATATAATTTATTAATATTTGCATTATAAACTAAAATTGATTTTTTAATATAAAGTTATCATACGGTGTCGTAAAAATCCTTTACTTAATATAATCAAAAATTATACACATAATAGATAGTTCAACTGTATAGCGAATTGCAAAACCTTTTTGAGAAAAAAATAATACGAAAAGAAAATTAAGAATTTAATAATATAGAAGAAAATGCTCAACTTACTGTGTAAAGTAATTAATTATTTGTATTTTTCTTAGTCCTTTTCTAAAAGGATATAAAACTTAGAGAATGTGAAAATTTATGTTATATGTACCAGTATTTGAGCACTTTCTTCTCTATAGTTCATAGTAATATCTTAAAATTTTCTTTTAGGTTTCGAAGTTCGCCATACGATTGAACTATCTATATGATGATTTTTGATATACTTAATATAAAAACATAAACTTACGAAAATACCATTTGGTGGAAAATTACATAATGTATGTTGTTTCAAGTTTACAAGTAAAAGCATTTATATTTCAGCACTTAAAAATATTAAAACTATAAAATCCTTAAATTTATAGGATATTTTAAATAATATTTTAAATATGTTGCCGATAAATAACAACACTAAATTTTTAGGTTTTCTCGATTTCAGGTTATTTAATGCCAACATTATGTTCTAATTGAAAATTAGTGTTGAACAATTCCTGTGAAATCTTGCATCTAATTAGTATTTTTGGAATTTAATTTGACCCAAAATTGTTTTGAAAAAAATATATTATTTTCAATTAAATTTTGGGTATTTCATTTATTTTAAAATTTCATATTTAATTATAAATAAATAACTTATGTAGGTATGTATTTTATGTCAATATTTATTATAAGAGATTAATTTAATATAAAATCAGTAACTAAATATTTTGAATTTAATATGTTATTTTGTGAATTTGAAAACTATGTGTGAATTAATTAGTATTTTTCAGTGCTTTTATTTATTTATTTATATTATAAATATAATTGAATCAGATTTAGTACAAAATATGATAATTCAAATTAAAACTTATTATAATAATTAAGTACAAAATATATAATAAAATAATTTAAATAATTACTGAATTAAAAGCGAATAAGAGGATTTTCATTTTTGTTTCACATTACTGGATTTATGGTTTTTAAGATTATTTAATTAAAATTACAAATTTATTAAAAATACATTTTTTTTTTATTTCAAATGTTTAACTAAACTTATAAAATTTATCATATATTAATCAAAAAACCTTTCAAATAAAAGTAAAAAATATTTTTCATACAATTAAATATAATTGTATACTATAAGACTATAACTATTTAGTAATTAGCAATCGATTATATATCTAATCGTAATTAATCTTAGACGCCAAGCACCTTCTCGTTACCGCGAATTAAACTGATTATTTTTTTCAATAAGCGAAAACAAGATTAATGAGAAATATTGTTAGCAAGCAGGTCCATTAATAAAAGAGAAGAACAAAAAAAATAAGATATTATTATCTTTAAACTGAAGTATGGATTCTTCCGCTTTCGCAAACAGGCTAATAAAAACTATCCACATTGGATTAAACTCTGATGTTTCCATTACCGAAAACAAAAGTTTTTTGGAACTATACTTTGTGTATAATTATATAGATAATTATTCAATAAACTAAACATAAAAACTTTAAATGGGAAGCTTTCATTTAGTGGTTCACATTACTGAAAAGAACGCTACTACTTCACTTCGTTATCACCTGCTAATTCATAGTCATTAGAAATTTATAATAACAATATTTTATAGAACTAAAGTATAGTTCTAATGTATGACAACTTCTACATGCTATGCTGTCTACAAGTCAAAAATTTTATAAGAAAAAACTGAAATAGTTTCTGAAAAGAACGCTACTACTTCCTTTAGCTGTCACCTGTCAATTTGAGGTAAATTAAATATGTGCAATGAAAAATATGAGATCCTGCTAATAGATAAGATAATATGGTTGCTTGGTTAAAAAAGGGGAGAATTGAAGGAGCCACACCTCGTACCTACACCATACGGTCCGTAATACTCCCTTACGAAACGTTGCCCATTTATACACCACGACTCGTGCCTTCCAATTAATATGTAATTGTTTTTATTAACTGGACCAATTTCGCAATATCCATAAAAACTATCCTATTTCCTATATTATTTATATGTAAGTATATACTTTTTCATATTAAAATTTATTAGCTATAATTAAATTCATTAATAATATAAAAATAAATATAAATTGGATTTTATAATAATTTCGAAATTTTTTTAACTGACATAACCATAACCCTAAAATTAAATTTTAATAGAGCATATAAATATTTCATTTGATTATTACCGCACAATAATTGTAAATTTTCTTAACATTTTCCTAAATAATAAATAAAATTAAATTAAAAGTTTAATGATTAATTTTATTTCAAAAAAAAAAATGTTATAGTAAATTTATTTTTATTATCAAGGACAAAATAAACTGTATAACTAAAACTAATATTCATTAAATTTGATAAAGGGTGGTGTAAAAGTAAACAGTAAGCATATATACGTCATCATTAGTTATATTAAAATGTATTATATGAATAAGGATTGCAGCTGTCAAAATATATATTTAGGTTTTACACAAACACATACATATAAATATATGTAGCCAGACAATGATTACATATTAACGACCTACTAAACTATTTTTATTTAATTTATTTTTAGGTAAGGTTCAAATTAAAATGGTTCATTTACCTCGTGTGCTTTTGGATGTTGATGATTACAATTATGTCCATTATGATATTCTAATCCTGATCCATTAACAAATCGTAAATGGTATCCATAAATTGTTAATATAAATAAAATACTAGGAAATTTTATAAAATTTCTAAATAATTTAATTAAGAATAATAACGAAATATCAAATTTAATATTATCATTTCTAATTGGCATTTTTAATATATATAAATATTTATTATTAATTTATTATTAAATTGTATTTTTATTTCGTTAAACTTTAAAAATATTCAAATAAACATATAAACACTTTTTATATATATATATATTCACTTTTACTTTTTATGATAAAAATGATATAAATATGTAACCAAAAAAAAAAAAAATTTTACATTCAATTTTATAAATTAGATACTTAATAAGAAAAAAATAAATAAATAAAAATTAAAGATAAATTTTTATTTACATAACAAATTATTTTTTTTTATCATTATATACTTTTATCACTTAAATATTAACACACAATTTTAATATAAATTAAATTTCACTAAAAGTTCTATAGAATTAATTTATGAAATAAAATGAAGCTTTAAAAACGAAAATTATCAAAAACTAACCAAAAAAAAAAAATACTACGACAACCGTAAATAAATCGATTTCATAAAAAAGAAATATAAAATTGAAACCCTGTTACTTTTATAAAACGACTCCCGTTTTAACGTTTTTCGACTTTTTATTATAAATATTATTATACAATTTTAATATATATTTTTTATGAAATAAATCAGACACGATTTAATTATTATTTACACACTGGAGATTCTATCTGAACAAAAATTACTACTAAACTAACTAAAATTTACCAATTGAACAAATATAAAAAGTATCTGAAAATAAAAAAAAAATAAAAACAACCGTCAGTATCTTTATATATGTTGTATTTGTAGTATCTATGTTGCTGACAGTATCTTCATACAATATGTCAGTTTTTAAACAGCTGTTTTATTCAATTTAATACAAATTGACAATACTATCGAACATTTTCATTGATGGTGCTGCTAATACAGAAAATTTAAATTAGCCAAGACATAAACCAATTAACTGAAAACATAAAACTGAAAGCATAAAGGTTGAAATATTAAATAATTATGAAAGTTTGTTAGTTTGCTAAATCTCTACATACAATTAATTTGTATTTGATACATTCTACATAATTGCTGAATTCAAATTGTAAATATTGTTTAAAAGGATTTCCTATGCCGAAGGCACCATAAATAATTAAATCCAATCTTTGTTAATTATTAAAATTGTACTGGCGACTCGTCTCATTCCCAGGTGGGCCGATGGAAATATCGAAAAGTTCTTCTTATCCGAGATTACAAAACAATTTCTACATTCCAACATTCGATTTTTGAATATTCCCATTTAATAATCGTGGACGTACGAGTACCTATTTATATATTTAGCATTTTCCAAGTAAATATTTATGAGACATGGTTCATTTATTTGAATATTATTTAAGAAAAAAATGTTGAATAAATAAATGAGAAAACTTTACATGAGTAATTAACGTCATATTTGCTAATCATAACTTTATGTAATGTAGTAATGGATGGATAATTAAATTGTTATGACAAGGAACAAAGATTTACTAATGTATATGGAAAATAATAAAATATATAAAGTGACCCAGAGGTTATAGCAAAAACCAATATAATAAAACCAATTAATTTAAAGAAAGTCCTTATTTTAAGTTAAATCTAATATTAAAGTTTTCATCATTTCAAATTAATTTGTAAATTCATTTCTTATTCGGTATATTTTTTGAAATTGCAAATATTTATTTATAGAATCACAATTTTTTTTCTGTAGTAATTATACTAATTACAAACTGTTGTGATGGAAAAGCTGGTCGAAAAAATGATTTTTGCTTATAAGCTGGAAAAATTGTATAATATACAAAAAAAAAGACTGATTCACTTACTTGGTAGTTCTTATCAAATTTAATTTAAATTTGTTTGATTGTTGCAATTTGGTATCATTACTCTCAGTGGAAGTTCTAGTATAACTTCCAATTAATTCATGATTAATATTTTAACAGATCCAAAATTTTGTACACATTCTTGAAATTATACTACGAGTTATGGTCAACCCATAGAATTGCAATTTGTTTGTTATGAATTAAATCAAGCAATGAAATAAAAATGAAATTGTAATAATTATTTTCATTATTCATTTCATATGAAAATTATTATTATATTTTTTATTGCTGTTATGAATAAATTATTTTATGCCCATGAACTATTTGATCAAATTTTAAATAACAAATTAAATTTTGCAAATATAATTATACATAAATGTTTGTATAATTTTTATTTAAATAAAATAAATAAATTTTGAAAATTGATTTTAATTATTGTTATAAATGTAATACGTAAAATTCTTCTTCTAATGGATACTGAAAGGAATAAGTAAATTCAAAACAAATTTTTAAACAAAAATGTCCAAAATTTTAATAATATATATTTATATAAATACAGAGTTGCTTTTGAACTTTAATAAACATTTTCAACATATTTTTGTTTTTACAATAATAATTATACATAAAATTTACTTACATAAAAATATACATACAACATTCATTGATAAATTTTACATTACACTATAATAAAAATTGTTTATATATTTTGTCTTAATAACTAACTACATTTTTATATATATATATAAATCGAAAATAAAAAAGAATTTAATCACAGATTATTTATTAAGTAAAGTTATTTTTAAATAATTTATCTCGATATAGAAATTTACAAGTTTTAGTTTTATTTAGATAGCACTTTTAGATATATTTTTTATAATTTGAGGCTATGTAAAAATCATTTTTATAATGTTACTTTTATAAATTACAGAAAGACAGTAAAATAAAGTATTAGCCTCCAGTTATTCTCAACAATAACAATGGTAACGCGCATCAACCCAAGATTTACAACAGCCTTATGACAATCTAAAAGTTGTGTTCTTGTGTGAATTACATAAATCAGGTGATTTTAATCATTTATAAATAATTATTTAGCAGTTTTTAACTAAATTTTAAATGTCAAATTTAGACGTTGTAAATGTTTACGTTTAATTTTTTAGAAATTTCTGCGTTGTGAATGTTTGCGTTGAGTTCATTTACTCCCATACATTCGATATGGGTTAAACTTTGAGCAACGCGTTGCCGTTATGAATGTTGAGAGTAACTAGGGCATTAAATTACAATGAAAGTTGATATAAAGTTTGTAATTACCAGCAAAACTTTATTACAATATAGTTAATTTAAATAAAATATAATTATTTTATTTAATCAGATTACATTTTTGTTTAGAAACTATCTAAAGCTCATTAAACCGAAAATTAATTATAATTTATAGATTAATAAAATTGTGTTTTAATGGTTTATATTCATAAATTGTTTAATCATAAAATTAAGCTCTGATGATGATAATTACGATTCTGTTCTGTCGATAAATCCATAAAAATACTAACAAATTCTAATTAAATTTAATTTATATATGATTTAAAAAGTGTTTATCATTTTATCATGTAAAATTTTTAATCCTAATATAATGACAGGATATGCTCGGCAACATGTTGCGAGGATTAGTAATATGTGTTGAAATTTTAAATAAATACAAATTGTTTAAATATATCTTATGAGATATATTTAAAAATTTATTTAATTTAAAATATAATTCCACTGGATATTTTAAATAAATAGTAATTAAATTATGTATGACTATGCAATTTTTGATGGACAATTAATTATTATTATAATGTTAATTATAAAAAAATTAATTTGCTGATCTAATTTTTCAATATGTCAGTAATGATTATTGACAAAATAAATACCAATATCCGTTTAAATGAAAATAATTATTAATATAAATTATAATTAAATCGATAAATAGATAAAATAAGAATATATTTTAAAGTATTGTTTTAAAGTATTGGCAGATTAATTTAAAAAATTTAATTTATATATTTATAAATTCATAATATATAAATAAATACTAAAAATATTCGATTAATCTTTTAACATTTCATAGTCTTTAAGTAAATTTAATTTTATGTTAAACATTTGTTTGCTTTGGTTTTATTCAAACACAACTTTCATTTTGGGCAGACAAATTTCTGATAATTTCCTGAAAATAATAAGTTAAAGAATATGGTAATGAGTACAAAATTGTTAAATCTATAACAAAATGAACAGCAAAAATAAATCTTTAATAAATATATAATTTTTAAATATTGAACCAAAGATACAATTATTTCAGGCTTCACATCTATCTCATCTCCAATAATACAATTTAATTTATGCACAAAAAAAAAATTATAAAACTTTAATTATACGCGTTCTGTTTCTGTTGGTTGACTTGATATATGCGTTATTTCGCCCATATTTATACTATCCCGTCTCAATGAATTATAAACTCTTTTGCTGCCCTGATATGTGCCATCACGTCGATTATGTGAATTTATATCTGGAGTACAACATAATTGTCTAAAGACACATATATAACAAGCTAATAAAGATGTCATCAATATTGTTCCAATAATAACTGTCACTATAAGAAGGACACTTACTTCACCCTCTATTTCATTACTCATATCTCCAAAGTAACTAAAATTACTTATCTTATATAAAAGTATATTGTATTTGTAAATGTTGGATTGTTTCCAGTTTTGGCAAATATGTTTGTATCTGAAAATATAAATGAAAATTTAATAAAATTTGTTATTAGATTTTATTTGGTTTGTTTGTATACACATATTACAGTTTTTAAATGAATTTTAGAAGCGAAAAATAAAAATATGTATTTGATAATGAAATGGAAATGGTAGAAATGTGTACATCTATTTTTAGGCCAAATTATTGACAGATTATTATAACATTAACAATAATGTATACACAAATTTGCAATGTTTTCGAATTTGTCACATATGGAAAAATGTATTTTTTAAATTTGTCTGCTAATTTGCTAACAGATTATAGAACAATTTTGTAATATCCAAAATCTCTAAATTACTATTGCAATTAATATTGATTGACCTTATAATACCAGACATTTTTCATTTACACATAATTCTAATAATTATAATCGTTGCTTAGTAGTTCTCTTCTAAAGGTATAATAGCGGCTGATATTATTTATTTTTATATGCAACAGATATATTGTACTCATATAAAGCCCACCTATTTAAATTTATCACAATAGTGACCCATATCTGTCTGTTTTCTGGAACAAATATGAAGACAGACTGAGTAAGCTAAAATTTGTCTGAAAGATTCGTAAATATTTAAAACAAATCAAAATTATTATATATCTTAAAGCCGTCGAAAACAAAATCTTATACTCAACTTTGTCTGTGGAATTATGAGAAATTAATTGTGCCAAGAACTTTCCTAAATAATTTTATGATATCCTTTAGTTTTTCATATAGTTTTGGTGTGACTATTTTTGAAATTGTTGAAAAATAAATTATAAATTCAAAATAGCAAAAAGGATCAAAAATAATTTATCAAATATGTATTCAAGGTTAATTAAAATTACATTATTCAAATAGAAATATTTTAAAATTAAACCCAACATAACTTTAACTTTAATTATATGTTTAATAATCATTGCAAATTATTTTCTTTAAAATTGAATTGTATGAGCAATATGACCTCCAGCAGGAATTGTTCCTTTTAACCCATTCCAAATTCCCCTATTAAATACTTCTATTTTATTACCTTCAGGAGTAACAGTTATATGAGCACATCATAGTTTAATAGAAGGAAACCATTCACAAGCTACTCAAGAACTATTTCTATAATTATGTTCAGTCTTTTTAAAAATTAAATGAAATTAACTTAAAAATATTAATAAAAATTTCATAGAAATTCATATATTTAAAAAAAAAATGCTTTAAAATTAATTTCATTTTTTATTCAAATTAACGATGATAAATTTATACTTATATTATATAAATAATTTGTCAAATGTATACCCAAAATCCTATGCAATTAATTTAATTAGACCTCATTTTCTTAAAAATCGTTCACGCATTAGTTTCAAATTAATTTTTGTTAACATCGCAACATAAATCATATTTATTATTATAAATTGTGTTGGTTTTTGATTAATCAGCTCTAGCCGTAACAATTTTCAGTTGAGGCTCATTCGGGGCTATTTTATTTTGTTTGAAAATTCTGTATTTTTTCAATAAATATTTCGATTAAAGTGACATTATTCTAATTTTCAATTTTTAATTGTTTCAATAAAACTAAAGACTAAATGAAACTACCGTCAAATTGAAGTTACAAAAGAGACACGCGTCATCTTAACTAATTAACTAATAGGTTCATGGGAAACTAATATAAAAGTACTTTTAGTTTCCCAATTATATTTGATATAATTGGGAAACTATAGCATGTAATTATCACCTGATTTCAATTAAATTTGGTACAAGATTGGGTGTTTACGCATGTGTATACCAACGTAGATGTCAGTAGCTTTAGGTAGTCTGTTCGAATAAGTACACTTAATATTTCATATAATCTGGACCTAGAGCATATACTAATTATTAATTACAAAACACAATTGGACATAAATCACTGTCGTATCTAACTAAGTGTTATCTGCTCCTCACTTTTACCCGCTTCATTTTTGACAAATACGCAACGGATGGTAATCGCAGTTGAAAATACGCTACTGTAAAAATTAAATTTAATTGCAAATGCGTAGAAAATATTATTGTGACTTATTGTGGCCATTATTAATTTAATTGTCCAGAAAAAAGTTAAATCTCATTATTTATAATATTTTTCTGGAAATGACAAAATTTTAAATTAAAATATTCTTGCGAAACCTCAATTTTTAATAATAAAAAATAAACCAACGTTCAATTCAAAAGGTTATGAACCATTAAAAAAATATATAATTTCAATGCCATATTTATTATATGGGTAGTAAATTATATTTATCAAGAAGTATATTTTGAGGTACGAGATGGTCCTATAATTATTTTTGTGAAATCGCTAAAAATAATTACAATAAATTCAATACATATTAAACTTATTATATAAATTTCTTCTTTCGTATATCCTTAGTAATGGTGTGTAATGACATCTGAATTAATTTGCAATTGTTTCAACCGATGCTTTTTGTTTACGATGATCTCTAATAACTTTATGGATTATTTGAAAATGAAATTTAGATGTGATAATAAATCAGTATTGTCAAATTATGATTTTGACGCGAACATGAATGGAATAACTATATGTGTTTTGTAGTCGAAAGACCATTCGGAAAATCCACTTAATAAATTACAAGTAGTTATGGAACAACTATGATATCTGGTGATGGGTTTGATGGTAAAAAAAAAAATCGCTCAAAATTTTTTAATTTTGAAGTGGAATTTTTTGTTTTATTCTTTACATTTTCGAGGGTTGATATTCTAAAAAAGCGAACGTTTTTCTAGTTCATTATCTCATAGTAGTTTCTATCTGTTGGTAGAAACTACTATGAGATAATTAGGTTAAATAGATAGTTTTCATGTCAAAATTATATAAAAATGCATTCATGGTAATAAATATTAAAAAGAAATAAATTTTCCTGAAAACATTCATTTTAAAAAAGCAATGTTATTATATAAATATGAGTTCTGTGTTACCCTTAAGTTATCTATATTTTTTTTCTGTTCAAGTACAGAAAATTTAATTGTAATAAATTAATAACTTCTAATTCTAACAGTGAATACTTATGTTTGGTAAAAGTATCTCAATCTAGAGGTTATTACACTACTACACCAGCATAATATTAATTAGATATTACTTAATATAAATTGTATTCAGAAATTCAAGAACAATTTATTTAATCAAATCTCCAGGGGATGGTTATAAAAAAAAAACTTATTTATACATTTTTCTGGCAATCCCGAAGCAATTTTTTTTTTATTTAATTATACAACAATATATAAATTGTTAGTTTGTTATTTTTATGGTGGTCGGTGTAATATAGAAAAAATTCGAAACATATAAAAAAAATTATTATTTGGCAGAAAATTTGATTTTGCTTTTATGTGGTTTGTATCTTATTTTAGCAACAAACTTTCTTAAAAAGTAAATACTTTATAATAAATATGAAAATTAGTTATTTTCATTATAATAATATATATACCAAAAATATAAATATTTGAACTAAATTAAGAGAATTTGGAAAATTCATTAAAATATTTTGTTTATAAATTATACATAATTTTCTTATATGATTGCGGGATACTATGAATATGATCTTTAAAAATAATTATATATTCAATTATATTTTAATGTATAAATAGTTTATTATAGATATAGAACTAGGGACTAAAATGTCAAGACTTGGAATTGAAAGGCAATTTGGTCTGTCTGTCTTTTATACGCTAATTTTTACATTATTGGAAGTAAAATTTCTAAAAAAAATCGAGAACATTGTTCAAAATAAATTGAACCAGTTTCAATAAAATAAATTAAAATATTAAATCCATAAGGAGAAAATGGTCTACTTTAGTCTTCCAAACAAAGAACTTAAACACATAGAAAGTCAAAAATATTTTCATTTACACATAATTATTTATGTTGATAGTAAATATGGAATTGGAAATTCTTATGGCCCAAATATGTTAAACCTTTTATTCACATTTCGTATTCGTGCTAGTATACAAACTAGATTATAGCAATAATACATAATAATTTCTAGGATAAAAAATATGGAATCCAGTATAAAATGAATATAAAGAATTCCTAATTTTTTTTTACTGAACATTTAATAATATTCTGCTGATAATTTGCAATTAATTAATTTTATTACTCATATATTACTTAATAATTAATCATAGCCGGATCATTTATTTTATGTATGACATACTTGTATACTAATGAAGATATTAGACGACATTAAGAAATATTTGAGTTACTGTTTTTTTATAAAAATCATTAAAATTTTATTATTGAATAATTTTGACAGCTTTTATATATTTTGCAACACACAAGCTCTAAATATTTTTATGTAAAGTAATAGCAAAAATCTTCTATATATAGACAGTTCAATCATACGGTGAACTGTGAAACTTTTTCGAAAAAAAATATAAAAGAAAATAAAGTAGAAGATTTACTTATAGTGAAGAAAATGTTGAATTAATGTATAAAATAAATAATTTGTATACAATCTTACTAAAGAGAAGAAAGTCCTCAACTTTGTTTTAGGTTTCACAGTTCCCAATACGATCGAACTATCTATTATGTGATGGTTTTTGATAAAAATAAGTCATATATGTATAATGAATATAAAATTAAATGTATATACTGTTTATAAATATACAAAATATTCTTAAAAATAGAATTCTATTAACAATTTACAATCAAACATTTGGTTCTGTAATTGAGTTGAATAACACATCTGTTAGATATTTTACGTTTTCCAATATTTGCAACAATAGAAAAGTTTAAGTATGTAAATCTTAATAACAATTATATCTGTTATTTTTAGAAAAAAGGAAAAACAGTTTTTCATAAATAAAGAAAAAAATCTTATTCTGAACATTTTTATATCAATATTATATTAATAATTTGCGTCTTATTGACCGAAAATAGTTAACCGAACCGTATACGCAATTTACCACATTCTACAATATTGATAAAATGAGCATCATACACATATTATAGGTCAAATTCAATTCGGCATTCGGTAACTTTACATTAGGCATTGTGCATTCGATAATTTGTTCTGCATTCTGTGAATTTAGTAGAATACTTATATTAATTGACTTCCAATCAATTAAAAACTAATTGAGAATATAATATTAATATAAAGTTAATTTGTCTTGTATATATCAAATATTGATTAATTTTATACTGTATACTAATGATTCAATCATATCTACTTTACTAATATATAAAGTAGTAAATTATTGGACTATAAAAATATGCTGATTTTTTTCATCTAAATATTTATATCTAAGCAATTACAATGAATGCTCAAAGGTGACGGTGTAATAGAAAAATTTCAGCTGGAATCATAATGTCATTGTCACCGTCCCCGTCAACAAGCATTGACGCTGATTTTAAATTTTAAATTACATTGTACGAAATGAACTTTTCAAAGTTGCCGTTTCCTAACTTTTTTGTGAAATTGATGCTACTTAACACTAGTTCTTAATTTAAAATAATTGTTCTAATTCATTTTTAGCAAAATACATATTTGTGTCAATGTCGTATTTCAGTACTGAGAGTGGCAATAACATTCCAGCTGAAATTTTTCAACTACACTGTGAAAATTGAGCATTGTAATTGCTTAAGTATAAAGCTGTGTATTATACACAGTTGTCAAAGCGACGGTGACGGTGACGGCGGCGTTGTAATTCCAGCTTTAAACAATTTTTTTAAATATCATTTTTGTTAACACTACATATATCAAAAATTATGTCATTTCGAACAATATATTTTTTATCAGCTATATTATATTATCCTATTTGTTCAGGTTTAGGACATTAGTTCATATAGAAACCAGGATTATTTAAAAACATATTTTCTGATTAATTCAATTTCGATTTTAATACAATTATAATCTATTCGTACATTATTATTATATTAATGGCTGAAACATTCCAAAGTGATTTTCACAATTTAAAAAATATTTTCTAAATTTACATAAATCCAGTCGATATTATTTCAATACAATATGAATATTTTTGTTAAGATTGCGTAATTTCTATCGTATTGTTGGTTATAAAAAATGAATATCGATAAGTCGATTTTTTATTGTATGAATATAAATGAAAAATTCAAATTAGAAATATTGATTTAAAGTAACATAATATTTTTTTGAAATATCTAATTTTATTATTTCTATATTATATTTATTTTATAATTTATTTTATAAATAATTCTATCAAAAATTCATTCTATTTACACAGTAAGTCAGTAGAAAATTATAATAACAAATTAAATCATAATTTATTCGTTTGATAATTTATAAGAATAAATAATGATTTCAAGAAATTTATGTAATTTAATAAATTTGTTGGAATTCTGAAATTATGTATTAAAAACAATAAATCATTTAAAAATTATGTTCTACAGAAAAAATATGTTGTCTCAGACAGAATATAATGTTTATATAGTAAAATTATGTTCCGTATTCGAAATTAATTTTAATTCTCCATAGCAACAAATTTATTGTGATAAAGACTTTCGGCCAATAACATTATTTTAATAATAATTTACAATTGAAATAGGTATTTTAAAATATCCGAATACAAATTTACAGAATTCACAATTGACCGAAAAATAATGTGCCTAATATAAAAACAATTGATCGGCGATAAGTTTGATTTAACAATTTTTTTAATTTTCCATCGATTAATTAATTCTGTATTATAATGTGTAGAATTATGAGGCTAACTAAATAGGATATATGAAAAATATTAAATATTTGTCAAACCGCATATTTTAAATTTCTTTTTTAAATTATTTCTCCCTGGAATTCCTCATAAATAATAATTTTTATGTTGTAAATAATAATAAAATAATCATGATAAAGAAAACTTGCTATTATTAGGGGTAGCAGATAACTCGTAGTTGCTTTATTAAAAATTTCACACTTATAATGTTTTTGTTATAGAATTCGAAATTTTGATAGGGACCCACTAACTAATCTGTGTACCAAATTTAATTGAAATCGGGTAGTAATAACTACATATATGATCTAGAATATATGAAATTTTAATTGGAAATTTGACATGGACGCTGTATAAAGCTACTGACCTCATTATTAGGGAAGGGCAATAAGTCAATTCCATATATGAATTTATTCCAATTTAAATGGGTATTAAATCAAGACACACATCCTTACTTAAAGTTTCAGCTCATCGCACGGAATATGGTAAAAATGAACCTATCAATAGATGTTGTATGGTTTTCAACCATTATAGCTCCTGCTTCTCGCGCACTCTTTTTTTATTGCATTTTCGGATTCCCCGACTCCGAAAACACCTTTAGATTTAGCCAAAACAGGCAACAACAAAATTTTTGGGGTTTGCCCAAAATAGTAATTTCATTTTATAGCTGTAAGCTGTAACCAAATATCCTTGGGGTTATAATTCATAAAATTATTGGTACATTCCCCTAGTTGAAAAAATATTTCCTTACCGCATTTAATTTCATTGCAATTAATGATCAAAAGCGTTTGATTGGACGAGTGTACATCCACTCGTGTATGTAGAATAAATTTGTTTATGATGAATTATTATGTACGTGACCTACAGAATTAAATTATTTTAAAAAATTTGTAAAAATAAAAGAATTTTAGAATGAAAAATAATTATAATTTTTATAAAATGAAATTATTTCTATTTAATTACTCTAAAATAAAAGCGAACATTTTTGTTTCCCTAATTAACCACGAATTACATTTCACATTGTTTGTTTATAAGCTCATTTAATAAATTAATTAATTGAATTAAATTAAAATGAAATAATATTTTAAAAAAATTGTACAATTAAATTTTATAATTTGAATTACATATTTTCATATTTTTAAAATTATTTATTCAACAAATTAAATGCTTTAATATACAGCAAAATAAATTATAAAATTTAGGGTAATTGGTTGCAGAACTTTTCAATATATGTACCACAATAGAAGATCCAATTTTTTTTTACTAATCGCAACATTCAAAATACTTAAACAAATATTTTATGCATTACACCTTACACCCTTCTTACATCCTCATATTTCCTGCTTAATAAAAACCAAAAAACTATAACTCACGTTTTTAATGAATTACAAGGAATAATGGCATTGAAAGATTGCAATGGACTGCTAATAAGTTTAACAGTTTAGTCTGTCTACATTATAATTATAATCATAAACGATAATCTGATCATAATAATCATACCAGATTTTCAAATACCTAAAATACAGGACTCACCTTAGAACAAAAATGTCAGACCTGATTTAACTATGATTTTGAAATATATGCGACACCATACCAACATAAAAATTATAATTATATATTTCGCATATTAAATCGCAATCTACTACAAGAAAATAAATTATTTATGGAAAACAGAAAAATATTTTACTAAATCATAAGTTTTATAACTTTTTTAATTTATTTTTGTTTTCTTTTAAACATTTATTTTATTTGAATTTCGGTATTTTTAATTGAAACTTTAATTTCATAAAGAGCCAGAGGAAATTCTATAATTTTGGACCTGAAACCATGTGCAACAAAACAACATTTAAATTAAATTCTGAAGAAATTTATAATAAAAAATTCATATTTAAAAATATAAATATTTTTTTACAAGCAAATAAATCATTTTATTTCAATATCAAATATTAATAGGTAAGATTTAGATATTACTAAATCATACGGGCTTAATAAATCACATCTGATTTAGATATAATTTTAATTTAAAACTATCCAAGAATTTGGTAGATTTGTAATATTGTCAAGGATAAAAGTTTAGAAAAACAAAAAACGAAAAATTTTCAAATTTTTCATGCCAAAAGTACAAGTTATAATAGTAAATTGGTAAACGTTGCTGATAAATTGGCTAATTTCAGGGATCTTCAACGAGAATTACCAGTAGAATGGACCGAAGAACATCGGAAATAATATTTTGTTAAAAGGTAAAACAAGTTGTCGATAATTTACGTAGAACTAATGATGACATATTTAGAACATTTTCGGTAACTAATTCGGTACAATAACTAATATTAATTTTAGTGAAATTTTGATTAATATGATAAATAAAAAATATATTTTACATAAATATATTTTATGTATAATTTTTAATTTGTTGTTATTTTTCTTTAAATTTATTTTTAATTCTAAAACTCTTACGCCACAAATATAGTGAGATTTCGGTGTATTTCTAAGTATAGAATTTACAACGAAGGAGCATGGAATTAGTTACGCAAATGCATAATAATAAGTACGGAAAAAATATGGAAACAAAATATAGGCTCTCACATTGTCAAATATTTAAAGAAAAAAAATCGTGCGAAAAAATTGATTTCTGGAAGGTTTCTTTTCCGAGTACGCAGTGCTGGAGTCAAAACCGGACTAGTTTCCGTACATATTGTTAGATATGTTTTAACTTTTAGAAAGTCATATCTAAGTCAGACCATAAACTTCAGACCTGTTTTTTCGCATTTGTTGGGGGTGTCAGGAATATATCATTGTGTTGCTAAGAGGGTGTAGTATAGATCGACCAGGTCTACGTTTTCTAAAAATGTAGTTCTAAAGAAGTTTGGTAATAAGAATACCAATGTTAATTCTGAGATTGGTGAGTGAGACTTATTATTTTCTAAAATAATTAATTAATAATTATTTTTTTAATACTTTTATTTTCTCAGTTTTATAAAACTTTGAAATTAATTATTACAAATTTAAAGTGTACATTTTATTTCAATATTTTTCAAATTTGGACCCGGCATTTGAAATTTTTCTAAAATACTTATTTCTTCTGGTCTAGGCATCAAAATACAGGGTGCTTCTTCAATTTTATTTAAATTTTTCGATATGTTTTCTGTTAAGTTTTCTTTCATTTGTATAATATTATCGTTTTTCATATTTAGTTCTTGATTATTTTTATTAAATACAAGCTGCCTTAATGATTTAACAATACGTTTTAATAAATTCGGTACATAAAATTTACCAAATAATGTAAAAACACTAATTGTATAATTATAGTTATATTCTTTAATTGCTGGATGTGTTATTTGTAATTGATTTAATCTTTTTTTTATAGGAGTTTGTTTAATTATACGTTTAAGATTGTTAATATTTCTAAAATAATTTATTCTTTTCGGTTTTCGTGTACGATAACATTTAAATTTTCCCATATTATAAATATAATTTAAAACTTAAAATTTATATGAGATTGAATTTTTTTTTTTTAATTATCTTTTTTTTTTATATGTGAATAAAAAAAAACCCCTAAATTCAATATTGAATAAAATATAAAAACTAATATGATTGAAAAATTATTAATGAAAATAAAACAGAAATTACTGATATAGTAATTCATTCATTGGCAATTTATTATCATTATATGGCAAAAAGTTAAATATTCAGGATAAGCTTAGAATATATTTGAAATGGTTCACAGAATTCCACAGATGTATTTGCTGAACTGATTAAAGTAATGCCATTTTGTCGTTAGCACTACTATTTAAACAACGAAGAACTATTCTAACGATTTTTTAGATCTTATTTATTTTTTCATTTATAGTTTTTTACATAAACAAAAATATAACTTTAGAAAAATGATTAGAGATTCAGATTAACTCTAGAAAAATGGTATTAAATCAGAAAAATCGAAAATTTTAAGTTTCTAAAAGTTAAATAGACTTTAAAATTAATTTTGGTTAAAAATAAAAAACAAAAAAATGTCTTGTCATCAAGTCAGGATATCTATCTGTATCTATATCTATATACTGAATAAATATATTTATTACATAATTCCTTAATTTCCGAATAAAAATATTTCAAAAAATCAAATAAATTCTTAGATTTTAGATTACCATCTGTCATGCGATAGAAAATCTTTAAGAATTTTTTATATTTTTTAAGAATCTTTTATAAATATATTTTTATTCATCATCATCACAAGAATTTATTAAATTTAATACTTTTATAAATCAAATATATTCACATTTCATTGGTCAATTTTTCTAAATTTATACAATATTTTTTGGCAACATTGATTTACATCATTGCTGCGGAAATCATATAAATTATTTTAAACAATTTTTCCAATTTTTTTTTTTGCATAAACAATAATATAAACACTCTGTAATCACTTACTGTGGTGTTTCGTAAAAATTCCACCAAAATTATTATATTAATTCAAAATAATTTACGTGATATTTCAAAAAAACAAAATTTAATTTATATACCACAGAAATTTATTTTTATTCTACTTTTAAATATCATATTTAATATTTTATGTTTATTTAACTACACTATTTGAACACTTGTTTTAATACAAATTTATTGACTTTGAAGAAATTGTCCATTGAATTCTCAAAAATATAAAAAAACAAAACTTTTTCAAATATATTTCAAGTGTTTTCAATGTTTCTTCAAAATATATGGAGAAGATTAAATAATATTTATATATGAAAACATTTACAATAAATCACAAACAAATTTATATAAATAACGATTTATTAATAAAAAAGTTTTTTATTTGAAATTTGGCCATTTAGCTTCCCTTTAACAAGAACTAAACAAAATATAACGAAGATTTTTTATATTAAAAAATTTAAGATTTTTGAAGTTTCTATTAAAATGATTATAATCAGGACAAAATTTCAATCAATATTTTTTAGTTAACGAAATCTAATAGATTTAAATATAAAAATATGTTGAAAATTTTGTATTTTACGTTATGATGAATTGTACACATTAAACGTGTTTTACTGAATGATTTTATTTTTGTGTATACAAAATTATTATTTGCTTGAAATTTAAGTGTAGTTTAAGAATTTTAGTTAAAAATAAAACAAATAATTTTATATTTAAATATAAAATTAATTGTTGAACTGAATTTAATTATTTCAGTTTTGCAAGAAATCTATCGAAAATGAATTAAATCCCCGAAAGTGTGTTAGCTTCGAAGCACGAGATGATATAAGTAAATATAATAACAATAAATAATTCTTAGAAATCATTCATTCTAAATGGAGAGCCCATTAGAGCACTGCGTACTTCGACGTTATCGATCTAGTATGCGTTTATCGTATGTTTCCCTACCAAATTTAAAGAAGCCAAGATGTAGGACGAAACGAAACCAGTTCTTCGACGGTGAGTAAACATTTTCACAGAAGATGTTATCTACTTCTTATGACTGTTTTGCAGTGGAACAGAATCTAGTATGACATTTGTTTGTCGTTTAGGCAGAGACAGCAGAAGACTGGTTTGTCCATTTTGTTGAGGTGGTATATTAAAGGACTGCTTCCTGTCATGATAGGGACCTGATGCCACTTTTTCTAAGTTTTATTATCCTTACACTTTTATTTTTTGTAGTTTTATTAGCTTTTTTGAGATTGAGAGACATGATAGTTTATTGCAGCAAGTATAGATCTTGTATTCTTGTTCAATCCATCTATGTATGATGAGGTTGAATTATCCTCTTGGTTTGCCGCGGAATTGCTATGGCTCATATGAGATTATTTCTAGATAATAATTTACAATTAACAGATATTCAAAATATTGACAACTATCTGTCAAAAAATTTGGTTTCATAACAATACTTACTTTCCATCGATCGGTACTCGGACTCGGAGAGAAATAATATTTATTATAAAACAATTGATTTTAAATTTGAATTCTTATTTGTATTTTTTTTAATATCAAGTTAACTTTTTAAATAATCAGTAAATTTAATGAAATTAAATCTATTATAGAATAGTAGACTACAAAATTTGAATAATTAAATTTTAAGTTCAACCATAAACTATGAATGAAACCGTAATATTCTAAAATCGTTTATTAAATAATGTTATCAATTTATAAATAAATACAAAAATTAATTTTTTTTTATATTTTCATAATTTTCCTGTACTAAAAGATCATTAATAAAGCGCATGCTTTAGAATTTATTTTGCAATTGAAATTAATTTACACGTTTAACTTTGAACACTTGTAGCATTGAACACTTTAATCTGACAATATAGTTGTTTACTGTATTTTATTCAGTTCAGAGGGTAAAATTTTGCACAATATTTTCAAAATGCAACTGCCACTAGAAGTTAATTTTAACAGATTAATTTAACAAAAACAATTTGTTTATGTTACTTCAATCTAAAGAAACAAATCTATAATTTTATATGATTTTAGGATTTTTTTTTACTTATGTATTTACAATTTTAAAGAAAATAAAGTTAATACTAATTGAGCTTAATAATTAGTGATATTTAATTAAATTTTTTCATAACTTCATATTTCATAAGTTTTTTCTATAATAATGAGAATTACTTTTTATAAATTTACATAAAAACCATCATCAATGAAATGAAAATTAATTTGATTTTCAAAATTAATTTATTTTTCACATTTTTTTATTTGACATGTATTAATACGATAATATACAAAATGGAAATATAAGTATTTCCCTCTAGGAGGCTATTATATATTCATAAAATTTTGACAACTATTTCATATTTTTATTTATATAACAAATATGATAAATTTTAACAATTTACGCATAATATGAAATATAAAAATAAGGTAAATTTGGACTAAGTAACTTTGAAAATTAAATTAAAAATGGAAAAATTTTAATAATTTAAATTTGTTATACTAACAATAATAAGTTTTTATATATTAAAACAGTAATTAAATTTTATTAACTAAGGAGATTGTAACAATTTCTGAAAATATGAGCTGTTTTTATGAAGTTTTATTGATAATAATTTATTCATAAATATATTATCCTTTACAATGAATAAAATTTATTTTAGGATATTTTTCTAAAAATATTCTGATATCAAAAAACAATATTTGAAATCATATATATATCACCTTGATATACACACATCCATCACAGAAAAAGGATATCAAACAATTTTCATAAAATTACATATTTTTATAAATATACTTTAGATTTAGATATTTCCATTTATTTATTATTTATAATGTTACATCATAAAACAAACGTTTTTCATAAATGTTGCTTGGGTAAAAATAAATGGGACATTATTTTGTTGTTAGCTTTTATTATAATGATATAATAATAAATTGCACAATTACATAATTTATCTCAATAAAACTCATAAAATTACTCACACTAAATAATCCTTAGTGAAAAATAGTGAATATTTATAACAACTGGGACGAGGTATACCAGTCAAAAATATTTTTTTTTAAAAAAAAGGAATTTCAGTCAAAAATAAGAAAGGAACCTTCTCTAAACAATTTCTGACTGAATTGCCTTTAAGGAAGGAAATTCAATCAAAAAAATGAAAAGGTATTCGAGTCAAGGAATTTAGAGTCTGAAATTCATTTTGTAAAGAAAGTTTAGCCTTACTGAAAATATAATTTAAGCAAAATTATTATTGTAATGAAAAATTACACGTAATATCAAATTGGCAAAAAAATTGGCCTGAAAAAGGCTCTTCAGTATAAATAGAGATAAGGAAACTCAGTCAAAGCTTTTTTTCTGACCTGAATGGTGAATGCTCATTTATTTTACGATTTTACTCAAGTTCCATCTTGAAAAGGTATTTCAATCATAAAATTTGTATGAAATTAAAATCTTCGGAATTCTCGTAAGCAGTTATGAATGAAAATATGATTTTAAGAAAGAGACGAGTAGATTATATTGTCTAAGGGTAACCTGTCTGAATACTCGAAAAGTTTTCTTCTTGACAATATAAATTTATGTTTTAAAAATTCAATATGACAAATTTATTCAGTGTCTCGGAATAAAATTAAAATTCAAGAAGAAATTTAAATTTCTTACAAATAATATTAAAATTTAAATGTCTGGGAAAATGTGAAAATATTTTTTTATTATTATTTTTATTCAAATAAAATCTTAAATTATTTCGCGTAATGGAGGTACTCTTTACTACTTATATAATATTATTATTTTGTACTCATAACTTTTATTAAATTATACTTTGTTGTTTAATGGATCAGAAAAATATTGGGTAACATTTTCAAATAAAGTTGTTCCTTTCCGTCTTATTAAATCAAAATTATATAGTCTTCAATAATAAATGGAATTTATATTGTGAAAGTCATTCTTAAAGATATAAAATTTCTTATTTATAAAAGTTATTTCAGTAAAAACGAAATAATAGAAAGTTATGATAAATTTATCTGTAAGTAAATAAATTTTTTATGTTATTTTTTTTCTATTAATTTTTTTTTTTTTGTTAAAATCAGGATCAGGAAAACTTTTATATTTTAATCAATTATATTTTATTTTCAATTATTTTCGTAATGAATATCAAAAACAGTCCACTTCAGATAGAAAATAATTTAATAATGTAAATTTTTTAGTAACTTTTAAATTACTATATTGAGTGTTCGTGTCTTTAAGATACGGGTTCATGCTCAATATTGAGGGTTCATGCCTTTAAGATACGGTAATCCGATCCGAGGTAAACATATGTAGAAGTTATGGCGACGAATTCGAGACGATTGAATATTTTTTCTGTCACTGTCAGTGTTCCTGTCTCATGGATGCTTTGGTGCTTATTACATGATCGAACTTTATGAAGCCGGAGTTCTTGATGGTTAGAAACCAATTCTTTGTTTCGGTCGGAAGACATGTAGGCTCATAAAAACCGTTGCGGCATGAATCGCATGAGTGCTACGTGCCATACTGCTCATGAAACAATGGATTTATTGCTTGGTAAATTTAATGATTCGGTTATTTCACGTTTTGGACCCATCAATTGGCCAGCAATATCATATAATTTAACATATTTAAATAATTTGTAGTGGGGGTATGCTAAGCAATTATTTTATGCTGATAAACCACGAACACTTAATGCATTCGAAGTGAAGTCATACAGCTTTATGTAAGAAGTAATCAAAATTGGGTTGATCGAATTGGCTTTCTCAGATGTAGCCGTGGTGATCATATGAATGAAATGTTGTTTAAGAAGTAATGTTTAGGAATATTCTGCAAAATAAAAAAGAAAACTTTTTTACCATTCATACTTTTTGTTTTATTAATATAAAAAACAAAAATTAGAATAAGGACTAGAAAATAGTTTTACATATTAAATTTGTAAATGTTCATCCAAAATGTTTGCATCCACAAGCTGGTGCTGCATTAACGTTTTATTTTTCCTAAAAGTTCAAAAGTATTTATGGCATACATTTTGTCTGGCACTCAAAAAATCTCATTTATATGAAATTACTTTGCAATTATTTTGCCAATATTAATAAATTTTAATATTAATTAGAAATCTGAACTGAAATTACCATAATTTCATGTTGAACTAAAACAGAATAAATATAATTTATTCTTATGTATTTATTTTCCTATACTTATTATCTTTATAAATCAATAATGAATTTAAATGAAAATCACTGATTTCTCAAATAAATAGTATGCTAAAAATAAAATATAACTTTATCTATTTATTAAATAATTCAATTTCATACTGTCAACAGATGTCATTCAATTTTTTTTATTTACCATATTGTCAAGTAATAATACTTTTTTGTTGATTTAAATGGAAAAGTTATTATTTTGTTGAAATTCACAGAGTTAAATTAGATTTTGATAATTTTACGAAAGTATATTCATTAAAAATATTTTCACTTTCTCCCCAGAATTTCAGAAATTTAATTTCTGTTCAATTAAATTTAAGTGAACAGCTTTTAAATCATCATTTAACATATTCATATAGTGAGGTTGCAACTTAAAATTACTCGGGATATCAATTAAAATTTACCCTAGCTTAACTAAAATAGTATGTGAATTATTTTGAATAAAAATTAATCAGCTGATAATTAAAATTAATGTAATATTACAAATTTTTAATATATTTAGTGCACAAAGACTTTTTAAAACGTATATGATTTTATTTGTATGAATAATAAAAATATGTATAGTGCCAAAACTGATCTTAAGCTTTACACATCTGTGGCATTGACTTTCTGGAAGGCTGATCTTTAAGCTATAGCACTGAGAAAGCAGGAAATAATTTAAACCAAAGTTGAACCTTTGGCAAATGCTTAAGCTCTCACTGTAAAATCGGGCTTAATATTTTTTAACACTTTTATGCCTTCACTCTTATTTCATTCAGTCATTATTTATTTCATTCGGTGTTATTACTTTTGATCCTTGTGCGTTATACCCTCTAAAATATATTAACATTATTTTATTTATTTTTGTTCAGCTCATATCAAATTTACTTCATATATTCTCATATCAAAATTTTTATGGATTTTATTCAATATATTAAAGGTTTTAACAATTTTTCATAATTTTTTAGTATATTTTTATTTATTGGAATTTACTAATATATCGCATCAGTGATTTTTGAATTATTACTGCATAATTTCGAATCCAGAGAGAAATATTTTGTTTTTAGTTTTTTAGTATTATTCCATAAATAATTCAAATTCAATAAAAAGATAAAAGCAAATGAAATTCTGGAAAGATAAATTTCATCAAAAAATTATGAAATCTTTTATTTAAAAAAAAAAAAAAAAAAAATTTAAAATAACAACAATTTTATGTCTTTATTTGTTTTCTTTTCCTTTTTCTATTTTTTTTTTTTTTTTATGAAACAACATTTTATATTCAATTTGTTTGTATATTTTTTATATTATGTAATCCTATACGACTAAAAGATATTGTTATTTATTTTATTTGTTTACATAAAGATAAATATTTATATATCACTTCTTTTTGTTCTATATTTACAAAAAAATCATTTGAATTAATTCCTTTAAACATCATACAAAAAATTAAATATAATATCTAAAATAAAATAAAAAAATTCCTTAATTATGCGCATTCTTAGTAATTGTACAAAAATATAAATGACAAAAATATATAAAAAAAAAATTAAATTATTGTAATTAAATAAAATTAATATATACTAATTTAAATATATATTTCAGTTAATTTTGGTTTAATAGTGAAAACTGCTTTTTAATGACAATCATTTTTCATTACTTATAACAAAAATAAACATCATCAAGAAAAATTATTTTTATTATAAGAAACCCAAAACTATTTTTAACCCATTAAAACCAACTAAAATAAAAAAATTATAGTCTAATAACTTAAATCATTTTTATTTTACATTATATATTTTTACAGTCGATTTATTAACTTAAATAAAAAATAAAAATTATAAAATAAATTAAGTAAATATATAATTTTTTTTAAAAAAATAATTATTATAAAAATAATATTGTTTTAAAAAAAAACACTGGCCAAAATAAAAACTATACAATTTTATTATTAGAGTGGGTTAATTCTCGTTGCGAATTTCTGGTAGGTCAATAATAATTAAATTAAATTCAATTTTTGTTAATAATTTATGGAATTGTAACGAAAAAAATTAACAAATGGGTTAATATTCATTATATTCTGAAATATTGTGTGCTTATAGCTTAACACGTTCGCTGCCAGGTGGGAAAAAATTGTATAAAAGATAAAAAATTCTAATTTGATTTCCTGAATTTGGATACTGAGTGGTAGCAATACGAACAGAATTAATCTGTAACTTTAGCATTTCCAGTTCAAATTAGTATATTTTTCAAATTCGTATATTTATATTTAAAATTCGTATTTTTTTTAAAATTTCATATTTATTAAATATGCAATAAGAATTTAATTGAAGAAAGTGTGACAGGTTTCGAAAGTAATAGCGATGAAATGCAAGAAAAATCAACTATTACTTGTAGGCAAATTATAATTATTATAAATAAATAATAAACAAATTTTCATTAATAATGTAATGTACGAATTTGAAATATAAAAATACGAATTTCAAGTAGAAAAATATTAACTTTTACCAATGTCTCAAACTGTTAAAAGAGATCTTACTTATATAATCAGATATCTACTACCATATTACAAGATTTTTCGTAAATGTTTCAAAACGTTTCAGATTTTATGTAAAAGTTTTGCACATTATATAACCTGATATTTTGTAATTGACAGCGAACGGGTTAAGATCTTAAAATTTATTGCATACAAGAAGAAAGTTAATATTAGAATAATTAAAAAAAAAAAAAAATTTCATTTATTTTTTGGTTCTACTTTCGATTATTTTCCACTCTTATTAACAATGATTGATTTATTGTCGGTACATTTATGGTCCCAATTAGTGTTATCCCTGAAATTTGCAATATCCTTAAAACGTAAATACATAAATTAATTTTTAAATATAATTTTGTTTTATTTTTCATTTCAAATTTTCTAAATCCAATTATTGAATTTTGTTGCTCATTTTATTTGTTCCTACTTATAAATCTAAATTAATATCTAAAATAATAATAAATTTTATACATTTTTATTTAACAAAATTATTTTTTTATTTAAAATATTTAATGATTTTTTTTTTTTTTATTTTTGTATCTTTATAATTATTATTTTTTGTAACAAATATTTGAATTAAATAAATATTTTTTTTTTTTATATTATTATTATTTTTAATTTTTTTTTTTAATAACTAAAATTGATAAAATTAACAAAATAAAAAATTATGTCAGTGATAAATCCAATTTGTTGGTAATACTAAATCCTTTATTGAATAAAGTGTTTTTGCATACCAATGAATTCCTGTTTGAGATTTATGTGATTTTTCTTCTATTGAATTAAAACTATTTTTGTGACTATTATTATTATTATTACTACTGATGCCGCCAAACCAATTTACAACTGAATTGATGGCACGCATTGGTGCAAAACTCCAATGTGCTATTGATTGACTATTTACTAATGCATAACATGATGCAACTATTGAATCAATTATAATTGTACCCTCTTTTGTTAATGGTGCAATTATACCAATTTTTCGTACTACGGTAATTTTAATGATTTTTTCTGGTTTTAATATACCATTATGATTAACCAAAACAAAATCACCTTCTTCAATATTCGCCGCAAATATAAAATCCATAAGCTTTTTATCGGGACTCCAAACCATAATTAAATGTGCTGGTGTTACAGTTAAACTAGCACCGCCATCTGTTTTAATACGTACAAAATCTAAAGTTGCATTTATATCACGATCCAAAAACATAATAACTTCACTAAAAACTGTATGACCATCATTAGTCATGGTCAGAACCTTTTCGCCAATTTGTAATTCGCTAAGGGGTTGTCTACTACCAGTTGATGTTAGTACAGTACTTTCAGATGTAAAACAACCGCTAACATGTGATTTTTGTGTTGAATCTAAAAGAAAATGAAAAGAAAAGAAATATTTATTAAAGCCATTTTCAAAATTAATCTAGTATTAAATTATAATCTTGAGGATTTGTAAGTCATAAATAGCTACCAGAAATTTTGAGTGTTGATTAAATACTAATTCATTAATGACATGTTTTTATATACATAGTCTTCAAATAAAATATTTTTCATCATTTTAATAATTATAATATAAATTCGATTTATTTTAAAATTATGTACAATTTTGAGTATTTAGTCTATTTTAGGTGTGAATAATCAATTTTCGATAGCATTAATTAATATTATAACTTTCCAACGCTAAGATAAATGATTTGTAAATGGCGCATCGAAAGAAATAAGTGGAAACAATTCCAATTTTCAAAATAAATTTATAAACATTTAGAAGAAATAGTTTATCAACATTGTTCTTATAATATCCTCGAAATTTATTGCAATAATTAAATTACAACTTTTTATATATTCATTTCAATATCATAATAAAATTTTCTATGTGGTATCAAATATTCGTATTTCTATGAAATTTGAATATCCTTAACTAAAATAAATACAAGTAATAGTAATCCTTCTAGAACTCAAGCTGACTCTAAAATTACTTTTTCCAAAATCATTGAAAAAAAAAAAAATCGACTCTTCAATTAGATTATAAAACGTTCACAAACAATTCGTTTTACTCTTAAGAATTTACAATTTATATATATACAATATTTGCATCAAAAAGAACAATAACAAAAAAGGATAATAATTTTATCCTTCATTTGTTTTTGCACAACAAAACCAACCATATAAATAAATCGTATTACCAAAACCTTATAAAAATTACCAAAAACCTTACAAAAGTTATACATTATAAATTATTTTATATATTGCCTTTTTCATAACATTTTCCAGATTTTCTAAAAAAATCATATTGACAAATACCGCATATTTTTTTAATTCTAATATTATTATTTTTTTTTTTTTTTTGCATTGGGTATTATCCCTTTTCAAGGATTACAAAAAAAAATTTTTTAAGTCAAAAAGATAAAATATTAATTTTTACCTTTTTCATGGTTTTTGTTGATTTTCTATAATTATTTGATGGTTGTCAAAATGTTTCTTTATAGGCTCGAGCCAAAATAAAATCTAAATTCTATATTACACCCAAAATTAGGATTATCCTTATTGGATATATTTTCGGTATATATATAAGTTTTTTAATACCTGTTGGTCTTACTATTTGTGGGAATGTTTACAAAACTTTAAAATTGCATATATAATTTTCATTTTGTTTGAATTTCATTAGAAAAATATTATCTTATTTAGTTTAGTTAGACAAAAAATAAATAAATAAAAATATAATGCCTTTACTAGAAATCTGGAGACCATATTTTTAGATATGATTATGGAAAATAAACAGGTGAACAAGAGTAATTTATTACTTCAAATTCGTTTTTATTAATATTAAGAAATAACATACCAAAATAAATATATGTAATCACAAAAATATTTTATAGTTACAAATAAAAACTATAAATTTCTTTATGTAAAAGCTAAATCTAATAGTGGATTCATAATAGAAAGTTAGCGCAGCGCAACGCTACGTTCAAAAGTTAAACTATATGAAAATAGTACTATCAATTCATAATGGAAATTTCTTAGCGCAGCGCATAGCAAAGTTCAAGTTGATCAACTTTTAACTTTTTCGCAAAGCAACGCTGATAGATGTCAAAATTTATTATTTGACAACATAGTTGGTTGTCAAAAAGTTTGTAAAATAATAATTAATTTTTATTCTATAGTCATAGTGTATTAATTTTAACAGTACCTCTAAATATTTTTTTGAAAATTTTGTAATTTTTTAATTTTGACTTTTGGTAAACAAATTAGAAATGTCATTTAACACTGTAAATAAATATGTATTGTGAATTGAAAAAATATTAAACAGTTGCGTTAACTTACGCTAACTTTGCTGTGCGTTGCGTTGATAACATTATGAATCCACTATTAATCAGTTGTAAATTTTAATTATTTTATTACTACAAAAATTTCTTAAAAAATTTCATATCATAGTGCGAAATAAAAATAAAAAAATCTTACTTTAACATAGATTATAAGTGATGATTATGGTGAGTAGTAAATTAATAACCCATTAAATGCTAATTTTATCTTTTTTATCTGATTTAATATTTTTTTGAATATTTTATGTATATAGTTAGTGAGTGAATCACCATTTGTATATTAACAAAAATTAAAGATGGCAGAGGTATTTTTATACATTTTATATATATAGTCTTCTATAAACAACATCACATTTTTTATGTTTCTTATTATTATAGTATTATTGGGAAAATTACTGGTTCTGTTTTTTTTTAAAAATAATTCAGGTTTCTGGTTTCATAAAATATTTAATGGGATATTAAATAGTAAACAGGTGACACTTTAAAAGCCATTTTGTGTCAAACAATAAAATTATTTATATTTTATATATGCCAACAAAAGTGTTGAAATTATTATGGAAGTGAAATTTTTGGGGAAAATATGTGATAACTTGATTTTATAAAATGGAAATTGTAAAAATATTTATATATTAAAAAAATTGATTTTAATCTTTAGCCGATTTTGTTTGACTGATCAAAATATGATCATAGAAAATTATTTGTAATTATTTTGATGGAAATCCGCATTATTCATATTTACAATAAAAAATGATTTTTTCGAAACAATTTTTTCAGAATATATGCTGCAGAAGGATTTAAATGGCACTAATGGTAGAAATATAACAGCCTCAGTTAAAAATAATTTAAAATTTCAATATCATATTAGTATATTAACTATGGAAACTATTTATACGATTTAATTTGCAAATATTTACAACTATTAAGATTCTTTATAATGTGAGTTAATTAATTTTGGTCCTTTTTTTAAAAAAATCGTATTTTGTTATAGTTTCCTATTTAATTATAAATATAAATTTCTAAGAATATTGAATTTAAAATCTGTTAAATGGTCCTATAAATATAATCTATAAAATAATAATAAATTGCTATATAATTTTTGTTTGTTAAATAGTACAGACGCAAGAGGACACTACAATTTTTCTTTATCTTAATTTCTTTTACAAACGATACCGCCGCAAACAACTTCCAATATTAGTATATCCTGAAAAATCTTATCAGATTGATTTAGGATTTAGGTAAAGCAGAAAATAATAAAAAACAAAATACTATCTACCTTAATAATGTATAATCGACAGTTTTTGTAATTTTAGTTTAGTGTTTACATTACAGCAGGTCCTTTAACAAAGGTGCGATATCCGACTCAACGGATACACCAAATATTATAAATTTTACAACAACAATAAAAAAAGACCACACATAAAAACCCACAAAATTATGTATATCCCAATATTATGTATAAAATCATAGTAAATATTAAATTATCAAGATTTTTCAAATAATAATGCACCCTTTAAAGACACTATATTTATAATAAGTGTATACGTATTTCACCTATAATTAATATACAGTCAATCCTAATTGCAAAATAATAATTAAAACTGATTAAATTTATATTAACAAATAAAATTATTCATGGTATATCAATTTATAGTAAATTAATAAAATGTGTTAACAAATTTATATTAAATATAATTAAAATAATATTTATTGATACTAACACCTGGAATTTTTGTCTTAACCGAGATAGACTTGAGAGTGCACAACATAAGACCACGGTATTAAAATTCAATTAACTGTCAATTAAAATGATTAGCATAAAATAATAAATTAACTGTTCGCACCGACAAGAAATATGATTAATCGGTTTTTGTTTTTAAACTAGATGCTAATTTAATATTGTTTATAATGACAGAATTTTTATGTAAAATCATGTTTATCGTAATTGGTTCACTGCACTTCTGTGAATATTATTAGTTACCAGTCAGGTTCACATTTCATTAAACCAGTTAGTGATTAACCAATTATCATTAAACAGAGAACCAATTAATTTATATTAACAAATAATGATACTACCACTACAGTGAAATGGATTCAGAAATGATTGATTTTTTGGAAATTTAAAAGATTGTAGTTTTCAATAGTCATTACAACATGTATCAATATTTAATTTGAGGATATTATTAATATAAGTTCAATTAAAGAAAGGAAATGATATAAAAAATTGGGATAAGTACTCTTTAAACGTTCTTAGATATATCACATCACAATATTGCAATCATAATTCAAATTATGGAATTAAAAAATATGTGGAAATCCTTAATTAATTTTTTTGAATAAACTTCAATAACAAAAAAAAAAGTTAAAACACAAATAATTATGTAAAATTAATTTATATATTGAACTCCACACACACTTATCACACCATAGAAATATTTTGTAATAATTGATTTGTGACTTGTTGCCGCTCATTAATTTAACATGATTTACAACCATCAAGACACCATTTTCCTTATAGCAATTCAAAAATTTCTAGTTTTCAAAAATTAATTTACTTAAACTGTTTACATTGATTTTTTTTGCACAGCATCTAAAATATATTTCATCACCTTTTTAGTACTCAATTGCGTTATTATAAACAAGTGCAGTAAAAAAAATACTTGAATTTGGCTTCAAAAACCAGTTAAGAAGTGTCAAGTTGACAACGAACATAATAAAATGAAACCTTTCTAAATTGTACTTTCCTGTTATATAGCCTGTAATTATTTTGAACTCTTTAACCCAACATTATGCCACTATTTAAATGAGAAAAAAAATAAAGAAAAAACCGCCTATCTAATTTGCAATTTAAATGCCCTAAAGATGCAATTTGGTTGTCGCCTTACTCGAAAAAAAAATAATGCTACAGAAAATATTTTATGGATGAGATAATTTTTCAGTTTTTCAATCAAAATCATAAAATCCATTATACTTAGTTAACTCAGCCGAAGGCAATACTGAAAAATTAAGGGATTTTAAGAAAATTATATAATTTTACTGAATATGAAGAAATGCTAAAATTTCAAAAATCCGGTTAAAATTAATAAATTATATTAAATTGAATTAAATATGTAAATGACGTCAAAAATTAAAATATTTTTATTTTTTAATTATATCATACCAAACGAGACTTGGTGTATACGTCTTCTTTTAAATTCCAATCATTTATTTAATTTCGAAATTAAGTTACTAGTTCATATATATTTCAATAAACGTAGTGCAAAATTATAAAATGATGTCCGCCACAAATTAAAAAGATGAATTATTATTTTCTAATATCAGGTTACTGGCTTAACATTTTTGTATTTGCAAAAAATTATTCACTTAACAGGAATGAATAGAAATTATTATAATTTTAAAATTTATTTAATTCTGTTCAGTTTTTTTTGTATATTCGTCCATTTTGAAGTCTTTCTTTATTTTTTATTTTATAATCGACAGAAATTTTTATTTCGTTATTATCAATTTTCATAATGGCGCATCAGTGCTCTCATGATCATGGTAAAGAAAAATTTCGTGTTCACCAAACCTTCAGAAATTATATATATATATATATATATATATATATATATATAACAGTTTGGTTTAACAATTCAGCATTTTATTCACAGCAGCACAGCCAATCGGCTAGAAAAAAGTCGATTGTAGAAATATTTCAAGACAAAATCGACATCGATATCGATCTTCTCATTAGTATATATATATATATATACTAAGATTGTGGTTGTATAAATTTTAAACATGAAATATGTATTTTATGTACTCCACTCCAGGTAAAAGATATTCTGATATTGAAAGATGGTAAATAAAGATACATTTATATGTACAAGTAGAAAACAGAGAACTAAAATTGAATTTTTTTGCTGCCGCTTATGAGGTAACTAAAATTCTAAAAGAAACCGAGGGACTATTTTATTATAAATGATTAAATCCAATAAAATAACCTCTTCTGCTTCTCTTATGGCCGAAACATATTGCCCTTTTATTTAAAACTAAGACTTTGTGGTTAAGGTTATTTTGTTTTCGATTTCGTGTTCTTGGTTGGTTTAAGGTGCGCTTTTTTGTTACTTCTTTTTTTTTAAAGTTGTTGAAACAACAGAAAAACCTATTATAAATTTTTATCGATTTAATAATGAATGTTTAAACCGCAGCTTGTTATACATGAGCATCACAAATATATTTTTTTATAAAATAAACCAGAAAAATATTAAAAAGAAGATGAACTCTGAAAAATAAACTTGAATTTTTAAAAATTTGTATTTGTGTGCAGTCAATAAATTGTATATTAAAGAATTTAAAATGGCTGTTAGCAAAGATTAGTATCAGATATTGCTTTAGTAACACTAATAATTTTAAAGTTATTATAAGAAAAACGGAGTTTAACTAGACTCTTTACTCTACAACAATAATAAAAACAGCGGAAAATAAAAAAAATATCTTACCTGATTTAACCGAACAATGGATATGAGCTCTGCTTTCATAATAAACCCAATCAAAACCAGCTTCCACTGCTAATCTGGCTAACATTCCATATTTACTACGATCACGATCTGATGTTGTTATATCAACGGCACGACCTTCATAGTGTAACGATTCTGGACCATGAAAATTATCCTCATCCCAGCTTTCAGTAACACGTAATCGTATACCAGGCCATTGATTCATTACAGATACCGCTAATGTATTTAATTTTTCTTTACATCGCTGCAAATCGTAGTTTTTTTTAAAAAAAAAAAATATATAAAATTATTAATCAAATGTACTTCAATTTCGAAAAAAATTATATTATTTATTAATTAGTTAATTTCTACCAATATTTTATTTTAATTTAACAAAATATATTTGAATTTTTTTATAGAATATTACAAGCTTTCACAAAACTCAATTTGCTTATGCAACTACAAAAAATATATCTGTTTCCACATGGAGAAATGATTACTATCTTAAATTTCCTGTAATTGAACAGATAATGGATATTAAGAGAATCATAATCGTAATCGTAACTCTAAATTACTTGTAATTATTTTTATGTTATAAGTCTCACAGAATTGTAATTGCAGCATACACAACATATTTTACGAGCCATGCAATAAAGTATTCTCTACATAAAATATATGCACTTAAGCATGTTAGGTGTAATATATATGTTTAATGTGTATCCTTGTAGCATAAATAATTTTATTGTGAATTAAATATTTATTTCTGTGAATTTTACATACGAAATGTTTTTATTAATTTCAATTTGTGCTGTCAGTTAAATAGGTTACGTCTTAGTTCGGTGTAAGGTAAGTCAGTTACGTTGAATTTTCAATTTCTATATTGTTTTTTATGTACAAATAATACAAATGCATTTAATATATATGTTAATTTTAATAAAAATATTTAAATTTAAAATATTTTGAAGAATTTTTGATTTAAATAAACCCCTTCAATTTATTATTAGCGAAAAGATTGAAATTTTATATTGAATTTTTATTTTTTATATACATATAAGATTAATTAAGGTAATGACTATTCACTTCTTAATGAATACTTATTTTAATATTTATAATTATTTTTCAACAATATTATGTTGCACAAACTATGCTACATATATGTTCATACCAGTGTTGTGCAACATATAAATATATTTGCCTTTTTAAATATAAAAACAAATAATTGCCTGGGTTTTGAAATATAATTAATCATAGGATTAGTAGTAATAATTCTATTTATAACTATAATTCTTTCATATTTTCACAGTGAACAATTTAAATTTAATAGTTTTTAATAATAATAAAACTACAATTAATTCATTATATTTCAAAATTTTATATTCATTCGCATAAAGGTATTAATTCCAAATAAAATATAAAAATGTTAATTAAATTTGTTAAGAAATTCTATATAGCTAAATATATTTATGATTATTAGCAGACAAATAGTCGTCAAGTAATACAAAACTATAAATTCAATTTTTATGTCTGTAAAAATTTAATATTCTGATTCATATAAAAAATATTTTTTATTTATGATTATGACAAATTCATTGATAAAATTTACATTAATTAAATAAAATTTATAAATATGTGATTTTTGTATTCCAAAAAATAAATATTCCTAAAAAACTTGTTTCCATGCTCTTCCTTTAAACTTATATAAATATTGTTGGTATGTTGTATATATAACTCCACCTTTCACCTAAACCCTAAAACATATTTCTATGTAGGCGTGGCAATTAATGTTAACAAGAAAAGATTATAATTTTAAGCCGGTTTTTTTTTTTTAATATACAAAATCAAAAACATAAAATTATTTAACAAAAGATATTTGAAAAAAAAACTGGAAATATTAATATTAAAAATATACTTGTAATCATAGAAATATGTTAAATATTTAAAAATTTAATTTACATATATACTTTCATTTTATCGGTGTAATGATTAACGCCTTATATTATTATATATTAGAAATATTCAATTTTAATTTAATTTAAATCATGTTTACAGGCTTTCGGCATAGATGTTAAAGGAAAAATATTCATAATAAATATTCCGCGTTAGCTAGTAAATTTGAATTTGAATAAATTTATATAGGAATAAATTATGAAAATTATTAACATACTTTAAATTAATTATCAATCTTTTCGATTGCAATAATAATTATTATTATAAGCTCTATTCACCCGTAGTGCAAGTACAGAATGACGCTATACGCGGTGCTGGACGCTGAGAATTTACTTAGTGTAGTTTTATAGATTCTGTGCAAAGCATTGATTTCAAAAAATTAAAATTTAATATTATATTTTTAAAAGTTTAAATTTAGTATTCAACTATAATTTTATTTGACTTTATTTATTTTATATTTATTAATTTATTGATTATTTCTATTTTTTATTATTTAATTTATTTCATTACTAAAATTTCAATTTAGTATAAGCCTCTAGTTTTAGTTTCCGCTCACTTTTATTCAATGATAGAAGTTCCCATTTCCTATTATTAATCATATTCATTCAAATCATCTCGCCAATAGTTCTTCTATTGCCTCTCGGTATCCAATTTGTAATCATTTTTGTCCATCTGTTGACGTTTAGTTTTGTTACGTGTGTCCTGTCTAGTTCCATTTCTGTTGTTTCACTATTTGAACATATTTTCTCTTGTACAAAAACATATTTTCTTGAATATCTGACTCTAAGATGATTTTTATATTGTAGAACTGTTTCCATCCAATTGTTTTTTCGGCGATCTATTTCTTTCATATTTGTTTTTTTCAGACAATATTACTATCTGTCCGTTAGATATAATCTTCTTTATAATGTAGCATTTCATTTTTAGAAGCGTTTGTCATTAGTTTAATTTTGAATGTATTTTCAACCCTACTTTCTGTCATTCACAATTCCGTTTACATATTATTATCTAAGATTCTCAAATTGCAATAATACTAAATAATAAATTTAACCATTATATTAAAATTTAGAGTCCATTTAAGTTAACCTATCCAAACATTATCACAATATTCCTAGAACTTTATTTTCACAATATTATGACGCCGCATCAAATTAACGCTTATTCAAAAAATTTCCACAAAAAAAAAAAAAAAACAATTTACAAAATCAATTTTTTACAGTAGCCTATTTATTTCCATCAAACTTCCAGTGATGAACAAATTTTTACTAAAGGATTTCAAAAAACAAAACAAAAATAATTGTCTTTCTGCATTGCAACGAAGTCAATCGTATAAAATTGTATATATGAAACAAAATCCACACGACATCAATTTATGTTGAACTGATACTAAAAATGGCATTGTTCAAATTTGTGAAGTATGTCCAAATAAATTTTTCGAATCGTAAAAGAAAAAGGACAAGAAACAAAACAAAAAAAAAAAAAAAAATATCAAATTGTAAAAATAAAAAAAAAAATCCTTGAAGCTCACATTAAAATTTTAAAATCCGAATCGAAAAATTTATATTCAATTTTTACGTTTGTGAAGATCAGGAAATTATTTTAAATGGGGATATTTCTGAGAATTTACTAAAACATTTCAGAAACGTTTGTTTGTGTACGTTTAAGATTACGTGTATCAATTACGACAACCGTGAAAATTAGTATTTATAAAGATTTTTGACTCTGTGAAATTTTTTTTAGTCACAATAACAGATTTCTATGAGTGTAACGAAACCAATTAAATTTTAAGGATATTTATTGATATTTTAACCAAAAAGAAATTAACCAAAGAATTTTAATTCAATATTTTTTTTTTTTTTTTTTCTACACATTAATTTAAAATATTCCTAAACAAATATTATATTTAGATTCAATATTTAAATTTCAAAATAAATACAAAAATTATATATTGATAAACAATAATAAAAATAAATTTGAATTAAATCGATTTTTAAAATATTTCTTAATTGTCCATATATAAGGTCTAAAAACTAACAAAAATTTATTATTAATTACAAATATTTACATACAAAAATTCAATTTTGAACCGTAAAGAAATCTTACATTACTATTAAAACATAATATTTGTCACCTAACAATTTTCGTCAATATTTTTCATTATTTTTATTTGTTAGTAAGCACGTTATTTAATAAAAAGAACCATTAAAAATAGAAAAACTTCAATTATATAAATAATAATAATAATAATAAAAAAAATTATTTATATATTTATCGTTTGCATAACAAAACGTGAAGGTGAAAATTTTTTCACTTTTTTTTAACTTAAGTAAATTCAAATTTATTTTATTTTTTTTAAGTTTTTTTTTTTTTTAAATGTAGCATTTATTTGTTTTTAATGTTTCCTTAAAAAATTATCTATCTTAAATCTGACAAAAAAAAAAATTTTTAAAGAGTATCTCACTTCACAGTATACAAATATAATATTTGGTACCAACATGAATTATAGAGAGATTTATGTATTACGGATAAATTATGCCCTGGTTTGGCGTTAAAAAATTACAAAACAAAAAAAAAACATAATATAAATAAAAAAAAAATAGAAAAATGCCGGCTTTCCAGTCAACTGAAACGCGTGAAAAATTGAAATCATCTACAATATTTACTTAAATATTCTATTTTTTTTTTTTTTTTTGGAATATGCCGCATCAGAATCATCATAAAAAATAATATTAATACACAAGAACTTCAGTGATTAAACACAGTAGACTCTAGATTTATTATCTATACAGTATTAGTGTATATAGAAATATTGATATGCATCATTGATATTTTGTCTTAATGTAAAAATGAAGATAATGATTATGATGACCAACATTAAAAAACCAAAAAAAAAAAAAAAATTTGAATTGCTTTTATCCAGGAATATTTTATTTACTCAGACAAAAAGACGATGGTAAAAAGTAAATAAATAATTATTATACATATATACATACATATATATAATTTTATGTTTAACTTGAAAGACTACCAAGTTCTTATATTGACGTATGTTAATGGATGATAATCATTTAAATGTACAGAATATTGTTGTAAATAAAATTTCAAAAATTTTATATTGAAATAAGGTTAAACCGCGATAAAAAAAATGAGTTTTTTTATATAAAGGATTCATGTAAGTTGTATAAAATATTAAAAATATTATTGCAAATTTGGATAAGTCGAAAAAAGGATATAAATTGAGTAATTTATTTTTAAAAAAATGCGTATAAATAATTCAGTTTTAGTTTACATATTCAATTAATGTATAAATTAATGAATTAACTACATTAATTTAATGTATTATATACATTGATTTTTATAAAAAATTATAATTGTGAATTAATTAATTAAAAAATTATTCCTGCATGAAAAATCGTAATTTCATCGTATCATTGTCGTACTTCCGGTTTAGTGTACAATGTAGTTTCATAGCTGATGCATTATTTTAGTCTGATTTCTGATGTCACATATTTTTACTGTGCAATGTGAAGTTTAAAAATTATATCGCAATGTCGTTGTCGTATTTTCTGTTTATCATAATATTCTTGCGTATTTTGTATAGCATTGCCGGTTTGATCCACTTTGTGTCTCATGTGTAACAGCAACAAATACTGTTTAAAAATATATCGCTAAATGTTGCTTTGTAGTCGTTATCTCTTTTTTACAATGTCGGTGTTAACTTGTTACATTGTCGTAATTTTTTGGTTTTGTCATATAGTCACATTTGTCACGGTATAACAATACCAATTTCTAATTGATGTCACAGTGTCATATCGTCGGGGTATTGTGTTAATGTTAACATGTTGCTGGAAACGCAATTCTTCATTATTATTATTTTTTTTGTAAATACAATTCAGGACACACTTAACAAAGAGATAGACTATTTTTTAGATGAAAATTTATGAAATATAACTTAAAATTAGATAACATAAAATAAACTTTATCACGATATAAAAAAAAATCATATTATTGGTTACATTAATCGAACAAAAATATAACTAACAAAAAAAAAAAAAAATTTAAATTATTTTGAACTTATTGGAAAAGTATCAAATTATTTAAGTGACTAAGCGGAATGTGACAGATTAATTTAAAGCTGATATGTGAAACACCAAACCACCGCAACAGATCCGATTTCAGTAATAAGATATATATATATTTATATATATGTATATATATTTCATATTATTATTATAAATATTTTGATTTATTGTATATTTAATTAAAAGAAAAATTCCTAGACAAAATCTGTGACTTATGAATTATATGTTGTTGTTTTTCATTAACGGAAAATGAATTAGCAGATTTTCGTAATTAAAAATTTTTACTTTTCCCTATTTTTTTTTTTGCAACAAATTGTGTTAAACAATCATAATGAATATTACTGTAACTAAAAACTAATTTATTTACTTATGCACTTTTGCAATTGTTATATTGATAATAAATTTAAAATCATATTTCAAAAACTTGTAATTTGAAAATTATACTTTTAAAATGTAAAAAGTTTTGTAATTTTAAATGTCTTCAACTAAATATGTTTTGTTCAAAAACACTTGAACAAATTGCGAATATGTAAACAAAATTACATGAGTACAGTCCATTCATATCAGGTGTAAATTTTGAATTATAATGTAAATATTAATTAAAAATGTTGATAAATATATAAATTTTATGAAATTTTATTTTGAGAAACTTTATTTACAAATAATATCAGTTTTGATTATATATAGACTAAGAGCTGGCAATGACGATCCTGGTTAGCATTTGCACATTTTAAGTGAAGACGAATTTTAAAAGTTGATTGTTGATGAATTTCATTGAAAAATGATTGAATTTTGTAGGATTAATTTACAATGCAAACCCTGTAGCTATTAGTATATCATCTGTTTACCAATTTTAATAATGATTTTAAATACATCTACAATTTAGGTATAGTTTTCATTATGCAACAGCAAAAAGTTATCACACTCTGTTTAGTAAGTTCATAAAAATTTGCTTACTCATTTTCATGACTGCTGAAATAATCAAAGTTATTAGTTTATAGCTCGAGGTATTTATTAATATTTTTTTCATTATACAAAAAATTATTAAATCTTCGATGCCAATTTCAAATCTGTTGTTATAAAATTTAGCAATAATTAAAAATTCTGAAATAAATTTAATCTATAAATATTGTACTCTACGATAAAATTTCCAATTTTTTTTAAACAGCTGCAAGATAACCTATTATCTCATATCTCATATATTATTTCCTAAGCTTCCGAAATTTCTTATAATATAGCACCTGGTTTATCTAGAAATGGTATCAAGGGAAAGGTTATAATATTAGTTCAAAAATATATTCCCAAAAAGGTATATACAAATTGAAGAAAAAAAAACTCTACAATAATTAGATTGGTCATTCATTATTATGTCCTATATATTCATAAATTTATTTGACCTCAGATAACTTTGTTAATATTCTAAATATTTTACCAAAAAATTACCACCAATTTTTTTTTTTTTTTTAACAATGTCAAACAAACCACAAATCTTCATAATATTTAGTTAATAAATATTTTATTTATATATCCCCGAAGGTATAATGACTACAATAATACAATGAAATATAAATATATATTGCCAATAAATAATATTAAAAAGTATAAAGGTGAAAATTTATGCTTTGTGCAAATTACATTTTTCTATCCAATAGAGAAAATATTTTCCAAATTTGTAATTTCATTTAATATGAACAATTGTTATAACAAACAAACTAGCAAATATTATAAATGACATTGAAATAGTTTTTGAGCTCATAATGAAAAAAAAGGACATTAAGAACAAGCGAAAAAAAGGCAAATAAATAGAGAATGTATTCAAGCGGTTACACTTCAAAGGATCCTGCAAACTGTTTATCATTTGCAATTATATTTACTGTAAAAAAGGCAAAAAATATTATTAAAGTCAACAAAAAACCAATCAATTCTATTTAAACTGAATACTGCATCATTCTCACATCCTTTCTATGTATGAATTGATGTTTTAACATGTTTGAAAATTTTTATTTTGTATTTGATTTATGAAAGATGAAGTTGACTTTACATAAAAAAAAATGATATAATGGAAGTGGTAATCAAACGCGCCTCTTCAACATCTTTTATCCTTTTTATCCTTTTCAATTCATTTTGGTACATAGAAAAAGTTATTTTATAAAAAAAAAAAATTGAGAATGATTTTTGTGAAATACCAATAATAAATATGAAATAAAATAAAAACTTCTTAAAAAAAAAAAAAAAAAAAAAATAATTTTGACTTATTCATTGTACAGCGAAAAGGTTTAAGATAAAAAATAAAATAAAAATTATTATAATAGGTATAACTAGGTAATAAATGGGAGCAGATGAGAAACGCTATTTGTGTACACAATAAGGATCTTTGGTCTATTAAATAAGGATAAATTTAAAAAATATTTTAGTGATCGTTAAATGTTTATATAAAATTAATGTAAAAGCCGCTCTCGTAAATAAATAATAATTACGACAATGCTGGCTTTAGTTGTTATATTCATTATTTTGAAAACTATTAAATAATTTATAAGTTTATAACCCAATTTCTTAAAGTAAGAAATGGTTTTGATTAATATTAAACTGATTTATAGTTTACATCAATAAATTATATAATTGAAATCATTATTTAGAGGAACAACAAATTATATGAAGACTATGATTTCTGGCGAACGCCAGGTGGAACGACATAAATACGTGCTGAACGACCAATAAGATTTGGCCGTCGTTCGACAAAAATAAAAGAGGCAACTTACTAAAACTATCCCGAAGGAAATTATCCAGTTCAATGGTAGTAAAACGGTGCTAACTTCGCCGCCATGTGGAACTCGCCAATTAACCAACTAACCAATGATGTATACTATGCCGACTATGTCCATTCACCAATTAGAAATCATTTGATCTTCAAGCTATTTTTATTTATTTTAATTTGAATCAGTGTTGTCTGAACAACTTTTGATTGTCATATGTACAGAAATATCAACATGTAAACAATTTTCCGACAACACTGATTCAAATCTTAATTATGCAATTTTAATACTAAAATCAATTTCAAATGGCTATAAATTTAGTATTTCTCGGATAACCTTGGTAGCTACTATGTCAAGTCTTTCACCAATATAAACTGTTAGACCATTGCAACTGAATCAGAGCTTTTTATTTTTTGAATTTTTACTAATATATTTTTGATCCTTTAAAATTATATTGCCCATTCAATTTGACCAACTGTAATCATATGGATTAAATTAAATTAAATTTTTATTATTTCTATGAGAAAATAATCTTAAGATTTTATTTAAAAGATAAAATTAAAACAAATATTCAAATTATCAAAAAATTTATAAATTCATTAAAAAAAAAATAATTCCCAATAAATTAATTTCCCACGGAATTATCGATTATCGTGCACATTAATGTTTTACTAGCCCCCAAAAGAGAATGACTCAAATATTCTCAACTGAAATATCAATAAATAAATCTTATGTATTTATTTTTTTTAAAAACATTAACATAAACATAAGTGTGTATCTGAAGATTATTTATAATAACATAAATTCATTCTTCATTTGGAATCATAAAGAAATCCACTCAGATCGAATTACAAGAAATGTCAAACATAAGAGCTTAAATAATGGAATTATGCCACTACAAATAAAATTCGAATTTAATTATTATTAATTCTTATATAACGAATGTGAAATTCGGCAGTGAAATTTCGAATTATATATATTAGGAATTTTTGATGAAGAAATATGTTGAAAGCTTAAACCGCTTCTGAATTAAATATTTATTTTTATAACCATTTGCTCGGTGTATACCCGATTCATCGCCCACTCATTACAATGCTAAAATATAAGATTTTGTCAATTTAAAGCCAAATATCACGAAATTATAGTAATGATGACAATATTTGATTTTAATATGAGGTTCACTGAAGAGGCACTTTTGAATTCTCGTAGCGATTTAGATAAGATAATTGAAAGCCTTTAAAATAATTTGTCTTCAATAAACAAAAATTTTAAAAACTTAAAAACGAAAAAATTAAATCATAAAATGGTAAAATTTTCTTATCTAAAACTTTTGAAAAATATAAATTTTGTTGAGTTTTATTTAATTAAAAGCAATTTTCAAATTTATTTATTTGGATGAAATTATAAATGATAAAAATTTAAAACAAAAAATGTAATATCATAAAAATTAATATTTAAAATTTCATAAATTTCTCTGGACGTCTTCAAGGACATTGTATCGTATGCCTTAAATGAATATTTAGCAAATAGCTCTAATTAAATTAAACGCCATTAAAGCTATTTAAATTTTATAGCTTTTAATTGTATGACATAAAATACTTTAAATCTTTTTTTAATTGTTGTAAATTTCAATAAAAAACGACCATAAATTATATATGTATATAAACATTCAGATTATAGATTAAGAGCTAGCAGCAAATTTACTTACATTATATTCGTAGTTATGGAAATTATTAAGCATTCAACTCACTAAATATAGAATTGAAGGATATGAATTGATAAAACTGGCTTTCCAAAAATGTTAAAACGCGAATTATTTTAAAGCCCATAACAAATAAGATTCATAAATAAGTAGAAGAATAATATCAATAGGTAAAGCGGTTGCGATAGAACGCATTTACTGAATGTTGAACATCTTATCATATGTTTACCTGGTTAATTAATGATTGGTTCTTTTTAAATTTAGGTATTTGGTTTTCAACACACAAAGGCACACTATTGAGTCAGCTTACTATAACTTGACTACTAAAACAACTAAAGTAATTCCATCGCTAGCTCTCAGGCTATAATACTGCAAAAAAAAATCAATATAAATTTTATATTCGTGATTTATAGCAAAATTTATGCTCATCATAATAAGTCAAATTAGTTTCCTTTTTTGCATTTTTTTTAATAAATTAGTTCACCTCTGGTCCCCCGAAATAATAAAAACTGTCTACCCAAATGCAAGCACCAGGACGGTTGTCCCACGATGAAAACAACCTATAAAATCTTTTAAGACATAAACACAAAACCACAAAAGACTTGATATCACTTTATGTGAATAAAAAAAAAAACACAAAATGTTCGAGAGGTGATAGAAATTTACCGAAAATAAAAGGTCACTCTTTAAAAAGTTTAAGATAAATAACCCAAACAATTCATCATGAAAAACGATTAAGTGATTTTTTTATGGTGTGTCGTTTTGTTGTTGATTTATTTTTCAGGTTTTATTTCATTTTTTTTTTTTTGGTTCTTTCTGCATCTTATCAGAAAGTTAATTAATTCAGAGAAGAGACATTAAAGTCATTTAGATATTTTTTGTTTTTTCGGTTAACTACATTCGAAATTTGGGTTGATTTAAAGATTTCCATACTAAATTTTCGTTTCCATAATGTTAATTAATATATAAGTCCATGTGGGAAATATTTGATTGTATTTAAAATTATATTTCTAATAGAAACTATCTTGAATAAATCAAAATTCATCGAAAATATCAATATCAATAATTTGATATCTTTTAATCTAAATACAAAAGCCAAAAATTAGTTTATCCTAATCTGCCTTATGTTTAAAAATAATTTTGATAATTTATCCTACTAAACAGATAATTAAGGACAAAAAAGAACCTGTCATACAATGATGCAGCATTTTGCATTCAAGGAAAATATTGTTATGATATCTGTTACATGAAACCATCACACATAATTAAAAGAGACTATAAAACTGAATTGGCACAGTTTGACAAATCAATAAAAAAAAAATTGCACTACAGTCGAGGCCACAACATTCCTCAAATTGTAGATCAAATTTCATTCATTAATAAACTAAAGTTTTGTTTGCACTTTCTGTGATCTGGAAATTAAAAAAATATTTATATTGCGAAAATATGTGTCAAATAAAATTAATATTTTCAATTTGATTCGATTCATAGTGACAGACTGAGGTTTTATTATAAGAGCCGTCTAAAAATCATAAAATCACCTGTCAGCGCCACCACAAAAATTATCTCAATTCGTGTGATATATAAAAAATTTTGTGGTCACATGTGTAAATATGACACAGTTTTTATAATACGTAATACTTTTAAGCAATTAATTAACAATTTATCCAATTTTTATTTAAGATTTAGCTAAAATAATTCTTTAATATTGTAATTCGTATAATTAAAACGAATAAAAATATGATAATTAAAAATATAATTATATAAATTGATTATTTATAATTATAGAAAACTTATTTAATATTAATTTTATTATCTAATATCATCGGTCAGTGGTTCAAAGAATATTTGATTAGAAATATTTCAATTTTGCATAAATTTTAAAAATTTTATATTATCATATATAAAATTAACTAAATAATATAAATATTTTTAAAAATCATTTCTCATATTCTTCTGAATATTATCATGACCTGTTTTATATTTTTAGAACTTAAATTGAAATTCTTCCATTTCAAGTCAATGCCTTTTGCTTGGAACAATCAAAGTTAATCGTAAAAACACTACAAGTTTATGGATCATTAATCAAATGACAGATGAGTAATTGACTACAAAATACTAAATATTACTTATAAAAATCTCATTTCATTTACAAAACATATGAAATATAAAAAATAATGTTTTATATTAATTTATAAAGACAGTATATTTAAATGAAAATTAAAAGAAAATCACAAAATATATTTTAAATTAATTTCATCCATAAAACTACATTCCTCTAATTTTTAACTTCTATACATTTCTTTAAATATTAAATTCAGCAGTTAAATTCAAAAAAAAATTTGTTACTGGAATTTCATAATAAAATATTACTAAAAAAAATAACAGGTTAAGATTACTCATTTCAAATTATGGAACAAAAAAAAATATGTTATCCAGGAAATCAATTTTTTCTTACAAATTTTACATAAAGATGAATTGAAATTATTCATGTTAAACATAATATTTCGTAATTTGAGTATTTGCAATTGGAAATCAGTAAAATTTAATTTATTGTAGCCAGGTAAATAACAATAGCAATAACAGAATTATGATTCGAAGCCACCCAAAAGTCAAAGAAAATATCAAATTATTATTTTTAAAAATTTTAATAAATCTCAATTTCATAAACAATACTCACACTGTTAAAAAAAAAATTATTAAATATTTAACTATAATAATTTAAAATTGACAATATAAATTATTTTTATTCTCATATTGTTTCAATATTATCAGATAGCTACAAGCTTGATTCAGTATAAGAAAAGTTACGTAAATAAAAGTCTTTGGACTCAGTTAAAAGTTTAATTATATGAAAATAGGATTTCAATTCTCAATGAGATTGACATAAGTCAATGCAAAGCAAAACAAAATTTGCCCAACTTTCAACTTTTTCGATTTGCAAAGCTGTAAAATGTCAAAAAGTGTTCAATTAAAATTGAAATGACACTTTTTTCCCCCAATAAAAATATATTCTAATATTAAATAAAATTTTAAATTGTTTGTATATAATAACATTTTTTATAATTTCTTCTATTAATTTAACTTCAGTTATTTTTTAATTTCAATTTACATCAGCTGATCTAAAATGTAATTAAAAGTTTAAAATAATATAATAATTTAACTTTCTTTAACTTTGATTTGCGTTTCGACATTTTCATTGTGAATAATTTTACCAATATATTTTTTTACGGAAAACTCTCAAAATATTTTTAACAGTGAATAAATTTCTAACCTTCATTGTGCACAACATAAATCAAAATGAACAAAATTGGATTCATAAATAAATCAAAATGAATTGTTAAGGATCACCGGATATCATTTTTCCGACTTCACATTTTCATATTACAAAAACCTTTATTATATCGAATCGACCTTTATTGATTTCTACATACTCGTGTTCTAGTATTTTTCGACATTTACATCGAAAACCCTAAAAAAAAAGTCTTTACCATTGTATTTAATTGGTAATTTGATAACCTGCACCTGTTATTATGCTATGTTACAATTTTTATGTTGTTGTGTATTCAAACTAGTTTCATAATTTAGTTAATTTGCCAAAATTGATATTGGTAGCCTCTTATATGGATTTCAAATTATCTGAACAAAAGTAATTGTTTTCAGTTTAATTACACCACTTCTGGTTACTATTTTTGATCAATTAATTCCAACTTGTGCGGTTTTATAATTATCACTTTACAAACAACACAAAACAAAATATTTGAATAAAGGGGAATACAAAAAAAACGTCTTCTTCCTGTGATATTTGCATATAGTTTTGTAGACTTATTGATCATATAGAATTTTTTTTTTTTACAATATCAAATAACAAGTTTTGTTTTGATTTCAAAAGGAAATCCTAAATGACATCACTATCACATAGCTGAAAGGAAGTGACCTATTACACTGATTTCTTTCAAGTCAATCAAAATGAAACCATAGAAAGTCAATTTTCCCAGATCACAGCTAAGTTGTAGGAAATCCATCAGTATTGCCAGTAATATCATTGATCGATAAGTATCTTTATATATATAAAAATTTATACCTTTTAGATGCAAGCACTGAACATGGGGCAACCAATTCTGTAAATTTTAAGACTTCCAAATTTGGATTAAGATAGCCTTTATTGAAAAGCTAAAATTGATTTTCGATAACTTTTATAGGATTTTTATTAAAGATAAAATGTAAAGTATAAAACCAAATCACAACCTGTTTTTATTTTTTTTAAAAGTTGGGTGCAATATTGATACTCGATCAGTACAAAAATTCAAATTACCATAAGCTCGCAAAATATTCTTGCTTACTTAGATATTATAACAATATTTATTTTTTATCTATATTTAGTTTATTAATTAGAGATGTTTTAAAAAATTGCAACTAATTGTTGATATTTGAAAATTAAACAAATATACTTGGAAAAGTTTACTCACAGCATTTGAATTCAATCATTTTATTTCGAGCTAATTTTGCAATTTAATTTTAATTTTTTATATAAATAAATAATAATTCTATATAGTATACGAAAATAAATTGATTATTTGCGAAAATATGGATAAATAAATAATTTGATATTATAATAAACTTTTATATATAAGTTTTTTATTATTTTTTAAATTAATTTAAATAAAGATTCCACCTAAACTGTCCATAAACAAACTATATATTTATAATATTGAATCATCGTTTAATCTAAAATAAACAATATTAAAAAAGTTATCATCAAATTAAATTCATTATAATTATATCAACAAATTGAGAATGAAATTTTGTTAGTATAACTAAAGCAAATAAATTTTAAAAATAATAAACAAAAAATTTTGAAATAAATTGATTTTTAAATAGAATTTTACAGAGTAATTTCCAATGAATTTATCAGTTCTAGCCAAGATCTATTGGATCAACAAATCTAATAATTTCAATATAAATTATTTCCATATTCTTATTTATGATTTAAATGATTTTCTTCCTGTAATCTTAAGGATTAAAAAGGATCTACATCAACAGAATTAATTATTACCTAATGATATTGAAAAATGTATTTTTAATGATGTGTAATAGCTGAGGTAAAAACAAAAAAAAAGAAGAAATAAAGATAAAAAAAAATGTGCTAATGGAAAGTTATGCATGTCATAAAAATTTTTAAGCAACCTAATTAGCATTTTATGGCAGAATCTTAGATAAGAAAATCATATTGTGTGCGGGGTTTTTCGAAAAAAACAAAAAGAATTCCGATAAATACCATTAATTTAGTATTTTATGAAATTTTTGGAAATTTTGATGTGTGTGGTATTTTCTCGCGATAATTTAATTATCAAATTAAAAAAATTTAAATTAATTTTTTTAAAAAACTTTTTAGTCTTATAATTATAGCGACAAAAAGTTTCTGGCATTTATAGTTGCAAATTAATTTTATCACTGAATAACATTTAAATTTAATACAATAAAATAATTAAATTTTATTATTTTATATAATAAAAATTTAATTATATATAATAATATTTAATTATTTCTTTAAGAGCCAATTAAATTAATATTAATGTAGAAAATGTTACCAATTTTAATGTAGACGATATTAACAAAATAGAATTTCGCACAACAGTCAACAGTATAAGTTCAAGAAAATATCATCAATTTATTATATAATTAAAATATATAAGAGCAAGTTAATTTTTAGGTAGCCAATTATCCATTAACTCGAGACAAACATCAAAGATTAAATCAGTAATTTAGTTATGAAAAATAATAAAAACCAAAATTTGAAAAAATGACAATTTAATGAGCAATGTCACACGATCTTTTTAAAGGTAATTATTATGATTTTTATGAAACACCGGTTTTCCACCAAATTTAATGACAATAATATTTCAGTAATTTTGTTGAAATTTAATATTTTCAGCTATTATACAACATTTAAATATTTTTTCCATAAATGGAATAGAACCAAAACAAGAAATAAATATAAAGTGTGAGAAAATATATTTAAATTATTACAAGAAGTCAAAGATTAATTTTAATTAAAACATATTAAAAATTTAATTTTAATAACTTTGTAAAGAAAACTCCAAAAAATTTGAATATACGTTTATTTAAAAACGAACCTTAAATGCTGCTAATTATTAATATAATTTGAACAACCAAATTTACTTGCGAAGCAACGTTCAACAATCTAAAAAATCTGGGGAAAATTTAGTCCATCAATCTAAATATGATTAACAAATCGCATTTAACTGCATTTCATTGACATTTTCTGCTAAAATTTCGATTTAAATGCTCTGGTTTTCATTAATTGAAATACCGAAATTTAGAAATGAAAAACCAAATCGTAGTTTCAACCAGTATCTAATATAGTTCATTTTGATTCGTACATTATTTCGTCGTTTGAATTTATTTATAACAAAAATTATTAAGGTGAACTTCTACAGCATTCAATTTATACATATTAAGTTAAAATAGGGTCCCCATAGACCAAATCGAATGTTTCAATATTGGTAGCATTATTACACTTTATAATATTGGAAACAATATGCTAACTAAATGTCTGAATCCAAGTGGGTTTCTTTCTAAAAAGATGACAGTAAACTTATTAATCGAAACTTTCTAAGAAGTTTGCTATAAATTTTTATGAAATCACCCTGTATATTAATTATTTTATTGATCGGGTTTATGTGTCCTATTATATTTTATTACAAATAAACTTAAAAATATAATTTTAAATACCACGTGAATGACCACGTTTAATAAAATTTAGTTTTATTTGAACTATTATTTATTTTTTTATATAAATTTATTTCCGATAAATAAATTCTCTTATCAGTCATGGATATATGAACGCAATCAATAAATAATTTTTTTTATTGCGATTAATATTTATTTAAATAGATATAGCTACTCATATAAATGCATTCGACATCAGACTTTCTACAAATTTAATCTATTTGCACATTTTACTAAAAATAGAAAATCCCAAGATAAATTTATTAAATAAATAAAAAAAAAAATTTAACCGAAAAGAATTAATTTTTTTCCAATTAATTTACGTTTTTTTTTTAATTTACGTAATCATTTATAAAAAAACAAAATGAAATATTTAAAAATTACCTGTGACATTAAACGATCAGCACCAGTACCTTCTTCATCCTTAAATATAATATCCTTATTGTAATTTGGTACTAAATCTTTAAATTTTGGACTATCTCTTTTAATACGACCTTCTTGTAAACCGGCCGATCCCAATGTATTCTCTGACATATTTGGAACATGCTGTTTAAATACTAATGGTGTTAATTTACGATTTTTACGTGGTCCACCTAAACCCCGACCAGGACCACATGAATTAACTGTTGTTATTAATATTGTTAATAATATATAAAATTTATATAAATATTTTAATGATGGTAAATTTTTTAATAATTTACAAATTATCGTTGTTAAATTCATTTTATATTTTCAATTTATTTTATATTAAAATTATAAAAAAATGTAAATTTTTAATATTTATATAAAAATATAATTTAATTTAATAATAAAAGATTTCGATTTAAAAATATTTCATAAAAATGAAATATTAAATTTATACTTTGGTAAAAACATTATAAAAATTTCACTTTTTTCATTTTAATTTTAATTTTTAAAAACTTTTTTAATCAAAATAATTATGATCACCTCATATTTAATTCATTTATTTTGAATTTCACTTAAAAATTAATTTAATTTTTTTTTTTAGAATAAATTCACAATTCACAAAATTTTTATAAATTCCAAATTTGGTACATTATTAAACTTGTTCCATTCGAAATAAATATAATATAAATTATAATTAATTTGAAATTTATATAAGGAATTTGAATTTTAATTGAAATATTTCAATAATGTTTCTTTATGAAATTCTTTTTAATATATTAAATTCGTTAAATTGTCGTTAAATTCAAATATACCACATTTTAATAATGATAATTAATAATTGGATTTTGTATGTTTTTTAGGTGGTCCGTAAAAAAAATATCGTTAATTAAATAATAAAACCCGGATCACAAAATAAAAAAATTTGTGCGCTTTCGCGAATTACTTAAAATCCAAAGAAGATTTTTTTTTTTTATTATTTTTTATATCTTTTTAAATATATTAATATATAAGTAATATATATAAAAAAAAAATTATTGTTTTTTGTATCCTTAACGTGTGATCACCTAGTGTACAACTGATTGACAAATGACATATCGCTAAAGAAAAGGTGCGCGCGTTTAACTTATTTTACACACCCGTAAAGAAACGGAACAGTATGAAAAAAAAAATTAAAAAAAATTCCTATACTTAGTCCAGTCAAATCACAACTACATCGACATATTTAATAGTTATTTGTATTAGTTTAAGTGAATTGCATATTGTGTGTATATAATCAATATAAAAATGTATTGGTATAAGCTTATTAGCCACCCTCAATATATAGAAGAAATTTTTTTTATTGTATGCATAAATTTTGAGAAACTTCCCTGAATATATTTTTCCATATTCATTCATAGAAAATTTGAGTTAAATTCATTTTTTGAGTTGAGTTTTTAAAATAACTCAAATGCAAATAAAGGCTGTAAATGATTATATAGGGTAAATATGATAATGAATACTAAGAACTAATATATAGATGCAATTTGTTAAAACTGTATACAAACAATTAGTTGTACTATCAATGAGCCTAAACTTGACGACAGCATGACCGGAAATACTAATTGTCTGTCCATCTGTCCACAATCTACTCAAACAAATTTGCTATTTTTTACAAGGTAGCTTTAAATTCCACAAAATTTTCAAGTCCAGAAAGAAATTAATTAATATCATTACGATTTTAATCATTTGGAAAGTGAAAATATACAATAATTTTTGGTTAGTGATTAATTTCCAGTAACAATTTTTTATATGATACTATAATTCACCAATAATTGATGGTAATACTAATAAGAAACATTGAAAGTAAATTTCTTGTGCTGTCAATAATTATTTCTTTAACCAAATCTAAATTTCGTTTCGTTAAATTTTCTTTTTCACATAAAATCGTTCGTTAAGTGATCAACATCAAAATTTATATATAAATATCAGAAATTGTAAATGTGTTAGTATTATATTATATATTTTAATTATATACTTTGAAGTTCGGGCTAGGAGGAGTTATGTTTTTTGTGCAAATCGTAAAGAATGATAATTCTCTTTTGTACAGATATCAATTTATAACATGACTAATAAGTATAATCAGAGAAGATCTTCAGTTAAAAAAAAAACTTAATGGATGCATCTGTGCAGGAATAATCTTTTTTAACTAAATATCAGTCGACTTATACCTTCATAACAGCGTTTTAAACTAAGCAATGTATGATGAGATGAGACTATATTTTAGTATATACCGTAGTCGTAAATAATGCTGACCAAACCATAAACATATATATATAGTACATACATATATATGTATATATATTAAAATTATTATTATTATTATTATTTTTTGTTCAAAAACGAATTATTAGTTTTCGGTGTATAACATTATACATTATAATACCAACATTTGAAAAAAAACTGAAGAACGAAAATGTTGGAGTTTTTGAACGAAAAAATGAAAATAATTTTGGAAATATTGAAATATGAATAACTGGCTTTTATGTATACATTCTATATATTATTTTATAGAAATTCGTTCCGATTAATATATAAATGTAAAATTATATACAGGGTATTCCTAATAAAGACTAATCAATTTATATAATTTAATTTAATTAATAATGAATTTCAAAGGAATTTTGCAGGTTATGTAAATTTGAATTATCCAGAATGTCAAAAATTCTATTAATTTTATGTAACTCTCTCGTCAATAACTTTTTCATGGTATCACTTTTCATATATTGGCGACAACATGTGATTTGGTTACTCGAAAGTATCCTTTAATCAATAAAACTTTTTGGAATGTAAGTGTATCTACACAATATATGATGAACTTACTCTTCATGACAGCAAACATTTACATACATTTAGAACATATTTCGACTCATTTGTGCAACTTACATAGCTAAACTAATGTTTTCCTGACATTACAACATTTACAACATATTTTACCATTTTCATATTTTAACATAGCTCTTGATTTCAAAATATTTGTCTACATTTATGTGAAGCTTCTCGGACACCATGTTAATATATCGAATTATTACTCGTTGTATATATGTATATAATTTTTTTTTTAAATATAAATCTTCAAAATATTGAGGATGTTGCGCTTGTAATCATTAACAAATGCTTATCGTGTTGAACATATTTACTGTATCTATACTATAAGACTTTATGCTATATATATATATGTTGTTGTAAATAAATAAGTTTAAAAAATATTTCATTTTTTTATTTATTTATTTTTCAAAATTATATGATAAAATCTTACAATGTTGCCAACTTTATTGCCAATTAGTTTATAAGAAATATTTTTTAATTAAATTTTCAATGAAACCAAAACATAAATATTTATTAAACGTTATTAATATTAATAAATTTAAATTTGAAATTTAATTATTAAATGATTTAAGAATAATTAATATTTCAACAGTCTGTCGTGATCAAAAATTTGTAATAAATAAAAGCAAATTTATAAAAATAAATACACAATTTCTAAATGCAATATGAAAATTATTAATTTTTTTTAAAAATTAATATAATATTTTTTGGATTGATTATTTTAGTATATATTTCATTCGTAACCAAATAAAAACTCCATAGAGCTATATTAACGAAGCAAATAGACCTTTAGAGGAGTTCATGAAAATTTAAAACGAAGTGGGTTACCTTCCAGGAAAGTTTAATCTCTCTCATAATTTAGCATACAGCAATTTACTAATGTCCTGGACTGGGAATAATTTATTCTGATTCGATTATCTTTTCTGTCTTTTTTCTTGAATAGTTTAAACTCTACTTGAATTCTTCTATTGTGTCAGAGTTTTTTTACATTTTAGTTCTGACTTACCTAAATTGAAAAATTCAATTATTAGTTTCGTTCTCATATTCCTTTGGTAGCTTTTTTACTTAATTTCAATATACTTAGATATATGCATATATTAGGCAATTCTTAAATTTATAGTATTATAGAACCCCCATAATCTTTCTAATATTTAGTGAATAGTTAAGAATCAGTTATTTCAATATGAAGCATGGTAACTATCAATAAAACTATATAAAATTAACTTGAACATATCAAAATAGCTGAGTTGTTATTCATTGTAAATTATTATAATGAATAAATATTAATATTTTGTAAATTTAATATCGGTATTCTCATCAAATAACAATGTAAATCAGACACGAGTTTATTATGATTACTTTCTTGAAAAATTATATACAAAAAAAAATTATTTCTTCAGGTTTATGTAAATTTACACAGAGGGATACAAAAACATAAAATTAAAAACGAGGATATAAAACTCGTTGAAGAGGTCTTAACCTTCTAAGTCTCTTTATGTTCGGTATTATGTTTTCGACATTAACATAACAACAACAGCAGCAGCCAATGTATCAACAATCTGAATTTTTAAGTACCTATAAAAAAAATTTTACACCGCAGCTATTAACATTGGTATTTTTTTTTACTAATGCACTCGCTATACACTTAAGAACAAAAGTTTTGTTATATATTATTATGTTCATTGGCATAGGTTAAATGACATAGAATTATTTGTAGTATTATTTGCAATGTATAGATAAAATTTTACAAAATCAAATTCTTGTCTCTATAATTTAAAGAATAAAAATGAGACAAGATTAGTTTTCAACTTTAGCTGGACTCATAATTAAATACCATATAAATAAAAAATATATTTCAGCATATCATTTTAATTATTTTATTTTCATATTTTAAAAATTAGAAATTTATGTCAAAATATCTTTTAAGAATAATGCGTACAAAGTACAAACAAACTGAACAACAGAAGATTAATGTCAACTTTGCAAAATAATGAAAAAAAAAATATTGCTGAGTTGACATTACTAGACACCTAAAAAGAAGTCAATAGAAAAGAAGGCAGGTAGTTTTGATATTTTGTGGTCACAAATAACAAGGTTATTTTATCTGTTATAAACATACTTTTTGTCATAGTTTTCTATTCGATTCATGCCCAACAAATTAACAGAGAATAACTAACCAAATATAAATTAATTTGAAAAATGACACTGTTAAAAGTGTCCTTTTGTCGGTGTTAATTTATTGAAAAAAAGTCAAAGCGGAAATATTTTGTGGAAATATGAATTTATGTAATATTTGCACAATTTTCATCGAAAATTATGATTAAATAATTCTTTAGTGATCATTAAAATATGATGAAAATATCGAAATTTATATTTAATATAAAATTCAATATTCATTGACTGGAGGTTACAGAATTTTGAATTTCATGTTTGAGATAATTTCTTAATTAAGATCGAAGTAAAATCGAAGCTTCCTAAAAGATTTATCTATAGTAGAATCAAATGTCAATTAAAAACAGAAACACAAACCAAAACAGAACCGAATCCGAAAACAATCAGCTTTTAATGAACCGAAACCCTGAAACGAAACGAAATAATAAAATATGAGCAAAACGCAACCGTAACCGGAGCTATATTTTTTATCGGTTAATTTCTTTTTTTTTCGTTCCTATTCACATTTTTTGTTAATTACACAAATAATTGTTACAGGTAACTCTTTTACACTGCGAGTGCAAATTTTGGTACTCTATAGCTTTATGGTTAGTTATTCATTTGTATAAGAAACTTTGGTTTTGTTTTATATTGTTACATAATTTTATATTTAGGTTTTGAACCGGTTTTAAACCCAAACCAAATTAAAGCATGGAATCTAATAGCAGAAGATCTATTTAAATACTAAAATACAATAATTAAGAATATTATAAATAAACAAAAATAAGATATTTTAAATTTTCAAAATCAATTTTCTAAAGGTAACATTTTCTGCCTATGTAATTATTTACATTTGCATTAAACATAAAAAGTATTTACAATTTTATATGCTTCATTGAAAGATATTGATTGAAATTGTGAAAAATTATAATTTCATGGTGTAAATACGATTTTATGGAATTTTTGACACATTACATTTTCATTCAATTCTTGGAAAATACTTAAATGGCCTTGTTTAACAAATACAATACTTGGTGTATTCATTTTGTTACCATCAATACAAAATTATTTGTACCTAAAATTCTAATAATTCATTTATAAAAACTTTCATTCAAAAAAAGAAAAACAGCAATTCTAATATATTTTTTATAGCATTTTTAACAACAATTTTTCTTAATTCTAAATATAATTAAAAAATAATATTTCCTTTTTAAAAACATCGGAATTTGTTATCAACATTTCATAAACAATTTTTTAATAATTATGCCGACCAATCAAAATGCTTGTACTTGGCTTTACTATCCAGTATTTCTAGAAAATATAGCATTAATATCTTTCAAACTTAATTCCCTCTATATATAGCTAATATATAAATATGAATATTAAATAAAATATTTCTGTTTTACAATTCTCACAGCTGGTAACTTGTACATTAATCTTTTAGTTATAATATTATATTATTTTTTACATTATATCGGAAATCCTTTCCAAAGGAGGAATTTTTATTATACAAATCTTTAATATTTGAAAGTAAATTTTAATTAATAATAAATAAAAATAAATTTAGAATTACATATAAGAAAAGTCGATAGAAAATTACTAAGTTATTAATAACACAACAAAAATATTTGTTAATACTTTGAGAAAACTGTTCAAATTAAATATTAAATTTACTAAGATGGATGAATAGTAATAGATTATTGAACGAACAATGAAAAAAGGATCATAAACAAATTAGCTAATAAAGTGAATAAAAATTGATTATTTCATTCAGCATAGGCCGCTATATATATATAAATAACCTGACATTAAATAACACTAACCAAAAATTATTTATTGCAGAATTTCATACACGAAATACGAAATAGCTTGAAACATAAGATATGCCAATTTTTTGAAAAAAATATAATCTAACAAAATTCACTTCTAATTTTATTTTATGATCAACATTTTATTAATCAGAAACATCCAAGACATATCCTCAGAAACATCCAAGTATATTACAGAAACCCCCTTTAAAAAGTTTTCATAATATTATTATACGTATATATGTTAATGTTCCATATCTACACTTGTTGTATATACTTAAAATATGACTGAATATAACAAGACAGAAATCCATTAACTATAAACCACAACAAAAAATCTTAAGACTGGATAAATTGACCATTCAGTTCACACGAAACATTTCGTAACTAACTATATACTTTTTAAAGTTTTTCATTTTTAATTTCTTTCAACATATTTTCCTTAATATGAAGGTTAACCTTCCAAAACATAACTTCTGATGTAATCAGGATAGGTGAATATTTAATGTATTTCCACATGCCAGTGATAGCAAAATAAATTAATTAATGGGATCCCATATTTGGTGTCTTTTAAATTTCCACTTATATTTTCTTCATAATATTGAAAATATTTAAAGCGCCAAAAACAACTATATGATTTTTATGATAATTCTTTTAATTCTGTACCTGACATATTAAGCGTACACAAAATTTTTGAACCCATTATACAGAAGAAGAAAAAACAATCTAACATTCTTTCCGTCATGTAATTCTGAACAACAAAAATCTTTTGTGTATCATTATTTTTTCTAGTTTTATTTCTATTTATATTCTTCCAAATCGATTATAAGAAGCCGCTTTCCATTTATGAGACAAGAGCTATCACTATTCATCATTTCATTTTTATTATTATGGTTTGATTTTATGACCGAGCCAGCCAGAAAAGATATTTATTTTCTAACTATTTAAATAAATTAACACGGGGATAATATGATGATAATTTGTATTTAACGTAAATTATTGTTTTGATGAGGTTATACACAACAAAACACCAGCTAAACAGGTTGCTTAATACTTTTGATACCTCACACGTTGAGAATTTTTTTAGTATTGCGGGATGAAATTGATTTTTTGTCAATGAAATATTTAATTTTTTTTTTTTTACTATTTCAAATAGCCTAATAATATTTACTCAAATTAGTTCTACGACTTACAGTATAAATAAGACACTAAACAGCAATACTTCAAATATATTTAAAATGTTTTTGACATATTAGAAAACATCATGATTTGATATTACGATCGTTTGTGTATGACACATTAAGCTACAAGAGTCATACAATTATAGATTCATATATGGAAAATTCAATTAAAAAATCTAAAATATTTCTCCGGAAATGCTTTATCGCATATCAATTTTAGCAGACCGCTTTAAACCACCATCAAAAAAAAAAAAATTAAAACAAAACAGAGAAACCCCAAAACGGCACCATTGAACTAATCAAAAAACTTTCCCACATATTAAATACGTTCAGGTCAGCACAGGTAAAAGTTATTAGAGGTTATTGAATAAACGAGTTTTCTGCGCCACATTATGCTTAACATGAACATGGACTCAGATTATAAAAAAAAATAATAAAAAAAAAAAAAGTCCATAACATAAAAAGATGAAAAACTCGTAAGTGAGCAGATAAAATTCCAGCATCTCGACTCAAGAAAAAAAAAATAATGTTTTCAAGAGTTGCATGACGGTACACCCACCACTACAATAACACATTACTAAATATCTTATTGTTATAAATGAATTCACTCTGATATGTTTTGGTTGCTGCTGGCTGCTGCTGCTCAACGATCAATATGAACCAAAAGGACCACACACATACAGGCACGCGTTCGCTGACAGAATAAAAATTGCTGTATAATTTCTTATGGTGCTGCGGTTATCGTTTTAAAATAATTTTTCACCTCTTTTATATTCAATTTGGATTTTCTGCCTGCAGTTAGAATTTTTTTCGATTTTTTTTTTTATGTCGTGTTTCTTTTCAGTGCTGTAAAAATACACGATAAAACAACATGGGAAGAATAATCGGCCGAAATATTTTTCTTTGGTTTCGTATCATGGACAGATATCAAAATCTGTAGAATAGAATAATAAATTAATCGAATTTTAATGAAAAATAATATTTAAAAAAAAATTTGTTAATGAGCTTATGAATTGAAGTAAGACTACTTCAATAATTATAGACAAAACTAATACAAAAATCATATTATGTAATTGTATTTTTGTATTTGTTAATGTTGGTATAAACATAAATTATTTCATTCTTTTAAATTTTAAAGTTTCCCCTAAATATTTTAGTTTTTAAGTGGCGGCATTTTTTTTTTTTTTTAATATCTCTTAGTCCGAATATTTGTTATCCTTATGTTTAGGTTGGTTGTTTGTCCAAACAAAACTGTTTTGGCACTTTTGTTGACATTTAATTTGATCAACCGACAAAGGAGAAATATATCTTGGTACAGTATGAGCTCAACCAAGGGACGTTTAAAAGAAGATCAAAGAAAATATGTTGAGTTACCATTTTTTTTTTAGATTTTATTTATTGCGGACACGATAGAGTCAAAAAAAAATATATTAACATTATTGATTTAACACCAGACCACCCACGCATGTCCATTTTATTAAATTTAGTTAGCGACTAGCAGTCCAACCGAGCACATTGGTAAAAAATGCATTTACGGGAATGAATGAACTAGTACCTCATGTTTAAAATACAAAATCAATTGTTGTGTGATATTTACTATCACAGACTTTTAAATGCCAGTGACAAATACGAGTAATGAAGATTATTTTGACATTGCTGATTATATTTTAAAACATTTCAAAAAAAAAAAAAAAAATCTATTCGACCGACAAACAAAATGAAAATTAATGCCGAATGAACCACCAACTGCGCAGAAGGTTAAATTTATATATACATATTTATATTTTTTTTTTGTTCCCACATTTTAACGATATTTTATATATATAGGTTTCTTCCATTTAAAATACCAATCTAAAAGACTATAATTATATTAAAGAAAAATTTGAAAGTCGGCCATCATCAACTCAAAAGTATAACCGCAAATCGCTTGACCTCATTGTCAGCCATTTAGAAAAATGAAATGGGGTATAAAAACTCCAATGGTCTTTTTAATATATTATAGAAACTGAGATCATATGAAATATTTTGAATTGTTATATACAAAAATTATATACTTAATTTATATTTGGTGTTCGAAGAAAAATGATTTAAAAATCCTGGTATAAGGATATATAAAAGCATAAGAATTTAGTGTACAGTGTAAAAAGGGAACCGAACAGTCTAATCGATTATAAATAAATAAATTTTTAGTAAGAGTAAAATCCATAAATGAATATAAAAATTGTCACTTATTTAATATTTTCAAAATTTTCAGCTGATTTTGTAGAATTTTGTAGATGTAAATTTAATACAAAGTTATTTTTTGTAAAAAAAAAAAAATTCTAAATTATTTTACATGAATTAATCTAAAGTGTAATAGTGATGGATTAGTTTTTAATTACAAAAGTTAGTCTATTTGTTCTGTTCTATTAAAATCATGCAGTTCTTTTTCAAATCGAAACATAAATTGTAAGCGGGAATTATTAAGTTCCTAGTTCGGAAATTAGAAATATGAACAACTTTATAATACGTAAAATTCTAACATTTATTCATAATTTTCAGCTAGAAATTATAATTTTTAACCTCTACATCATTAAATATCATACCAATTGCTTTAAATTTTTACATTTATAAAAGCCGACAATGACAAACAATTTTGACAATAGTGTCGTCTTTTACAAATTTCATCCCTAAAGTTATCTCCTTTTATCTAATTTATATTCATATTAAAAAATTTGTATTCTAAAATCAGCAGGATAGAAACTGTTTAGTATTCATATTTCTTTTCAAATAATGAAAGTTTGTCTTTGTTTTGACCGCAACATATAAGAATTATATTGAAGGTATGAACTGAGTTTTTCTGTTCTTAAACACCTACAGTTTTTATGCCTGTAAACAATTGGCAATAGCTTTTAATAGATCTAAATATTACTCTGCTTTTCTTAACTAATTACGAATTCAATAAAGTTTATTTAATTATGTCAGCTATCAGAGAAATGAAACTAATTTAAATAAGAATTATCTTATTCTGCATAGGCCATTCGATTTCAAAACGGATCTGTTTCAGTAAAAAGCCTAATTACAAATTAAAATTATATTTTTAGAATTTTTCAAAATAACAAGGCTGATAAAATTCAACCAACTCTGTTTCAATTAGTATGCACCTATTAAAATTCACTATACAATTATGTTAAAAATATGTGTAAGCCTTAAAGACAGATTATACCATCTAATATTTTTGGTGTTAATATTCGCTCAGTCGTAGTAACAGCAACTTTTTTTTATTCATATTATAAAGCCAACCATAAAACCTCAATTTGCCTTTTTTATTCAATAATAAAAACTTTTAAGTCGACAAGATATTATTTTATTTTCATTGTTCACGAATGTTTTTTCAAAGATTTATACATGAATAAAATTTAAAAAGAACTATTTAAATATATGTAAAATCTGAATTTGAATTAATGTAAAGCCAGTCCACTTGATTTGACTGCTGTTGCTGCTGTTAAGCTGTTTATGTTCAATTCACAAGTATTTGTTATTATTTTTTTCTTTTTTTTTTTTGTAGTGAAAGAAAGAGTTAAGTATTCATCAGTTTTTATTTTTTTCATTTATATAATGATTGTTCACATTTATATGATATTTGATATTTTTAAAGAATTACATGAAAAATATAATCAATAGTTGTAACTTGTATAAGAAAATATTAACATATATACAAGATTTTTGTAACAATTGGAAACAGGTAGACATATATAAAAAAAATAATCATTTATAGTATAAATTACTATCATTTTTTATCATTTCTGACATTTCTCAACTGAAGTGTTATTTAAATTGTATTTAAGAATACTCTTGACTTTAAAGTCTTAAATTGCATTATCAGATCATTTTGATTATTTTTAAGTTATAATTTTCAACCACTTGATATTAAATGATTTGACAAATAAGTGGCGCTTATCTTCCATTTTCAGATTATACCATTTTTTTTTATTAATCACGATTTTGTTTAAGTGCATTTAATTCAGTAAAAAAAAATTATATACTACTTTTTTGATGATATAGAATAATTTTGTTGATATAGCGATTTGTGAATGTCCTATCCAACAAATAAAATTTCAAAAAAGTTATTGAATTTTACTAATTTGTTTATTTTATCGTTATAATTTTCTATTAAATTTATAACGATGAATATTTAATAGAAAATCATAATTATAACGACAATAAATATTACCCCCGATTTACACGGTACTTTTTTTACACGGTTTCACTTTTACACGGTTTAAAAAAAAAAACGGTAACAAAATTTATATATTGTGACATGACTATAAAAAATAACAAAAACGGGGTATTCCCAAAAATGCAGCATATACATTGAGTTAACATTTCACAATAGCTTTCATATTACATAATTAGTTCAGTCTATGGTCGGAAGCAAAAGCGTGCAAATCGTTGTGTTTTTTTCTTATAATTTTTCAAAATACTTTTTCAAAATAATTAAATATTAGTTTATTTACACAATCAGTAGTGTTAAAAAAAATTATTTTTATTACAATTTTGAAATTTGGAATAATTACTTGCATACATATAAGCGTAAGTAATAAATCATAATTTTTGAACCACTTTTATAAATTCGATGTAAACGTTTAATAGGTTTATGATGTTTTAATATTCATTTTTAATTTCCGTTTTAACAAATGATTTTTTCTTTTACCATTAAATAAATGAATCATTTTAATTTCTGTGTAAATAAATATCTAAATTATACACATTTGTTTGTTTTTTCGATTTACACGGTTTTCCATATTAAAAACAAAAATTTCGATTTACACGGTTTTCTGAGGAACCAATCTTCCGTGTAAATCGGGGGATAGGTGTATAAATATTTTATAAAAATATTTCTGGATTATTAAATTTAAATTTTTGTATTTAATTTTGTACACTCAATCCTCAATGATAGAGGTTTCGTGATAGTTTATAACAATTTATATGGAATTCATACCATTTTTATAGTTCTTAATTGGAAATTCCAGTATTACTTTTAATAGTAAAAGATTTATTGTTAGCCAATAGTTTGAATCGGTTACATATTTGCCCTAATCTTATAAATCACAATTACATTTTGAATTAAAACTGAGTCAAATCAATTAATAAATAATTAATTAATATTGAAATATGTATTGCCAAACAGGAATTCCAATTCCTAGGAATTGGTTATAATGACAAAATTAAGAAAGTCGAGTAATGATAGACCAAATTATAATAGAATATACCAAAAACCTTAAAAGATGATAATGTCAAACTATATTTTCTTAAGAATTTTTTAAATATTTTATAAAGTATTTATAATCAAACAAAGCAGAATCTGCTCTTATTAATACTAATGTAAATATATAATTTTTATGTTTTATGTTTTTTTTATTATTTTTGTAAACCATTATATACATATATGTATATATAACTTCTTTGTATTTTATAGTAACTCCGCCTTACCAATTCTTGACAGTATATAATTAAAATATATAACATATCAATACATAGAAAAAAATTTATTTTCGGTTTACCTTTTAAAGTTTTGTCAATGTATTAATATTCAACGAAGAAATACATTGTAAGAATTTTTGATAATAATAAGGTAAGAATAACAATTATTGGCCATGAGTTCAAGATTAAATAGATAAAACTACTTTATACTTTATATTAAATGCCAGGAAGTTCTCACTAATAAAATGTATATAATATAAGAAATCAATACATTCTAAGAATTCATAAGTACTTCTATATAAAAGATTTTTATTTGGCATATAACAATGTATATAATACTCGTATATACATACTAACTTTCTTTTTATATATTACTTTTGCGATAGTATAAATCAAATTCCACTCAAGCATATTTATGCTATCAGCGATATGTCATTATATTTATCAATCAGTTGCGTTCATAAACTGATCAACTGTTGAGGATACAAAAATAAAATTTTATTTAATATTTCAAATTTTGTGACTAAAATATATGAAAACATAAATTTTAATTTTTAATTACTTACAATAATAATTTTGAATAATAAAATCAAAGTGATTTTAATATTTTTTATTTGAAAATTTTGTTATTTATATAGAAATATATAATGAAATTCAAGTACAAATTATTCATTAATATAACAGAACTGAAAGGATTGCTGATTATCAACAGAAAATAGAATAATTTATTAACAATATGGTAAGATAAAAATATTATAATTTATCAAAATTGACATAAACTATGACAACTCTTATAAAATTTCACCCGAAGTTCAAGTTCTCATCAAGGTTTATGACCAATTTGACGTTAAATTAATATTTTATTACAAGTGTAATAAAAATATATTTAAAAAAAAATATTATTACTTTTTAAATGGTAATAAATATATAGTTATGCAATAAAAACTGGGATATAAAATTTATTTTCTATTTAATATTTATAGCTTTTCTTTAAGTAGCAAAAGCATATTGCTACTTCACCAACTAGAAACAAAAAATCTTGTGCCATCACAAGATAATAAATCTAATTTTTAATAAAGAGTTATAAATATTGGATAATAAAAAAATCGGAGTTCATATTTTAATAGCTAACTAGTTCTAGCTTACAGATTTATTAGCCACATAAAGTTCTTCTTAAGTGTGATAATATATATGCACCATTAAGAACAAAACAGCAGCTATCATAAAAAGCTATTCAGACATTTTTACAATATCATAAAATATATATTTTATATCTACGATTAAAATAGTTACAATTATGAATAAATTTTTCATGGTTATTTATATTAATTATGTTTTATTGAGATACTTGGAATTTTCTAAAAGATTATATTTTAAAAATTAATTATTATTGTCATAAATCTATTGGTCTACAAAAAGGTTGAAAGATTCTTTGTGTTAATTGAAAAATATTAAAACGCTTATGACAACCACAAGTCAGTAATTTTCTTAAATATACTTGAACGATAAAAATTAAATAAACTGATATTTTTTAAAGCTTCTCACTATTCACAAAGTTTAAATTCACTTTATATCCCAATTATGTTCTGTTAATTTTAAATGTTGTAACGTTAGCGTTGGTAAAATCGGAAGTAGACATTGAAATATGTAAATAGAAACTGTATGACCTTTATAATCAAACATTTAATCTCTAACACGTTTTTGTGTACTTAAACAAGATACAAGTAAAAGATTCATGAGAAAGATTTTTTTTTGTGTGTTATCTAAAATCTGACTTTTTGATTAGTCTGACTATATAGTCTTAAATGTTAAAATAAAACTTGTTTTAAGCGAAACATTTTTATTTAGTATAGGTTACATAAAATAAATTAACCAAAATTTTTGATAGGTCATCGCTCGTTGGAGAAAATATTAGATCAAATGTCTTGATGTCTACATAAATGAACCTAACAATAAAATATCAAAAGCAGTTAATGTGTCTGGATGTAGTGTATTTTATTTTTGATTACTTTGGATTATTATTGTTTTAGAAGTTTTTATAATAGGTAACCATGTCTGCGGAAAAACTGTTTCCTAAAATTATATAATTGTAAACTTGTTTCGTTATGGTTCTTCGGTTATTCCATATAGTGACCGATAATCTAAACAAATTAGATTACTTTTTCGGACCCCATTTTCTTGGTTACGAGAAGATGGAGTTTGGCTCTGAGATTTATGAGGATTAGATACTCAATTACTAATTATGTACTAATTTTAATTATAAAACAATTTAAATAATTTAGTTTCAATTTTTGTTTGTAATTAATTAAAATTTTAATAAAATCCTTTCAATTTTGGAATAAGAACTATTACCATAATTACATTAATAATACTCTTAATTACAATTACCATAATTGTATCAATATAAATACACCAATTATTTTGTTGCAGCTGAAATCGTTCCATATTGTTCATTGGATAAACTATTTCACTGTCAGAATTAGTGGTAAATGAACTTCAAAATACCAAATGATTGATAATTAAATTGTTCTTATTAATGACAAAATTATTTATATTCAGAAATCCATAAAGATATTTAATATCTACACTTTCTGCATTTAGTTGAATTTATTGTATATTATCAACATTTTTTCGTATACTGAAAAAAGGATCACAAAATTCATATTTATGTGCTATTCTGCTATTATAGAATTCTGTAAGGTAAACTTAGACTACAATAGTAAATCAAAAAACCGCAAAACTCATAAATTATCATGAATTTATTAGCAATTTCATTAAAGTAATTACAGTGTTCAAATAAATTTCCGAGGTCGATAATGAGATCAGTACAGCCAATTCCTTGAATTAAAATTAAAAAATTTGAATTTTTAGATTTATTGCATTATAGTGGGCATCCTAAAAATAATTATGTATAATTTCTTATGTATACTTACAATTGGAATTTCCCAAGCAATGATTTTGGTTGTTAGTATAGTTTATTTTATTTTTTTTATAATATTACATTATGAATAAATACCACCTGATATGAATATAATTTATTTGATTTTGCTTTCCTAACCAGTTTTCCCAACACACCAAACTAATAATTTTCTCTTAACATACAAAAATGTATACGCTTTTGTAAAGTTATCTGGCGCACATTTAACCTACTTTATCAGATAATATTTTTGGTGTTGTAGTCAATTAGTCACTCTCATTTGATTAATATCCATAAAGCCAACATAATTCAAGCCATGTAAAGAAATCAAGTAAACAAAAAAATTAAATTCAAAATGTTTTTTTCACTTTTGACCATTAATTTTGTGATTATCTTTTAACTTTTAGGTTTTGAACAAGAATACCAAATGGATTATGTGGAAGCTCTTTTAAATATGAATTATTAATTTTCCAGAGGAGGTAAATATTATTATGAAATTTTAATATTATTATGAATTTTTTTGTTTTTAATGAATTTTAAAATATAATTAATCAATAATAATATTTTGTTTTAAATAAAAAAAATTTATATTACGAAGTTGATTGTGAGCATCAGCAAATTAATTTTTTTTTACAGGTATAGCAAAACTATAATAACTTTCATCAAAATGATTATTAAATATGTCAATAAAATATTTGTGAAAGTGTAATTGTGACAAGATAAAATTTAAGATAATGAAAATCTAATATTATTTCTATTTTAAGTGTAATTTATTAATTTTTAATTTGATTTTCATAAAAACTATTTTAATAATAAGATTATCGACAATCTTGTTAACCGTTGACAACTCAACACCATAAATTATAATAGATGAAAATTATAAATAGTTCATGAATTTTCCAATCCGATTTTGAAATTTACATTTAAATCGCAGCAATACTGTTCTCTGACTGATGGTGGCGTAATGGTAGTGTCGATTTTAAAATCAGTATCAGTAATAAAAATTGTAATTTTAAGACTGGGGAAAATGCTAACCGTTGAGATCTTTATGACAATAAAATGTCTCACAATTAAAAGCCATTAGCTTGTTGCAATTAAAATATTTCTTCGCTATAAAGGAACTTATGGTTTGGAATCCATATAAAATTAATAGGATCAAATTGAAATAAAATGTTACGAAACTTCTTGGGCTGTAGCACCATTGTAAAAAAAATACTATGTTCTATTTGTTTACAAAATGAAATCTAAATCTAAAGTAAAAAAAACTATAACAATTACAATAAAATTATTGAAAAATTAAATGTAAAATAAATAAAAATATTTAACTCTGTAATGACTAATTTATAAACGTCATTTGTCTTTAAAAAGTTAATTAATTTTATGATTTACGAAATATATTAGTTCATATGGATTGTCATATTTTGACGTCTATTGTCGAAGTTATCATGACGATTATATACGTCAAAATGTTTATCTTAATTTAATGATTAAATTTTTATAACTACTTCATTTTTTTCAGTTTGCTGTTGTCCGAACTTCATTATATTTAAAAATATAAAATATATGGAATCATAACTGGCAATCATAACTTAAAAAATGCGACTGCGAAAGTGTTAAGTCATCTTTAGAAAATTTACATATATTCGTCATTTCAATTAAATCAATTCATTGTTCAATGTACACAGTTCTGCGAATGTTCAATTATTAGCTATTAGAATTACAATTAGTATATCATTCACAAATCCCTCCAACAATTAGTTAGTAAAATGTACGATTACTACTTTTTTTTACTAACTAATAGTTGGACACATTCTCGAAATTTGTTTACACTTTAAAAATAATCCATAAAAGTATTTTAAATCCATTGATAAAAAATTTGAAAAATCGATCGAAACTGTAATTAAATTCTAAACCTTTTTCAAGATTTTTATCCCAATAATATATCACAATTTTTTGTTTTGCTTAACCAAAATATCATTTAACATCATTAACAATTATATTTACCATCGTTTAAAAAACCTTAATTCTTTTATTTCTTTTTAGTATATAATATTCGATATTATGTGAATAACGCATAGCTCCTTGAAGAAGGTGCGACACAAGAGATTAACAATAAAGCGCGCGATGTAATCAGTAGTGCAAAGTAATGTGGACAAAACATGTTGACTGTTAACTACCAACAGGACCACACAGAATGATTAATAAAACAAATCAAAAGGGAATAAAATATTGTCTAATGGTTTTGATTTTGAAAAGAAAACACCGATCGCACGAATATCCTTATTGATAAAATTGTTATATGGTTAAATATATTTTTACGACGAGTTATTTTTTTTTTTTTTTTTGGTAGATAACAATAATAAAATAAAATTTATATGTTCAATAAATGCTTATTTTAGGAACTGAAAGGAGCAGCGATTATGAGATTGGAGATATTTTTTTTTTAAACAGGACAATAGATATTAAGAAAAGGAACACATTTTATTGAATTTTTAAAATTTCTATTGCCTCAAATAAAAGTATATAAAAAAGGCGCCACATAAATTACATTTTATGTATATAAATTATAAATGAAAAAAAAAATTAATATATTTTAGTACGTATTAACATTCTTTAGTTTAAAATATTTTTTTATAACATTAAATTAATGTCGTACAAATATTTAATAATTCATATAAAAAAAAAATTTCACATTTGAATTTATTTTCATATGACTCCAATCATAAATTGAAGATTATCACAATTATTAATGGCAAAACAAGAAATGCATTTAAATTCAATTTGTTGTTTTTTCGGATTTGTCCTATGTTCATTAATCAAATACGAAGTGAGTAATTGACTACCACACCAAAGTGATACCCGATTAAGTCGGTTAAATATGCGCTTGACAATTTTAACATTTGGTACTTTAAAATTACATAAATTCATATGCAAAACAAGAAAATATAAAAATGGAAAATATCTGAAGTTTTAAAAAATATTTAGTTAGTCAGATAAAATGGTTTTGTTCATCCTTTTGTTGCTCCAAATTGCTTCTTTTCTGACAATTTACTATAGTTTAAACTAATTTAAACTATCAAATTCGAATCTTCATTCCCTTAAAGGATTCTAGTAAAATTTTGACTGTTTTTTTACTTCCAGCAGAATGTTAAAATTAAAAAACTGGCAAATAGATCAATTGTATAACTCTTAGCTTCATCAAAAATTATCATTAGATTTTTACTGCCTCACGACTATTTATTTAATAATTTTTAGTAAAGGTTTTTTTAATTTCGGTTACAAAAAGTGTATATTCACAGTCACAAACATAATGAAGTCCATCATTTTTGGTATTTACAGAAACAATTTAATAGGTTTTACAAACTTATTATCTACTCAGGAATTTAAAGAACTCATATTAGTAATTTCAAATTGAAAATCTAAGCAACAAACAACTTTTATGATATTACAAGCTACTTGGTTTTGGTTAACGCAAATAGTATCACATGTATTTCATCTATAAAACAAAAACCTTATATAGCTAATAAATCTGTAAGCTATACGTCTAGTTAGTCATAAAATATGAACTCCGATTTATTATCTTCTGATGGCATATTTCATGTTTTCTGTTAGAAAAGTTGCAAAAGCTATAAATTTTATATCCAGTTTTACTACATAACTCTATTTAGTACCATTTAAAAAGAAATAATATTTTTATTTTGTAATTTTATTATATTTCTAATAAAATATAATTTAACGTCAAATTGGTTATAAACTGTGAGATAAGAACAGAGAAATTGAGCTTTGGCGAAATTTAGTTCATGACAACTTTGAAAAAAAAAAGATATTTTATTATAATTCAAAAAATTTAATGTTCGTCTTTTAAAATTTTTTAAAAATATTTTATATATTACCTATTTAAATATTTAAATAGGTAATATATCAAAATATGAATACGCTATTAGTTGTAATGATCGCAGATCCAATATTGAATTAAATATTAATGTAAATTTTCTAAATTACTCACAATTCCATTTGAATATTAAGGTTAATAATTGTCGATGTGATAAATATTCTTCAGCTTCAATTTCAATAATTATGATCCATCGAACGATTATTTGTTTCTATATGTATAAATATTAATATTTGTCCATTGAATATTAATCTTCAGTCAGCCTGTCTCATATCTTCTTCATAATATTTATATATATTTCTAAAAAAAAAGCTATTTTAGCAGAAATTTTAAATTAATCAAATTACTACTTTAAAGGCGGATTCATCGTTGCGGCTAGAAACCGACGAACTCAAACGCGCGCACACCTTTTATATGAAAATTTGAAATTCTCAATTTTTGCATTTTTTATTTTCGAAAATATTTCTCTCTCTGAAAAAGTTGATTTATATTGAACTTTAGTGCGGCACATTTTTGAAAAAGTCAATCGAGACATCAAAAACACAAAAATTAAATGACAGAAAAATCATTTGAATATATTATTTTTTTAATTAAACATAAAATTCATCGTAGTTTGCCAAAACTTTTTTTTCAAATATGCCAATCTATTCTATAGTCATAAAATATTTTTGTGTGGCTGATTTCAGCCGCAACGATGAACGTTCTAGAATGAAATCAGTTCGACTAAAATCAGTTCGACTGATTTTATCTGCAACAATGAATCCGCCTTAAGAAATGAAAAAGCTGCTAATTAGGACTATTAGGAGTATCAGATAACTCGTAGATAGGTTTTATTTCATCAGTGATTTATGAACAACAGTATTTTATAATTAACAGTACCTTTGTTCTTTGTAACAAACTGTGTTTTTTTTAAAAATTCATATTTTGTAAAGACCCATATAATGTATTTGATAAAATACGAAATTGTGATAGGGACCCACTGAAACTGTCGACTATAAATTTTATAACCACAAACTAAATTATAGAACTAATATAATTTCATTGAAATCGGATAAAAATTAAATAATATATAATTCGGAAACTAAAAGTGTTTATCCAAGAAACCCTTTAAGATCCAAATTTCAGGAGCCCCAACTATAGATCGAAATATTAATTTGTGTGTAAAATGTCATTGAAATAGCTAATAGCATAACAGTTACAACATGCTCTAGAAAATAAATCAAATATTCTTAGGAAACTAAGAATTGAGTATTGTAGTTATGAAATATAATTAAAGATTTTAACAAGAACACACTAAACTACTGACTTCATATTTTACAGGCATTAATTTCATCAGTGTGCCAAATTTAATTCAAATCTGACAATTATATCTATATCTTGGTAGGCCAAATTACACGGACGGTTTAAAATATCGGACTTTCCGACATCGAAAAGGCACAGAAAGAAAAACTAACCATATCCTTCATTTTACCAACAAGTCAAATACAACACTCCTATTTATTCTAACTACTTTTAAAACTATTTAAAATACTACATATCAGAATTATTAGTTTTAGCTAGAATTGAAGACAGTTTTCGCTATAGAATTAAATTCATTGTTCAAAAACAAAACATAAAAGATTTTACTTCATTAAAATTCGATTAATTATTCTATTCTACAGATTTTGATATCTGTCCATGATACGAAACCAAAGAAAAATATTTCGGCCGATTATTCTTCCCATGTTGTTTTATCGTGTATTTTTACAGCACTGAAAAGAAACACGACATAAAAAAAAACGAAAAAAATTCTAACTGCAGGCAGAAAATCCAAATTGAATATAAAAGAGGTGAAAAATTATTTTAAAACGATAACCGCAGCACCATAAGAAATTATACAGCAATTTTTATTCTGTCAGCGAACGCGTGCCTGTATGTGTGTGGTCCTTTTGGTTCATATTGATCGTTGAGCAGCAGCAGCCAGCAGCAACCAAAACATATCAGAGTGAATTCATTTATAACAATAATAGATATTTAGTAATATGTCATAGTAGTGGTGGGTGTACCGTCATGCAACATCATTTTTTTGTTGTTGTCGGAGTTGAGATGCTGGAATTTTATATGCTCACTTACAAGTTTTTCATCTTTTTATGTTTTATGCTTCATTTTTTTTTTTTAATCTTAGTTCATGTTCATGTTAAGCATAATGTGGCGCAGAAAACTCGTTTATTCAATAACCTCTAATAACTTTTACCTGTGCTGACCTGAACGTATTTAATATGTGGGAAAATTTTTGATTAATTTAATGGTGCCGTTTTGAAGTTACACTGTTTTGTGTTATTTTTGATGGTGCTTTAAAGCTGCCTGCTGATATAGATATGCTATTAACTACTTCCGGAGAAGTTTACAATATTTTTTGCTAGCTTATAACTTCTATGGGACGTTTATACTGCAAATTATATTATAAATTCATATTCATATTATCAATGTTCCCCGTGTAATTACGCACAAAACACTAAAAAGAAGAATTTACACTGAATTTTTTGACATCTAACATTAGTTTACGAACTTATTAATTCGAATGAACTATTAGCTAAATTTACGAAATATATAATACATATACGAAATGCACAATTGAATTCGCTTTTTCATATTTAAATCGATAAAAATAATCAGGATTTAATGAATCCAAATTCACCGAATTCCAGCTATTTTTAAAATTGGTAAATTTATATTCTGCAAGTGTGCATTAGGTCAAGTTATCGAATGAAATAAATTGTGGATTCGATCATTATCTTCACAGATAATATTAATTATTATTTTATTCGATTATAAAATATATTAATAAATACTATTCATATAAATATTTTCGGTAAATTTCCTTACGCTCTGTCGATAGATAGAAATATCTGTAGGAAACTAATTGGTCTCCTTACTGGTCACTGTTGGATCGGTAAACATGGTACTCACCTTGAAATTCCCATGGACAGCTTATTCTGCTGTGGACATGAAACTATAGAGCTCACACTGGAACATGATTACGAAAGCCTTACGCGCCTCAGGTAAAAATGCTTTGGACGTAACGTACTGCACGGTTCAACACTACCTTTGTAGAGAATTATTCTCTTCATAAAGGTAAGTAGAATTTTTGATAATATTGGTGCTTAGTTTTTGAACCTTGCATAGAGACCATCGATTTCTCTAGTGATGCTTGTTGACTTTGTATCTTAATGGTTCATGCACTCTTCTTAACCTAACCTAACTTACGTTCAAATTTGTGCATTTGATCAATTTTTTTCGGTCAATTATCCAAAACAAGTAAATGTTACCTACCAAAAAAAGCAACCTGTTAATATTATTAATGTATTATGTACCTCATTAACATAAATTTTCTTGTTGTTTTAAAACATTTCTTCTTTTGGATTATAAAACCAAACTAACCAAACCATATAATAATAAAAAAAATGCAATGATGAATAGTGATATAGCTCTTATACATTAAAGGAAAGCGGCTTCTTGAAATCGCTGTTGGGAAATATAAAATAAATAAAACACGTTAACAAAATATTATAGATTTTATATAATGATACAACAAAAAGATTTGTACAAAACTACAAAAAAAAATTTGTCTGAGGTAAATAGAAAAACATATATAAAATAAAAACTATCACGGTCTGCGCCTAACACGTTTAGAACAACCTTCCAACAAAAGATAATTGAGAACAATCAAAAAGGTTTAGGTTATCCCAACAGGGATGGGTCATTAGAAATGATGCTCAGAGGGAGCTTAAAATTAGGTTACGTTTTTTATTTATTTTTTATAAAACGATTAATAATCCATGAAAAATTAATTTCTTTTTCGCTTTCCACTCTTTTATTTACGGTTCAGATTTTGGTTAAGACTAAGGCGCCGTAATCCCTGGATCTATCCCTGTATAAAAAAGAAACACACAAGTGAAAATTGAAGAGGTGCACTAAAAAAAATGAGATCACATTATATTATCGAAGCTACTGCTGGAGTTACATATATCTTATAAGTGCTAACGTATCATGATTATTGATTACATTAAAACTTATGTTTCAGAAGGTTTTCGTAAGCGCAAAAATCAAGAAAAAAAAAAAAAATGTAATATAAAGTCTAAAAAAAACTAATGCTTAAGCATAAAAAATATAGTTTTGTATACTAAAATTATTTTTATATTGGTTTGTCCAGTTCGAGTCCCTATAAAATGTTATATGCCAAGTTGAGAAATTATATAAAATATGCTTAGAAATTCTTAAAAGATAATAATTATATAAAATAAAATTTTCGTTATGTTTTAAATATGTACTTTTCCATAAATAAATTATATTTAGTTGTTTATTTGTGAATATTTTGCAGGATTTAATCAATTTTTCTAACCAAAGATATCTACACCAACATTTCAAGGTTATTATTGGTTCACAAAAGCCCATTTTTAAATCAATGGTTAATAACCTAAATTATTGATTATCATAATTTCAGATGTCATATTTAATATTCTTAAAAAATTAACCCAATTAGTCAAAAGTATTAGTCAAAAATTTACCCAAATTGTATAATTCTTAAAGCGAGACAATATCATAGTCAGAAACACTAAAACCAAAAATTCCTGAACTATTAATATCACCGTCTTTACAAACCATACAAATAAATTAGTTAAATTTAGATGGTAAACAAAAGTTGAATAATTCTTTTTGACCATCAATAGATTGTAAAAACTTATTAAAAAAACCAGAAGTATATACATTTATTCCTGATATATTAAATATTCCGGTATATATACAAATATAGATTACTACAAATAACTAAACTCCTCCTTACCAACATTCCAAAGACTATTATCATAAATTTAACAATATTCTTTAGTAGTATTGTAAACGGACTTATATGTGAATTTAACGAAACAAAAATGAAAATTGGTAAAAGGAAATATTGTTGGCATCTTACAAAATTATATGATTAGTAAAATTAATCAGCAAAATTCACTTATTTCACTCTTAAGCTGATAAGCCAAATAATAGAATTACACATATATTGTTTTAAATACAGTATAATACCGGAGACGTCTACGTAATTATACAAATTGATTTCATAATTTCCACAAAACATATATAATTTTTACTATTCAACTGAAATTACGTCCACCAACAATTTATACCTTTGGTTTATGTTGATATTATGTTAGCTTAGCTCATATAAATTCCAAAAAAAATTAATTTCAACTAAGAAATTAAATAAAGAAATATGTGAATGTGACTAATGTCTGACTAATTATTAAAAAAGTAAGTAATCATGAGAATTCCAACTGAACAGTCTAGCACATAGTCTGGCATTAGGTAATACCTACAATGCGTCTCTATTTAGTACTTCTATAATCTATATCTACTACTACTTATACTCAATTAGTAATTAATTAGTTATTCAAAATTCAAAAAAATCATTTTTATTTTTGTTAATTTAGTTACATAATAGTAATTTAGTTACATAATAGTAATTTAGTTAATACTCGTAAAATCAAATATTTCTTCATAAACCTCCCCCCCCTTGATCTTCTAAAATCAAGATTATCCACTAATCTCTAACAGAGATTAGTATATCCCTATAATTAGGAGTAATCTCTCCATCCACCACTTCAACTGAATAACAAATTCCTATGAAATTCCAAATGATTCATTTGGTCCACCTTCCATCGTATAATATGACTAACCCATGGCCATTTCAAAAAAATGTCCACTACATTATATAAAATTTCCAAATTCTCTTGTTGCTAAATTTGATATAGAATATCATGTTTCATGTTTTTTTAATTAATGATTTCTCCATTGCTCTCTGATTAGTTCTTAAGTTCGATATTTAATCTTGAGGGTCATATTCCATGTTTGTACGCCTTATATTAATACAGGTAATATATATATTCGGAAATCTGAGTTTTCCATTCCTTATGACAGAATGTTTTCTAATTCTATTATAGTTTTAAACTAATAAATACTAAATATCTTATATTAATTAAACGAAATTTTAAAATTTGTTAAATTAAATACTCTTTATAAGTGCCAGATAAAGAGAATTTAATTTAACAAATTTTAAACGCTTGAACTAATATCAATTGAAATTTAAATAAACAATACATTTATATACGAATTCAATATGTACTTCATTCATTGCAATGGCGCTACAGTCCAAGTCGACCTTTGAGCTTCTTAAACGGTTTCGTGACATTTTATTGCAATTTGGACCTATCAGTTTTTTATATAGATTTAGAACCATAAGTTTCTTTATGGTGAAGATGCATGTAATAATTGCAACACTCTTATTGCTTTTAATTGTGATAATTTGTTGTCTGCAAATGGCTCAAACGGTACCATTTTTCCAGTCATAAAATCACATATACTTGCATATTGCAAATTTTATTACTGGTACTAATTTATAGCTGAGTCGATTTAGAGCTACATCTATGTCTCAATATGGAGCTGAACCTGTTACATAATACATAGTATAATATCACTACATCATCGCTATCCGATATGTACAGCCTTTTATAAACCAAATTAATATCCTCTTCAACATTTACCTAATTTGCTTCAAAAATTTATTTACAAAAATATAAACGATGCCACTAAATAAATAGTTACCCTACTTGTCAATTTAATTGAGTATATTTATTATATACCACTATTATTATTTTCCTTTATACTCATAAAGAAGAATACTCAACTCAGTTTATACTCAACTCAAAAATTTAAATGAATGAATGAAACAGTGAAGTTTCTCAAAAGTTACAATAAAACTTTACAATTTCTATGAGGGTAACTAAAACTACTGACTTTAATACATACACAAATTTGTATATGACACACAAATACTTATAAAAAAATTCAAAATCATTTACACTATATATAATATTTTTAATGTATATGTATGTGTTATATTAACAAAAACAATATAAAATTTGTGATTATACGATATTTTCTTATGGTCCGGTATTTGTGATAGTGTGTAAAATAAAAAATAAACGCGCGCACCTTTTCTTTAGCGATATGTCATTTGTCAATCAGTTGTACACTAGCTGATCACAAGTTGAGAATATAGCAAAAAGAAAAAGTTATTTAAAAATAATTTGTGATAATAAACTACATTAATATTTAAAAATAAAAGAAATGTAAACTTTAATTAGAGATATTAATATTAAATCATCGTATTACATAAATGAAATTCTAACCAAAAAAAAAAGTGAAATTAAAATTATATTTAGTATTAATTACAATTTTTTAAATCGTAATTTAATTAATTGAACAAATTTATAGTGCAACAGTTCCAATATGAAAAAAATGTACGAATTTAGTACATGAGTACATCCTAGCAAGGATATTTTGTTACAGAATACAATGCGAATGTGTGGATGTTGATATTACTATGGTAATTTAATTTTATTACAATTTTATCATTCCGCTTTTATATACAGACGTAAATAAAAATTTAGTAATTAAATAGCTTTCTATATATTGTAATATATTTACTTTTTTAATATATATTTACTTAATTTTATGTTAACGAAATTTTGTACTATGATTATTTAAATCAAATAAATACAAAATTACATAATACAGGAAATTAGATTAAAATTATAAAAAATATTTTTTTATCATTTATACGTGACTGATATGAAATACGTTTAATAGATAATTCAAAAATTACAAATATTTTTTCTATAATTTTTCATTAATTTTTCATCTGTAATGATAAATCTGAATTATAATTTCAATTCCAATTGTTTTTATTTAAAGTAGCTAACCATAATATCTGAAAATATAAATCATCTCAATAGAAATTCAATAAAACTATAAATTATAATCATAAAAACATAAAAAAATTTGTATTGCAAATAATAATTGGAATTCACAATATAAATTTATATTACTGTAATAAAAACATATATATTGTTTTTGTATAACATAATAAAACTTTATTGAAATTTAATATCAGGTATTTACCTTTTGACAATAATTATCTAAATCATAAATACTTGTTGACCTTCACCAAAAAAAAAAAAAAAATTATTGGTTTATATTATTCTTCTAAATGTCAATAACAATTTTGAAATATTGAATCTTAAAAGTTTACCAAAACATTTCAAGGATAAACGCGCAATATTTTTTTGTAATAAATATCTAGCAACATTGTTAAAAGTTTCTACTGTTTTCAAAACATAAACATCATAAATTATGTATTAATGTATCTATATAGTAAGCGTAACTCATTTCAACTCAATTGTAAAAATTTATGTTACTGAAAAATATACAATTACACTTAGAAATTGAATTGAATTTTCCTTCTTGAATTTTAGAATTTGAATTTAAATCATATTTTTTTCCTTCTTCATTTTTTTATAGTTTCCTAATAAATTCTAAGATTATATTTTTACTTAGTCTTAGTTTTTTATTCATTTTCAAAATAAAATTGTTTATTTATTTAAAATTAAAAAAATAAATAAATAAAACTTTAATAACAATTATTTAATTTAATGAATTTCTAATGTTTATTTTAGATTTAGCTCAGATTCGATAATTTTTTACTGCGCCAGCTTAAATAGAATCAATCTCTAATTTAGCTTCAATTATTATAGGTTTCAATTTTATATTGATTTATTCATAGAATTTTATTTATTTACTTTAAAAAAAATTTGTATATTATAAATTTGCTAAATAAGCCTTGAAATTTATTGAATTCAAATTGAAGTAACTAAAAATTATTTATTTAAGTTTTTTTATTTTTTTTAAATATACAATTATAATAGCAAATTCTTATCCAGACCTGATCATGGACATTGGTAATTTGTATTTTTGGAATAATCTAATATCAAAATTGCATTTTTAACTCTTAAACAAAAAGTGTGGGTTTGTTTTCATATTTTACATTTTATCTTTAATAAAAATCCCATAAAAATTATAGAAAATCAATTTTTGTATACCAAATTTGGAAGTCTTAAAATATTTCGCATAAATTTCCATCTTCTTCTACACTCCTAACAACCAAAAAAATTGCAAATTTTTATTAGGTAGATTATGTAATTTTGTATTAAAAACTACATTTTTACAGATCATTGACACTTTTATATTTTGATGGTATATTTGACAAAATAAAAAAATCATAAAACTCAGCTGTGACTTGGGAAAATTGATCTTGTATGGTTTCATTTTGACGGACTACAGAAATCAGTGTAATAGGTCACTTCCTTTCAGCTATGTGATAGTGATATCATAGGATTTCCTTTAGTGTTGCGAATCAAAGCAAAATTTGTTATTTGATATTATTTATAAAAAAAAAAATGATACTCAGTTTTATTCTAAAAATCAATAACTCTAAAAAAAATTATATACGCAAATATCACAGGAAGAAGACGTTTTTTTTTTGTATTCCCCTTTATTCAAATATTTTGTTTTGTGTTGTTTGTAAAGTGATAATTATAAAACCGCACAAGTTGGAATTAATTGATCAAAAATATGGTAACCAGAAATGGTGTAATTAAACTGATAACAATTACTTTTGTTCAGATAATTTCAAATATGGAAGGGAGTAATTGATAAACTTTATTTAAGAGGCCACCAATATCAATTTTTGGTAAATTAATTAAATTACGAGGTAGTTTAAATACCCAGTAACATTAAAAACGTAATATAACATAATAACAGGTGCAGGTTATCAAATTACCAATTAAATACAATGGTAAATATTGTTTAGGTTTTTAATGGAAAACTTTAAGAACACTAGAAGGCATAAAAATCAATAAAGGTCGGTATACTAAAGGTTCTTAAAATAGTCGGAAAAATGAAGTCGGAAAAATGATATCCGGGGATCCTTAACAATTCATTTTGATTTATTTGTGTTATTTTTAGTTCACTTTGATTTATGTTGAAGGTTAAAAATTCATTCACTGTTAAAAAATGTTAAGATAAAACCTAAAATTAATAGTTACTTTAACAATAGGTAAAACCTTGTTATGATGTCAAATTATCTGCTATAGTTAAAGTTTCTGTTTTGTTAAGTGTATTTTCAAATATTTTTAACCAGTGTGATTATTATATTAATGGAATTGAAATTTAATTAAAATATTGTAAATAATAATTTGATATTTCCTGGTGGCTTCGAATTGTAATTATGGTATTGTTATTTATTTTGAATAACAAGTTTAATATAAATACCTGAGTATTTACCTTAACCAATTCTAAGTACATAAATACTCAAATTACCAAATATTTATTAGTACATTTCCTAATATTTTTCAAATTTGTATTTAGATTACTTCCTTATATAAATATCTTATTTTATTACTTCAATAAAATAGCAATAATTTAAACTGTCATTGATAATTTATTTTATATTTTTATTTTTCTAAATATATTTGGAATTGTGTCAAATTAACCACAAACCTCAGTCTGTCACTTTAAATCTAATCAAAAACAAAAAATTAATTTCATTTTTAACACAAAAATTTTGTTTTACTTTAATCTTTAATATATTAATGAATGAAATTCGATCTACAATTTGAGGAATGTTGTGGCCTCGATTGTGGTGCAAAAAAAAATTAAGATTTATTGATTTGTGGAACTGTGCCAATTTAGTTTTATAGTCTCTTTTAATTATGTGTGATGGTTTTATGTAACAGATATCATAACAATATTTTTTTGAATGCAAAATGCTGCATCATTGTATGACAGGTTCTTCATATATCCTTAATGGTGGGATATTTTCAAAATTATTGAACATAAATCAAATTAGATAAACTGATATACATATTAGATTGAAAGATATCAAATTTTTGATATTGATATTTTTGATGAAATTTGATTTATTCAAGACAAATACGCGATACTATTCAGATAATTTTATATAGTCAGTTTCTAATAATAAAATTAATATATCGAAATTCAATCGAAGCAAATAAATCCAAATTCAACTGCAGTTAATCCAAAAAAGAAAAAAAAACTAAATGACTTTAATGTCTCTTCTCTGAATTAATTAACTTTCTGATAAGATGCAGAAAGAAGCCAAAAAAATGAAATAAAACCTGAAAAATAAATCAACAACAAAACGACACACCATAAAAAAATCACTTAATCGTTTTTCAGGATGAATTGTTTGGGTTATTTATCTTAAACTTTTTAAAGAGTGACCTTTTATTTTCGGTAAATTTCTATCACCTCTCGAACATTTTGTGTGTTTTTTTTTATTCACATAAAGTTATATCAAGTCTTTTGTGGTTTTGTGTTTATGTCTTAAAAGATTTTATAGGTTTTTTCATCGTGGGACAACCGTCCTGGTGCTTGCATTTCGGTAGACAGTTTTTATTATTTCGGGGGATCAGAGGTGAACTCATTTATGTAAAAAAAAAGGCAAAAGACAATATTTATTTGACTGATGATGATGAATATAAATATATTGCTATAAACAAAAAGTTATAATATTTTTTTTAGCAAATGATTATTTATACAAATTGTGGTTTTTTTAAATTGAAAGTTATAATCATTAAAAAAAGGTTTAAATTATTTATGTTATACAATTAAAAGCTATAAAATTTGATAATTATCAAATTCAATTAGTGTCATTTGGCGAAATTTCGCTAAAACTTTACAATGTCCTTGAAGATGTGATTATAATATTTCGGAGATTTATTTTAAAATTTGATTGTTATTATTTTGACTTATCTTTAAGAAGCTTTAAGTGGAATATAGCATGATGTACATTATTGTCCGTCACCAACTGAAATAAAAAAAAATCAACTTTTGGAATAAGCAAATTTTTTTTTTTTTTTTAAATATTATTAGTTCTTAATTTGATCCATCAAAACATAAACAACAAAAAATTAATTTATTAGATAAAAATTATTATATCAATTTATGATAATTTCTTTGTTGTTGTAGTCTACTTAGGTATTATGACTTTCCAGAACGTATGAAGAATATATAAAAGTCAAATATTGTCATCATTACTACATTCGTGATTTTGGTCTTTAAAGTCATAAAAATAAAATCTTCTGTTTTGGCATTGAACTCTGAGTAGGCGATGAATAAAAGGGTTATACACTGCGCACTTGGCATTTAAAATATTCCATTCACAAGCGGTTTAAGGCTTTCAACATTTTTTTTCTTTACAAATTTTCATAATAATTCGATAATTCACTGCCGAATTTCAGATTCGTTATGTAAGAATTAAAATTAATTAAATTCGAATTTTCATTTGTATAGTGGCATAATTCCATTATTTAAGCTCTTATGTTTGACATTTCTTGTAATTCGATCTTAGTAGTTTTCTGTATATATAATTCCAAATGAAGAATGAATTTATGTTATTATAATAATCTTAAGATACATAAATACACTTATGTTTATGTTACTGTTTTTAAAAAAATAAATACATAAAATTTATTTGTTGTGTGTTTTTAGTTGAGAATATTTAAGTCATTCTTTTTTGGGGGCCAGTAAAACATTAATGTGCACGATAATCGATAATTCCGTGGGAAATTAAGTTATTGGGATTTAATATTTTTAATTATTTGTTTTAATTTTATCTTTTAAATTAAATCTTAAGACGATATTGTCAATAAAACGAAAAGGTTTTATTTCTAATGATTGGTATTTAATAATTGGAATTTTTCAAGGATTTGTAATTAAATTAAATATGTGGTACAATTGAATACCCTTTCCCTAACTACAAAAGAGTTAATAATTAGCTTTTTAAAATAAATGTAATTTTAATTAGTTTGTGATCGTTTCACTTACGAAAGCATATTCAAGGAACCTGTTAGCAAATTTTGCTCAAAATAATTGACTTAATTCTATTTACATTGAATTATTACCTGAGTAAATAGTTTACTTTAAAATCTTTATCCTTTTCGTTGAATTCACAAGTCAAAATTATTACACAAAAAATTTATATACACAATGATTTCGAAAAATATAGAAATTCATCTAAGTATTTAATAAATAAAAGGTTAAAGGATCATCAAAAAATGTGAATAAAAAAAAATGTGTTCAGAAAAAATGAATTTATTTGTAAAAGAATTGAAAAAATCTCAAATATATATTTATAGGTATTCGAGAAAGGACTAGGAATTATATAGTTTATTACTACAAGTTATTGAATTTTCTTGATAATATTTCATTCCTATTTTAAAACCATATCCTTTGAAGTGTGACCGCTCACTCAAATGTTCGTCTTCTGTTTCTTTCTTTGCTTATTAACTATTTCAATGTCATTTATATTAAAATATTTGTTATAACAATTATTCATTTTAAATAGAATTGCGAATTTGAAAAAATTGTCATTTCGATAGCTGGAAGTATGTAATTTTCAATAAGCAGAAATTTGTACCCTTACATTTATTAACGTTCATTTATTGTACTGGATTTTATTTCTTGTCACTTTGAGGATATACACAAAATATATTGACTAAATATTATGAAAACATATTTGCAGTATATATAATTAAATAAAATAGGTGAAATAGGTCAATATTTATGAAATAAAAAATATGAGTTTTTCGTATGTCTTATTTGTATAATTTGTTAAATACATAATTAATATAAATTTTCTCTTGCACAATTTATTGTAAAAAGGACCAGCTGCAATTATTTTACATATGCTTTTTTAATAATATTGTCTCCTATTTAAGGGGACAGCAATAAATAATAGTGTTAAAGGTATCTAGTGTTCTCCTTCTAATTACAAAACAGCTATTTCAGACAACCGGAATCATCAGAGTGTGTGGTATCTGTTAACTATATATTTTTTTTATTGACTTTTAAATGAAATCTCACAATCAATCTACAGTATAAGTTTTTGGTAGCTGTCGTTTAGGCAGAAATACGAACTTTCGCCTCCCTACACTGCGACCTAAAGAAATCTATTGTGCCAGCTCGCCTATAATTTGGTTAGTTTATACTTAGACTTCTGTTGAACCCAGAGTTTTACTGACAGCCTGGCCTCTGATTTTGTGAGGACTTAAAAATTTCTTACCCAGGTTTGTTAGGCTTTTGGGGGCCACTGTCTTGTAGCTGCAGAGGATATGTGCCGCAGGTTCTTCATCATCAGAACAGAAACGACAATCACTAATAACAGATCAGATTTTGTTCAAGTGATACCGAAGCTGTTAGTGATCTGTTTTCCTAAGTGTAAGGACCTCTTTAGCTCTTTTCTTTGATAAATCCATGGATGGATTCCCTTGACTTATGTCTGGGTTGTTGTTAGATGGAGTTCACGTTATTTATAATTAAAGATGTCTGACAAGTTTCCCTGTCTATAATCCAAGTAGGGTTTTTAATGGAACTTCAATATCATTAATACAATGTAGAATTATATTACATTAAATTTTTCCAATAAATCCTTATAAACAGATCTTATACTAGATCCAAACTAATCTGATATTGAGTCCGATGTATTTGCTTACATTTATTATATTTTTATAATAAATTTAAAACTTATATTTCCATTTCAAATTTTTAAGTTCGTCGCTTAACACTTTTGATTATAAATTTGAAAAATATTTCAACTATAATTTATTATTAATAAAAACAAAAAGTAAGAGTAAAAAAATATATTTTATTTAATTATTTATTGGACGATTACATTTGAAATGTAACACAAACAAAACTAATTGCCCAAATGACTACTTGTGATTTGACTCAAATTATTAATTCAAACATTGGAAAAAATTCCCATAATGTCCATAATTAACTATTAAAAAATTTAAAATTTTCTGTGCATATTGTAATTTTTTAATTATTTAAATATGTAATTATAATAAAAAAAATAGCAGACGTTACAGGCTGTAAATACAATAAATCATAAACTTATTTTTATTACATATTACAAGTGTATTTTTACAATCTCATAAAACTGAAATAAAAAAATGAAAATACTAAATTTTGTTGCATTACAGTACAATTTTTTGCAGACTTGAACTTGTATTTATTAATTATTTGTAATATATCAAGTGCAAAAATTATAAATTCCAATAATGAAACTTGTACTGCACTATTTTGCAAAAAAAAAAAATATTAAAATTAATAGAAAATTTTTTAATTAAGAAAAACTGCAAATTCATGTTCGTTTCTGATAAAAACATAAAAAAAAATATTTCAAACATAAATCACATATTTTTTTTTAATCAATTTTTTTTTTCTTCAAATTTTATATCATATATCATAAAACTTAGGCTGACATTAAGAAAATGTTTATATTTTTATTACTGAAATATGATCTACTGTACGATGGTGGTTTAATATTTCATAATATTAATCTTAAATGAATCTGTCACATTCCGCTTAGTCACTAAATAATTTGATATGATTGCATATCTCGTATTTATTTAAAGTATTTTAAAATATTGTTTAGATCGATTATTAAAGCATTAATAGTTTTAAATGATATTTTAATTTTATATTATTAACTTAACTGAATAAAAGCAATTTCGATATTTATTGTGTTTAAAATAAATGATTGATTTGATATTTTTATGATTGAATTCAGATTTTTACAATTTATTAATTTTATTTTTTCATTATTTAAGAGTGTTATAGCTAAATCTGACAGAGAATTTGTATTACATTCGTATTTATCTTGACCAAGCAGTGTTTATTAACTTGTTAATAACACTAACAAGGATTTTGATATACCTATTTAACGCTGGTACTATCGTCTGATATGCATCAATGAAGAAGGTGATGATCAACATTAACAGTTTTAAAAGATTGAAACTTTTATATTACATACATACAATATACAAAGTGAATCTCAAAATCCTAATTATTTAATCCTAATTATCTCAAAATCCTAATTATTTTGAGATTCAACTTGTATGTTGTATGTAATATAAAAGTTTCAATCTTTTTCTAATCTAATATCCAATTATCTTAATCAATTATTTAACATTACCAATTTTTGTATCAGAATAAATAAAGCTTTGGTACCGTGTCATAAGTCCATATGTCATAACGCCATAATGGCTTTATGACTCACCTGAGTGAGTCTTATAGCCATATTCGCCATTTTTACCAATATGGGTTTAAGACTCACTCGGAAGAGTCATAAAGCCATCTATGGTATGAGTCTTAAATCCATATGGCGTTATGACCCATTCGAGTGAGTCTTAAAGCCATATTGGTAAAAATTGCGAATATGGCTTTAAGACTCACTCCAGTGAGTCATAAAGCCATTATGGCGTTATGACATATGGCCTTATGACACGGCACCAAAGCTTTCTCATAAAAGCAATTCAAATATTTTCTCTAGTCCTTTAAAATTCTTAATGTTGATCATCATCTTCTTCATTGATGCATATGAGACCCATTGTGCCACCGTAAAATAATAATAAAAAAAAAAAAAATGTTATATTGATCTGAGTAAATAAAATGTTGTGGCCCATTCTAAAAGAAATATTAAACCAAACATTTTACATAAATATGTACAATTTTTAATGTGTTTCAGTTAATTGAAAAGCCGTCATTTCTGGAAAACCAGGGCATAATATTTCCATTAATTCAAATTTTATTGAACAAAAACTTTATATGAACTCCAAAATCAGATGCTCTTTAAAATTTCGTATGATTTAATACAACATTTTTTAAGAAAATAATATAAAACAAATAAAACACCACGAGCCAAAATTATTTCAATATTATATTAAGTTTAAAAAATCATATTTTGTTATGCAAACGAAAAACATTTTTTCTGTTTTAAATTCAATTATTTAATGTTTTTGAAAATATATTTTGTAATTTTAATGAAAATCTTATTGAAAAACAAATATTTATTAATAATAATTTAAAAATTTCGATTTTCAATATTTAATTTTAAATATAAATATTTGTAATTAATTGTTTTCATAAATTATGTTAGTCTTTAATCATGGCCAATGAAGAAATATTATTTAAAATTGATTTAAATACTTATAATTCAAATACTTATGCTTCAAATACTTAAGCATAGTTGATTAATTTATTAAAGTACTAGTTATCATATAGAAAGTGAAATAAAATAACAGTTTTGATATTACTTTAAATGAATATGAATTCTAGTAACTTTTACTATATAGTTTCCTGTTTTTAAAATTCAAATCCTTAATTTAATTTGTTTTGTCACACCCATAAAATATTCTTACAAAAATATTTCGTACTGAACATTTAACAACAGAAAATCTTTATAAATACTAATTTTCACGGTTGTCGTAATTGACACCCGTAATCTATACATACCTAAACAATTTAAATATACTTAAGAAATTCTCGGAAATATCCCCATTTAAAATAATTTCCTGATCTTGTGAAATGAATAAAAAAAAAAATTATATTTTCCGATTCGGACTTTTAATTTTAATGTGTATAGCTTCAAGGATTTTTTTTTTCAATTTAATATTCCTTTTCTTGTCCTTCTTCTTTTATGATACGAAAAATTGATTTGGACATACATCACAAATTTAAACAATGAAATTTTTGTACCAGACCAACATAAATGATGTCGTGTGGATTTTGTTTTATGTACCTTTCCAGTATTTTTTTTTTGTTTTATTTTAAGACATTTGTTTTGAAATCCTTTGGTAAAAATTATTCTTTGGCAAAAAAGGCTACTGTAAAAAATTGATTTAGTGAAAAAAAAAAATGTTATTTTTGGATTTTTGTAACAGTCAAAATATTAGAAAAATAAATTATTGTTAATAAATGGAAGAAAATAACTATTTTTTTTTTATGCAAAGTGTTCACATAGGAAATGATACTATAATTGATTAATCGTTGTTAAGGCTTGGATGAACAGGATTAATTGAGGGGTTGAGTGTAGGATTTGAAAGGATGAAATGGATGTATCTAAGTTTTGGACAGATTTTGAAAATGTTTAGAATATCTTCAGGAGAAAATGTTACAAACATAATATGAGAAAACCTAGAAAAATTCCAAAGCTGTAATAAGTAGGCACAAAACCTTGAACTTCACATGCCAAGGATATACACAGAGTCGATATAAGGAATATTTAACCTCTAAAGGGACATGAAAATGATGCATTAGATTTTTTGGATAATAGTTTGAGTAATATGAAATGATCAAATATTTAATTTTATATAATAGGTTCAAAAATTGTTTTACAATGAAAAAATGTAAAGGATTAATTTTTATTTCTAATCATTTGCGGTAAAACTGCGGTAAAAAGTTTGAATGTCAGAAATGTCCCTGTAATTATGTAAAGTTTATATATTTATAATATCAATATTTAATGCTTAATTAATTTGATTTTGTAATTGTATTTGAATAAATAACAAAAAAAAAAAACCAATTTAAGCAGTGAAAAATTATGCCGCCGGTAGAAATAAGAAACGTTAATGTGGTCACTCATGATTATCAGACATACACTAAAATTATATAGAATTATTTTATTATGATAAATAATTGAAAATTGTTTTCAGATAAAATACAGTTTAAAATAAATCATGCAAATGTAAATAAAAAAGATTCGGTGCTAGCTTAAAGATAATCCTTCCTTAAAGTAAGATTTAACTTATGCCGCTGATGGATAGAGCTTAAATTTCACTTTTGACATTTGTTTATATATACAAATGGAAAATAAATTCATTTACATTTAAAAGTTATTAGTAAAATACTAAAATTAATGTTACATTTCTTTTCCTCCATATTTTAAATTTATAATTTTATATATAAAACAATATACTAACTCACAAATTCCAATATCACATTAATTTTTATGGTATACATTTTCATTCACAATAATATTATTTTCAATTAGAATTCACAACAATTCACATTTTTTAGTTTAACTAAGCTTAGGGAAAATTTCGATTGAGAAATCCACTGAGCTTAAGTTACTGGCTTAAATATTAACTTTTATTACATTTATTTTTTAAATATGATTTTAAAATATTTTATATTTAATTTAAATTTTTTAAACATTAATTGCCACACCTAAATGAAAATTCTTTAACTTACATAAGAAATTCTTTAACTTACATAATTAAATAAAATAAACCAAATAAATTTGAATTATTTAATAATATTTTCCAATTTTTATTAAAAAATTTAATAAAATTTACAACTAAATTTGAATACGAATCATATATCTTAAAAAATTAAAATATTTTACATAAATTTCTTAGACTTTAACCACCTTTAGAAGACGTCAAATTGTCTGCTGATATTTTAAACAAATATTTCCATTTTATAACATAAAATTGACTAATTATTAATAAAAAATTACAATATTATAGTTAAATAAAATTATTTTTCTATATTAAAATATTAATTAATTTTATGATTTTAAAAAATCTAAATTAATTTATTCTGTAACTTAAATCAAATAATAAATAATTATGTAAATACATTTTTTAATATTTAACTAATCCTAATTAATAGTTATATTAATAAATTATAATACTCTTCTTAAGTACCACCAGCAAATTATATTTATCATTTCGTTTAAAAATCTTGAATTATTTTGAAAAATGATTACAAGTATTAAAATAATTATTCATTAAGGACTTAATGATCATTGCTTGCAATTTATCCTACATAACATATTAAATTTAATCAAGATTCTGATAAATTAAATAAATAAATTTAGGGGTTAACTATGATCACTTTTAATATTAATAAACTTTTACGAGTAACTACTAAGTTTCTACTTAAACTGACAGAATGAATTTAACAAACACATTTCGTGTTAATTTTAAAAATTGTAAAATGTATACATAAATAAATATAATTCAAAAATAAATTTATTTATGCCATAAGGATACACATTAAACATATATTACACCTAACATACTTTATATACATGTTTTATGTACAGAGCATTTTATTGCATGCATGGTTTGAAAATCTGGTGTGTCTGGCAATTACAATTTTGTGAAGCTTAACATGAGGATAATTACAAGTAATTTAGAGTTACGATTACGATTATGTTTCTTTTAATATCCATTATCTGTGCAAATTACAGGAAATTTGATATAATCATTTCTCCATGTGAAACAGGAAAATTTTATAGTTACGTATGGAAAAGTTTCGTGAATGGAGTTTTTGTGAAAGCGTTTTTCAGTTTGAAATTATCTCTATAAAAATTAAGATATAGTTTGTTTAAATTAAAATAGAAAAATTGTTAAATAAAATTCTATTTTTAGTAAATTGAAGTACATAATTTTATTAATTTATTTAAAAATAAATATTTTATTTGCAGAGATTTAAAGAAAAATTAAATACGATGGTCTGTAATCAATCAGAAGACTGGGATGAGGATAATTTTCATGGTCCAGAATCATTACACTATGAAGGTCGGGCCGTTGATATAACAACATCAGATCGTGATCGTAGTAAATATGGAATGTTAGCCAGATTAGCAGTGGAAGCTGGTTTTGATTGGGTTTATTATGAAAGCAGAGCTCATATTCATTGTTCGGTTAAATCAGGTAAGAATATTTTTTTATTTTCCAAAAATATATGTTTTTTTGTGTTGTTGTAGAATAAAGAGTCTAGTTAAACTCCATTTTTCTTATAAATAACTTTAAAATTATTAGTGTTACTAAAGCAATATCTGATACCAATCTTTGCCAACAGCCATTTTAAATTCTTTAACATACAATTTATTGACTGCACACAAATACAAATTTTTAAAAATTCAAGTTTATTTTTCAGAGTTCATCTTCTTTTTAATATTTTTCTGGTTTATTTTTTTTTTATAAAAAAATATATTTGTGATGCTCATGTATAACAAGCTGCGGTTTAAACATTCATTATTAAATCGATAAAAATTTATAATAGGTTTTTCTGTTGTTTCAACAACTTTAAAAAAAAGAAGTAACAAAAAAAGCGCACCTTAAACCAACCAAGAACATGAAATCGAAAACAAAATAACCTTAACCACAAAGTCTTAGTTTTAAATAAAAGGGCAATATGTTTCGGCCATAAGAGAAGCAGAAGAGGTTATTTTATTGGATTTAATCATTTATAACAAAATAGTCCCTCGGTTTCTTTTAGAATTTTAGTTACCTCATAAGCGGCATCAAAAAAATTCAATTTTAGTTCTCTGTTTTCTACTTGTACATATAAATGTATCTTGATTTACCATCTTTCAGTATCGGAATATTTACCTGAGAGTAGAGTACAAAAAATACATATTTCATGTTTAAAATTTATACAGCCACAATTGAATTTTATATAAAAATATTGAAAAGATCTATATCGATGTAGATTTAATATTAGAATATTACTACAATCGCCTTTTTTATAGAAGGTTTGCTGTGAATATTATGCTGGATTGTTAAACCAAACTGTTATTTTTATGTATATAACTTCTGAAGGTTTAGTGAACACGAAAATGTTTACCATGATGGTGAGCGATTATGAAAATTAAAAATACAAAATAAAAATTTCTGTCGATTTAAAAATAAAGAATAAAGAAAGACTTAAAAATGTATAAATATAAAACTGAGTTTGAGTAGAATTAACAAATTTTAAATTTATAATAATTTCATTCTATTTCTTTTCAGTAAGTAAATTTTGCAAATACAAAAATGTTAAGCGAGTAACCTTTAATTGACAATCTAAATGGCAGAATCAAATCACGTCCCTGTAAACAAAAAGTATCGTTTATGTTCCGTAAAAGATGAAACTTCTTCATACAAAACATCGTTAACGTATCGTTTTGAAGGATCGTTTTTACATCGTTTGAGATTTACCAGTCGTGTGATAATGGAAATCGAAACGATGTTTTATAGATGTAGTAGTATGCCGTTTTTATTCCGTTTTGGTGAATTATAAACGATACGTTTTTGGCGAATCGTTTTTATATCATATTTAGTGAATCTTTTATGTATCGTTTTTAACGTATCATTTTTAAATCGTATTTGGCGGTTCTTTTATGTATCGTTTTTGGAGAATCCTTTATGATACTAGTTCTTTTTTTTTTTAAAAAAAAATAAAAGAAATTAAATTAATGTTGTTTAATTTATTAAAAATTATTTATTATACATATAATTTATTTTAATTAATTATATCCAAAATATGAATTTGTACATTTTTAAATATAATATATAAATATTTGGTGTAATATTTTGTCCTTGTAAATTTTTAAGTTCGTCTGTAGCCGAATCAAATATGTATGATGAACCACTACAATTTGTTTCTTTAAATTCATTTTGAATTTCTTCAAAATTATGCAGAACGTGCATGACTTGAACTTGGAATTTGTTCTTCTACTGCTTGAATTTCAGCAATATTTATATTTCTTCGTTGAATGTCTAGCCACTTCATAATAACCTTTCTAATTCATTTTTAGTTTTAACAGTATTTAATTTAATAATTAATAAATTTTAACTATCACAAATCACTTTTTATATTAAAATTTAAATAACGAACAAACAGAAACAAAGAATCTTAAATAAAATATATTTTTTTTTAATTTGACAGCACAGTACACTAAAATTATAATTTTTTTTTCTATGCAGTCAGTGTACACTCATGAAATCAATGTTTACTTTCAAATAATATAGAGCATATAGTAAACATCGTAAACGAATTAAAAATATGAATGTATTAGTGACATATCGTTTTCAAACATCATTTTTACATCGTTTAAGATCCGTTTAAAACGATATCGTTTTCATGTTTTCAGGGGTGTAGAACGGTCAGAAAAACATGGCCGTCTTACGAAAAAAGAAAAACGGACTACCTTCTAAAGCTGCCCCGCAAGGACATAGTTAGAACTACAGGTGTGTAAACGGCGCACTTGCCAATCGCTGAGCATGCGGCTATACTAGGCATTCCAATTTAACTCTTTCGGCAGTCTTTACCTTAGAGAACTCAACGACCTAGCCACGAAGCAACCTAAAAACACGGTACGCTTCTTTAATAGCACGAGGTGCATCTAAACTGCCTATTTCCACCGCGTAGCCTAGTCTGGTTTCAGCCTAGTCTGGTATGAGTTGGACGCAAAACGGTGCATATGCACTAATGGCAGTCGCCAGGCGCGTTGCTGGAGACTCGCCACTTAAACCAACCAACCTATAATTTCAGAACCTACCAATCCTTTACTGTTATGTGTTTATTGAAGTAATTTTCTACTAGTAACTTAATTTCAAAATGATTACAACTTGCTTTTATTCAATCACGCATAAGTTTGATGCATATTTAATATTGAAATAAGGACAAAAATTTGGTAATGCGGATATCAAATTTAAGAAGTTAAAAGATTTATGTGAAAGAGAGGAATTTACGATAAATTTTATACCATATGAATTCCTATCCTAATACAATTCTCCCATTATAACTTAGACTTTATAATAATATGCCATGAAAACGAAACTTTTAATATGAAAACTAATATTTCATTAATCACATTACCAATATTTTAATGTAATTTTTTTTATATAATTAAGGATCTTCAATTGGTAACATCGAATATATTGGCCATTTAAATAGTTAGATGATATACAAAGCTAATGTAGCTTGTAATTTTTGCAGTCGAATTACGAGAATTTTAACTCAGGTGACATATTTAAATGTACAATATAATATTTTTTTTTTTTTTTAAATTTTTTTAAATTCTTTTAGGACATGAGATGAAGAATTTATTACAGTCCAATTGATTGACTCTGTTTGCTCTTGTCATTCAAATTGGATTACCAATACTGTTTGTTTGCTGTAATTTAATTAATAACAAATTTCAAAGAATGATTTACAAATATATGAAGTACATTTCATAATGAGGAGTTGAAGCTTTCGTTAAAAATTGTAACTGCTGATAGGAGAAATTAGATTGGAACGATCAAATCACATGAACGAGTCTTCTCTTTAACATCTTCCTTTGATCAAACTGTATTAGGATTGTTTATAATACGAGGTGACAATATTGCTATAATTGGTCAAGTAGATAATTTAATTGATGCACGATTAGATTTTGTTTCAATTAAGAAGAGAACTACTTCTTCCAATGAAATCCCAATTGGTAACACCAATTGGGATTTCATTTTTTTATAATCAAATTAATATTAATTTTATTAATTTCAATAACTTGGCGCCCTTTTCTATATACCGTATTTTTATATTTTTGAAGGTGTCAATAATAAAATTCTTGGAAATTTGTTAATATAAAAAAATGAACAATTTCTTTCATTTCTATTGTTCTTTACCGAAAAGATATCAAATCTAATAAAAAAATTTATACTAATATCTTTTCGTTCCATAAAGTTAAAACATTTATTGAGCATATAAATTTTGATTTGGCTTCCGTTATCTACGTTAAATGAATTTTAACAATGGCATGATTTTTTTTTAAGGATATTTATAATATTTTTTTTTTTTTTTTTATTTCTTTTTTGTCCTTCTGATCGGAGTTTGTAAAAGATTCGAAAAAAAAGTAAATTTTTGGGTATTAAGGAAATTATATTATATTTATTACAGTGTTTACAAATTATTTATTTATTCTGTGTGGTCTTATTGTTAAAAGTCAAAATATTGTACCTTTTCTTAACTGATACGATATCACATGAATATGTATACCAATATCTTCGATCGCATATCGCACCTTTGTCACAGGACTAAAAAAAGAACTAAGTAAAAAATTCAAAGCATTGAAATTAAGGGAAAAGAAATCAAAGATAAGATTAAATTATGGTAGAGTATTTTGTTAATTGACATTATTTGTTGGTTCACCTCAATGAATAATAGAATAATAATTTTTAATTATATAATATTATTTAACTAAATATACAGAAAAGCGGGGCTGGTAATGTAAGATTAGAATCGCTCATTCAATGAAATCGTCAATGTTTCCAAAACAATTCGATAATATGACTTATATAGTATAGTTATAGCAGTAACAAATATCTACAATATAAGCAAGGCAGAAATTTCGTCAGCCCGATATTTTTGAAAAAAAAAAAATGATTTATTGATGATTGAGATAAGCCAAATGTATCGGGGAATTCTTATTGCTGTTTTGAAAATATATTTGCAGCAGCATATTTTCAAGTGTGGAATTAATTTCAATATAGCCAATGAAGACGAAGAAAATATTAAATATAATATATTTAAGGCAGAAGAGAAAGTTTATCAGAGTAGGAATTATTCAAATCCTCTAGAACTGCCAAAATAAAAATAAGTTTAATATTTATTTAAAACATATTTCCATAATTGCGGGATATTTTTTTATAGATTTGTAAAAACGTTCGGTCTATCAAGAGAAGCATTTATTTTTGTTTTGGAATAAATAAAAGAAGAATATAAGCCGATCGTTTAAAGTTCAACAATTCCAATCTTTGAAATTAGCAGCTATGCTCTGGGATTTGTAGCAACAAAGTGACGACTAGTCTTTTATGATTGCATTACGACAATCAACAATTTCGGAAATTTTAGCTATTCGATTATAACATGGTAACAAGATGCATTGATAAAGGATTTATTCATATGGGAATATAAGGAATTAAAAAAAAAGTTTGGTAGAAAATTGGAAAAATAATGAAAAAACAAAGTTGGCTGTTAGATTACTATTTATTTTTTAATAAAGATGATAGTGGATATGATATGCATTACAAACGTGGTTACTAACATTGGCTATGGGACACCACAATCCAGAATCAAAATTCAACATCATTCGAAATGACGCAAGGTTGTTGAAGAAACTATCTATAGGATTACTAAAAGTTAATTTTCGATGTAGCTTAAGTGAACTAGGAATGCATTTTACATCAGCAAAGACAATACAAATCAAAAATGCCTGCTGTGCTCAATTTTGACTAAAGTGGAAGAAATAGATTTAGAAGTTATAGAAGAAGAAGATGATGGATTTGATGGCGATGAAGATAGCAAAAAAAAATACAAAATCAAATATTTAAAAAAAATTAATATATAATCTAAATTTAATTTAAATACCAAATTTTAGTTTTAAATGCAAATGTTTCATTATTTTTTTGTCCCCTTCCAAGACAGCAGCTCCGAGAGCAAAGATCTACTATTTTATATATTCCCCAACAGGTGAATATGAGTTTCAATTTGTTCGTTTCAAACTTTGATGTATTAGTTTTAGGACGAGTACCTTTTTATTTTTGAAAATGTATGTAGTAAAAAAAAATATGTAAAACTGAGTATAAATATGTAGCCGTTGTCCTGGAATTAGAAGAAACAGATGAAATGCAAGTCATATTTTAAAAATCTATTGATAAAACTATAGAATATTTGCTGTAATTTCCAAATAAAATGTTGCAATCAGAGAGCTTCTAAAATTAATATTGATTTTTCTTATTTTGTTTATTAAAAAAAATATAAAGTAATAAAGTCCAGGACCTCAAATGTGGAATTGAATTGTCGCAAATGATTTTTCTGTATTCAATTCATTGTTTTTTTTTTTTTTAAATAAATTTCAATATTTTTATTATATTAATTATTTTTAAATCAATATAAAATTAAAATTTAGTTATTTAGTATTACTTTTTTTAGCTAATATAAAATCACAGCAATTGTGTTTTTTCTTTACCCGAATTTCCTTGTTTCTAGTTACTAAAACTAATTATCGAGCAAAGTTGCAACACAAGTCCTGTTTTTGAAATTCTAATTCATTTGGCCTTCATATATGTATGTATATGTAGTGTAGTTGTGTAGTACACATACAACTTTCGTCCTAAATCTAATGCATGTCTATTTTCAATATTTGTATTACACATTTCTATACATTTTTATGCATAACGCTGTGATTACACTAGCCATAAATGTCTGATAGAAATGTTAGGCTTTTCTATCTAATATTTTTTTGTCAGGTAAAAAAAAAACACGCTGGCTATTTAATGTCAGACATTTCTGTCTAACATTTCATTTGTAATCATGTCGTCAATAGGAATGCAATTAGCTATAAAATAATAAAGTAAAAATGTTTTGAATAGTTGTTCACACCTCAATAATATAAATATTTTATTTATTTAGTAGTAAACTACCCCAAAGTTATTAAATTTTAAATTTCAGGATCAAATATTACATTTTTATCAAATATCGCCATTTGCAAATTAACAAATGTCAAAAAAAATCTACAAAAAAATCTGAAAAGTTGTCTAGAGAAAAATCGTGTTATTTCTGTCGAGACAGAAATCTTGTCTATGAACATATGTTCTGTCTAAGAAAAAGTATGGTGTAAACGGCAAGTAAATATATTTTTGCCATATTTTTCTCATTTTCGAAATGGTTAACGAATATACATAATTTTCAAACATTTTTGAACGAATGATGGATGTTGCATCTGGTTGCATCGGCGCTTAGTCCCTACTCGCTAATTTCGATATTTGGTTTACTGGGAAATTTGAATTTTTAAAATTGTCAAAAAATGACACACAATGTCCCTTTAAGCAATGTTATTATATTATTGCACTTGTTGCGATTGCGATATGATTTTGATTTAAAAAAAAATGATAATGTAGTGCAGACAATTTGTTATTTATGCTTCAGACAGTCTCGCCGCTCGTACCGTTGCCGTTGTCGGTTTGGAATGTCAAAAGACGCTTGGTGACGACTTTGTGTGGACAGACTCGCCGCATTAAATATTGTGAATTAAATATATCAAATATTGTGTTAAAAATAATTTACAATAAAATATGCCTTCAGATTGTTATTATATTTTTAACTTTAATTACATGTTATTTAGTTAAAATTACATTTTCTCTCACAAATGGAATTAACTTTTTTATAATAATACAATATACATATGTATAAATAATTATATAAATAACATATAAATATCCACCACATTTTTTGTTGTACAAAATTTAATTTTTTTAAATTATTTCTTTTAATTCTACAACAAATCCCATTTTAAAAAAATTATTTTTCATAAATAAAAAAAAAAATCAACAAAACAATATTTTTATGTCATATAACAATTTTCATATCAATTAGACATTTTGAAACGGTAACGACTTCAAAAGTTGAAATCGATTGAACTTTCTTACGGCACGAGCGTCCTCGGCGTCATGACGGCGGCGAGTTTGTCTGCTTTCATATATTTCTATATATTTTAACTTTTGTTTGACATTCCAAACCTTCAACGGCAACGGCGCAGACTTCTTCAACGGCGAGACTATCTCTGGGGTTAAAATTCAAAATGTTATTCTGATATTCGAAGTTATAAGCTTGCCATCTGTACTGTTTAAGGAAGTACAGTACTGCTTTGCTTTTTGAGTAGTGTCTTTTTCATGTACTACT